>OY987221.1:32250777-32850777 GCA_963920805.1 Primula vulgaris | reverse complement strand
TCTCTATTATGAACGAGTCAATGAAGAATGGAGAAGGGGATATGAGGTTCAAACTTCTCGAACTGGGCGTTATATGTCTGATCCTCCCCTATCTCGTATTGTTGTTCTATCTATCTCTGGTGGATTTCGTGATTACCAGGTACATTTTTTTTTTCGGTCTCGTATTTTACTTCTGGAAATATTACTAGAGTCATTACCCGGGTATTGCCGGTTCTCTATGCAATATTCTTTTAAAAGCGATTTGAAATAGTGATCGAAATGGGTAAAAGCAAAGTGGGAATCTGAAACTCTCATATCAAGCCACTTATGCAGGATTGAGGCCAAATTAATAAATATTAGGAAACATGCAACTGCCTTTATTTGGGTTATTTGCTCTTTTCTGCACGAACTTACCATTGGAATTTCTATTTTGTACCCCATCCTATCATTATTACTTTTAATGCACTAAATTACTGTAAATAGATCAATCAGGGTACCTCCATCTGAATTAACGAAAAACCTGACTCTTTTATAATCACCTTATAACTCTTACCTTTTTGATAATTGTCGGTTTTCTATGGTAACTAATTCGTCAAATATTACTTTAGGACTAATCTATTTGCTAATATTGAAGTAAGTGTACTGATTGAGCACTAAACTTTAGGTTAGTGTACAAAATCAAGAGACATGATAGGTTGGTGACCAGTACTGTAACAAAACTAATTTTATTTACTTCCATCCTGTATTACTATTTTGATATTCCTTTCATTTAACGCGCTACTGTACAAGCTCATAATAATGATTATGTGTGTATGCTTATCTTATTCTACTCTTAGCCATGTCTACATTTAACTCTTTTCTTTTCGCATTCATGTTATGCAATTATCTTCAGATTGAATGCTAACTTAGGTGGTACCTCTTTTTCCAAAAGAATCTTTTATCTCTGAGATTTATATATTTATTTCTGAAGTGCATAAATTTTGTTTCTGATAGGTTAGGACACAGTCAGTATCCCTCGATGGTATTGTGCCTCGTACCAATGGCTTTTTAATCAGCAGTACAGCTATGAAAACTGTATGGTTGTCGATGGAACATCAAGTCATATTATGGTGTAACCAACTCGTCGTACAGGTAATCGAAATGCTTATATAAATATATACATATATTTTTCATCCTATGGTAGCCAATTTTGAACGGTTTTGTTTTTGTTTCAGCTGTCTCACACTCTACTTAGTCTGGTAGATCTTCATACGGGTCAGCCATTTTCAGATACACCAAAGAGACTTGCAATATTCGTAAAAATGCTTCAAAGTGGTATTCCACATAACTTCAACTGGTCGAAAAAATTATTGTTGTCTCAATTGGCAAATCAAGAAAATACTCAAGAGGGAAAAGATGTTGTAGGTAATACAAGTCTTTCTCTCTGTACGCAAACATTTATTACATATTTGTTATTTCCATAATCTTTTTTCTTGATTAATGTCTGCCTCTCTTTGACTTACAGAGTTAAAATGATTTTAAAAAGGTTTCTTTTGTGATACTTGCAGGATCTGGTGGGAATACTCTATCTTCTTGTCCAGGCAATGTTCACTGGAACGATGCTGACCTGGAAAAAGACTTATACATACGCACAAATACGGTCACAGTTTTAGCAATGGATGGGAAGAGGCGGTGGTTAGACATTAAAAAACTGGTAAGCTTGGTCATAACTGTTCTTAAGTTGAGGAACTATTTAGATTCTTGTAAACTCTCCCCTTAAAATTACATCCTTAGCATTGACCTTTATATAGGGCATTGCAGGTGAAAAGTTCTACTAGTTCAGTGTAGGTGGAAAGGACTGAGAAGATTAATAAAATGAAAGAGTGAGGTTATTACCGTTTAGTAGAGAGATGTTCGATTTAAAATCTAAAAACATGCCGAAAAAGCTAGAAAAAATCAAACTACCCTTTTTGCTTTTCTTGCTATTTCACTTAAAAAGCTTGCTCCCCTTATCAAGAAAAGCTAGCTAGCCAAACACCCTTTTCTCTTTTAAACAAAACAAATAAAAAAAGCGGATGCTAAACTAGCCTTCATTCTTTGATAAAGTTGATGTTCATATACCGATGTTTTTTTTTCTTCAGTTTTAAGGAATTTAGAAATTTAATTTGCATTCTTTTTATTTCATTCCATTTTCTCTTGGTGGTGCATTTTATAGAGTAAATGTTACCCTGGTTATATATTTGATAAACGCCTTCAATTAGTTAGACACGTTATGTTATTTGTTGAATTTCTTTTAGTTGTGTATCTCAAGCAAGATGGGGAGATTGTGTTACTCATAATTTGATTGAAATGTTTAGGGGTCAAACAGAAGGAACCACTTCATACTTGTTACTAATCTCGCTCCATGTACGGGGATTAGAATTCATCTCTGGCCAGAAAAAGCAAAATCAACTCCGGAATTGCCTCTTAGTAAAAGAGTTGTAGAAGTGACCCAAAAAATGGTGAATATTCCATCAGGACCAGCACCAATGCAGGTATATAATCTTTGATGCAGATTTTGAGTAATTGAGTTTTTTATTTATTCATTAAATATATTTTTCCCATTTTTTGCGTCTTTTCATTCTAAAGGTTGTGCACATTTCGTTATTATGTCTCTTGGAAAGATCGTAAATTTAGGGTTCTAAAGTTGTGCCTTTTTGTTTAAAATAAATAGAGGTTTTACTATAATAAAAATTTAGCTTTAGGAATAGAATAATATTTAAGAACTTGGTAACTGTTATTTGGGTTTGGTATCCAAAGCCCTTCTTGGTCTGGATTACTAACGTATAATCTGTATTTTTTTTCTTGTACTGCTTTTGCAGTTAATACTGATTTCTTGTTTGTCATTACTGTACATTTGTTGTAATCAGGTTGAACCTGGTAGTCAGACCGAGCAAGCTTCTCCATCCTCTGTGTTTTTGCTAACTTCTCAAGATACAAATGGTTTCAGATTCTTGACTATCTCAGTTGCACCTCACCTGGTATAGTTACCTCGATTGTTATTTAATTTGCATAATAGAGGAAATATACTTTCATACACCAACTTATGATCTTCTAATGATTATTACACCTTTTCCCTTAAATATCACAATTTACGCACCAGTATATAGAAAATCGAACATTAACTACACCAACCTTTAAATAGTCACTATATAACCACCAATCTTTGTACAATCTCACCATTAGTAAACCACCCTTTCAAAATTCACCACCCTTAATACACCTACTTATCAAACAATTAAATTTTAGCGCAGGTATACATACTATTGTTGGATCTTGTTTAGACTGGTCTTAGTATGCCAGCATGGAATTTAGTACATAACTAGTGCTTTTTAGTTGAAATATTTAATCTAGCATCCTATTCCTTTATGTTTGATATTGTGTACATTAGAGTCTAGGTAGTACTGATTGTTATAAGCAAATAAGTTTCATGTACAAAAGTGATATTTTACCTGCCGAATATGATAAGCCCTTGGGTACAAATAATATCATTTATGGCTGCATGTACCGATTATGATTTTTGTTTTTGTTTTTAGACAGTCTCAGGTAGGCCTCCTCCAGCTGCTTCTATGGCAGTGGGGCAGTTTTTTAATCCTGATCAAGCAAAAGTACAGTTCTCTCCACTGTCTTCCCTTCTGTCAATCTACTCTCCAAAGGTATTTCCTATACATATACTTATTTGCTGATTTTTCTGTTTTTCACAATTGCTGACTCAATTTAATTGGCGCATTGTACAGGATATGATTATGAAAGAGGATCACCCCCTTGCTTTGAATATGTCGTTCTCTGTTAGCTTGGGTCTTTTCCCTGTTACATTGTCGTTAAAAACTACAGGATGTGGAATTAAAAAATCAGCACTCCCTATTGAAGAAGCTGAAGATTTAGATATTAGTAGTAAGTCTCTCTTGCTCATTTTCCATAAAATCATAATTTATAGTTATGGACTATGTAGCACGGATACTTTGAGTTTTTATTTTTTTTTGGAGTATCGGATACGATACGGATTCGCCGATAGGATACGGTATCCGATACGTGATTTGGAGTATCGTTGACTTTTTTGAGGTTTGACCAATCTGGATACGTTTTGGATAAGTGTCTTGGATACGTTTTGGGTAATTTTTTTTATTTTTTTTCTTCTTTTTCATATTTGGTTCTAAACATGTAATTATGGGACAAAAAGTACTTTACCAATTTCATATCTACTTGACCTTTACTAATGCACATAAATATATAGGTAGATACCCATTAATAAACATATATATACACATTAATATAGAGAGAGAATGGTGTATTGACGGAAAAAACTTTTTTCTAATACCAATTCTCTCCTTCTATTCCCCCTATCCTGCTATCTATTTTAGCTGCTTTTAGTTTGAATACCTGTTGCTACTTTTTATTATATATAAAATATATATTAATATTCTAATGATTGACGTATCCTAGCCGTATCGTATACTAAATTTTCCAAAAAATCCGTATCCGCATATCCGTATCGTATCAGATACGATACTCGAATCCATATCCGTGCAACATAGCTGAGAAGTAATCAATTTCTTGGCATAACATTAACACCTCTTTTCGTTCCCTTGTAAGAGATGAGTTTTGGTTATCAATATATATAAACACTTTGAAAATTTGATTAGCCTTTTTCAGTCATCTCTTTATTTTCTCTAATAGTAATTTCTTTTGGTAATGCAGGCCTATGCAAACTGCGATGTTTTCCACCTGTAGCACTTGCTTGGGATACAACATCAGGGCTTCACATATTTCCAAATATATTTACAAAAAATATATATGTGGATTCATCACCAGGTCTTTGGAGTTCCACTCAAGGGTCGGAAAAGACTTCTGTCTTGTTATTGGTAACGTGTTGGATTATTTGAAATCCATTACATAAACTTTTAGTTAAGTCTTATTTATGGTTTTATTCTATTTATCTATATGCAGGTGGATCCACATTGCTCGTATGAAGCAAGTGTATCCGTCTCTCTCCCTGCAGCTGCTAAGAGATTTTTGCTTATGTACTGGTCAGAGGTAAATAGTTCCAAAGTATCCTTTTCTTGTTACAATATTCTCAGCTTTCTCCCTATTTTTTGCAGTGCCTTAAAAATCTAGACCCGAACCTTAAATAGCTTTTCATCATATAGGCAGGATGATTTTTGACGTTTTTGCTGTAAAGCTCAAAAAGATGATTATACCAGGAAAGCTTAAGATTTACTTTTTCTTTAAATGCATCAGCATAAATATACTTTTTTGTTGTTGCTGTAGATGACAGTCATGATGTCTTAAAAAAAATGACCATTTGCAATTTTGTTTCTTTTTTAAAATTGAACAGTGTACCTTGGATTTCATAATTAATTGAGTCATGTTTGCTGTTTCTTCCAAGTTTTAACCTAATAGGTATGCATCATGAAGTGTAGTTCTAGCAATATAGTTATTTTCATGGATATAAATACAATTTTACGTGCAACCTAGGCTTTAATGCAAAATTTGACGATGCTTTCGCATTTTGAAAAATTGCTTTTTGTTATGGTTACTCATTATTTTATTAATTTATGCAGATTTCGGGTTTGTGCATTGCGATTACGTTTTTTGCTCTAATGCGACAAGCAAACGCTTGGGAGCTTGGTTTACCTATACCTTCAATGTTATCATCTGTAGAATCCAATTTAAGACTTTCATTACCATTTTTGTCCCTAGCCGTTTTTCCCCTTTTCACCGCTCCCTTCCTTTCCTTCCTAATATCTCGACAAGTTTCTGCATTTATAACCTTTTTCCTTGTTTCAATGGTTTGCTATTTATTTTCAAACGGGTCCATTATACTTATAACAATCCTCTCCCATTCAGTGTTCTATATGGCTGCAAATGCGCATGTTTTCATCAAAAGAAGGTCGGTTTTCTGTTTTTTTTGGGTCAAAAAATCAGATTTTGTCAGTTAACATCTGTTGTTATATTGCAGGTGCCAGTTTGTGTTCTTTAGTTGGTTCCTCGATGTATTTTCCAGATTTTTATCCTTCAAGGTAAGCTTTCTGTTTTCTTATCTCAGTTTAGAAAAAAAATTCCCTTCTATTTTCATTTTTTAATTATTTATGTAACAGGTGCTAAGTGTTTTAAGAGCTAATCCATCAATGGTTATAACATTTGTTGCTGTTACCTTGGTGTGCTTTATTCATCCATCACTGGGTCTGTTCATATTGCTTCTTTCTCATGTGTTCAGCTGTCATAGTGCACTCTCCAGGTAATCAACTGCTTCACTGCATTTCCATTAATTATTTATATAAATCGAGTAACATATTCATCTGGTTTTTGTAGACATGGTTATTGTATACCGATTAAAATGTCCTTAAGTTTGTTTCTGGTTTAGAAGACTGAAGAAATTCTGAAGTCATTATCTAAAGACCATTTATGTACTATTACTTAAATGTTACGAAAAACGTAAAAATACTGATATATCCCTTCTCTCAATCTAGTAACAGATGTAGCTAGATAGTAATTGATTTCAAATAAACCCTTAATACACTAGATAAAAAAACAAAACTGTGCTAGTGAATTGTTTTCCTGACCAAAAATTGCAAGGAATATGCTGATAGATCATTTTGAAAATTTGTTTGCTGCATGAACTTTCCTTTTTCTTTTACGACCATTGACAGATTTATCTTATTTGATTATTATAAAATTTCATCTCAATCTGATTGGGTAGAAACTTATTTTTTCTCCATTTACAACAGTTTTACCACTGTTCGAAGAAAAGAGTCATCCGACTTCACTACTGAAAACAATGGAAACCATAAACAAAACGGGGATGTTGACCATTGTTCATCACTAGAAGATAGTTGTTCAAGTAGCCCAGGATCTGCAAAAAGCTTCGGCGAAACCCAACTAGAGATTTTCCATCACCGTCATGGCTTGTTTGTTTTGCATCTTCTCGCAACACTTATGTTTGTACCCTCGCTCGTGGCTTGGTTGCAGGTATTCTGTATTACCTTTTCTTCGTCAATCATGTAATTTTTGCATTGTTTTATAATTTTAATAGCTGAAGCCACGTAAATTTGGGTTTTGCATAAAAATATGTTTAGATCTATAAAAGTAACTAGATAGCTAAAACGACACTGCATATTTCATATCCATTTCAGTTGGAAGCTTACAAGTTATAGAGCTCATGACTTGATAAAATCATGCAAATATGAAATGAATATCAAGTTCATGTTTGAAATTCAAGCAAGAACCATAATAGTCTATTATGAAATTATTTATGACGAAGCTTAAGCTTAGTGATATAGGTTTCATGTTTATAAAAACAGCATATTGATGCTTATGCTTCTTTTTGGAAATATAGCAAAAGCTTAAAGCTTTGAAGCACAAAAAGCGTTTTGCAAAGCAGAAAAACTGCAAGTTTAGAGCTTTTGAGCAAAACGCCACAGATACTCTTTTAAGATGAGAAGCGAGAGCTAAGATGGGATTTGAACAACTGAAAAATTGATAGCTTAAGCTTTGTTTGGATCATGTCATGGCGATTTTAATTACTTCTCGAGCAACTTTCAGATGCATTTTTTCTAATAGTGTTCGGGAACTTGGTTTTACTCTTTCTTAAAATTTGTGTATGCAGAGAAATGGTTCGAGCCCGAGCTTTCCGTGGTTTATAGACTCGGTCCTATGTATCTCGGTGATCCTACATGGCATGTGTGATACGAAGCCCGAATTTAATTTCTTCTTATTTCCATTTCTTGGAAACCCCAATTGGGAAGTAAAACTGAGCTGTGCTTATATGCTTGCTGGATATTATACTTATTTTTCGGCATTGATATTAACACCCTCTAGAGCCTTTTATGCTATGGCTGCAATCGGAGTTATTTCGTTTGCTTTCAGAATCATACAGAGAAGAAATAGAGAAAAAGGCGAGGCTTATTTCAGCAACCGTAAACATTCTCATAGACACTGATAATCATGTGTATTGTATCTTGTTGTATGATGAGCGTTTGTGATATTAGATGAGTTAGACGGGACATCCATACGGCTTCATTTTTGCAGTTTTTCTTTGTAAAATACCCGTCTTTTTTTATTTGTAAAAACACAGTGGAAATACCTTTTGTAATCAAACTTGTGATCGTATCTGAGGGAGAATTAATGTAGATCGAGGCCTTTTGTGACTGTTTTGAGTGATTCATGTTCCAAAATCATTTTCCGCATTAATTTGTTCGTGTGTATGCATAAAAATATGGTTGCACCAATGTTGTAAAAATGATAAGAGCAAAAAAAACCATATTATTTTTTGGGTTTTTCCGTCAAGTGTTCTTTTGGTTAAATGAGAAGATTTTCGGTCTTTATAAGTAGGTGTGCATGATTATTGTGCAAGTCCTCTTATACACGACATTGTTGGCATAATGATTTTTAAGATTGAGCTAAAATATAGTAATCAATAGATCGACATTACTTGCACTAAGATTAACAAAATCTCATAATTAATTAATGTCCCAAACAAATTAGGTGCTAGTACTTACACTGCAGAAATGTTGTTTTATTTATTTATTTTTGGTGTCACATAATTTTTTTAGTTCCACTTGTATGTGATTAAAACCTTGGTTTTTTTTCGACTCTATAGTGCTTCATTTCTGGCTTTCACTTGTTTCAGAAACAGAAGGCTAATTGTATTCCATAAAGCAGTATTCACAGGATTTGATCTTTGCTTGGCTGCCAAAGAGAATAAATAAAATAAAAATGTAAGAATCGCTTTTTACAAATCATAGATATGTTATACATGTAATTTTTATCGATTTGATTGCAGGATCTTCGAAAGATATATAGCCTGGGGAAAAAGCGAGGATGAATAAGAAAACCATCGAAAATCTCCCGACTTCTAGACTGGTTTTCAAACCGTCGAAAACAACAAATTAGTCATTTTTTACCTTATCGGTTGTCTACAATTTGGGCAATTCTTTCCACATTTGTCAGCAGCCGACTTCAAGCATTTCTTGCAAAAACTAGAAGAAAAAATGGATCGAGATATATTAAACCAAATGATATGTAATTTCATGAGATGAAAACAACTAATCTACAAAAGGTTTACTTGTGTCCACATGAAGTTGTCATGGGTTCGAAAAGTAGCGATAAACAAATCTACGAAAAACATATAGGAGGTATAATTATTAATTATTAGCACAACTTTATATAAAATAGTTATCAAAAAAGTTGAAGAAGGAGAAATTGAAAATTTCACACACCGTGCAAGAAAGCTCTTCCCTGAGTTTATTAATACTACATGCCGACGTGATCATCTGAGGCCGATAGATCGATTGAGCACTGCATGCCATTAAAAGATATGGTAAGTCACGCATAACATATATATGCATATATATATAAGGTAAATATTTGTTTGCAAAATTTACCAATTGTTACTGTGGATAGTACAGTTGAACGGTATTTTATTTTTATTTTGTGATATTTTTGCATATGGTTCACATAATTTTACAAATAGAAAGATGAGTATTTAACAAGTGGAAGTAGACTAAACGGCAGATGAATGTATATATATATATATTATTAGAATAAAGGTTAATTTGCTTAATTTGATTAGATTTAAATATGAATCATGCATATGATTATGCATGAATTGCGTCCATATATATAACTTATGAACAAGAATATGTATTTAATGAACTTATATCAAACAACTATCTATATACAGGCTAGACTTGCCAATTCTGAAGGTGTCAAGTTTTAAACATATATAATTAATGGGCATATCTTTTGGCATCTTTATTTTTAAATTCAGAAGACTTGATCAATATGCATTTATATATGGGTGTAAAGAAATACTTATTAATATTTATTTCCGTAAGAATTAATATACAAATAACAAGTGTTTTAATTACTTTATATAAGACGTGAATATGCATTTATACCGGAAGAATTAATATTATACAGATAACAAGTGTTTTAAATTTAATTACTTTGTAAGAGATTTTTCTAAAAGTTATAAAGAGAAAAGCAACAAGCCAAAAAACACTTCCTAAACTGACAAAATTAATTAACATTCCTACAAAATTGCGTCGAACAAAATTAAGGGATAATATTACTTATATTTTACTTAATGCACTGACAAAAATGGTTGGTGATAACTGATAAGAATAATTTGAAAGTAATAACATAAGAACATATTATATAGCATGTAGGTATAGGTCATATATATACAATTTTTAATTAGTTGTTTTACAAAATCCCGATATTTTTTATTTTTATTTTTTGTAATTATTCCCCATCCCCAGAAGTAGACAACCTAATATGTCATGCAACTATATTCGTTCTAATAAAATTATTGGTATGAAATATATTATATTTATTAGTTCTTATAATGATTGGAACCGTGTGCAATGAATCTTCCAAAAAATTAAAATGCTTAAGGTAGTTTAGGTTACAATCAAAGGGATAAGAAAAACATAATTAAATTAAAACAGAATATATTATATTTGTGACTAGCATGCATTCCTTAATGTCATAATGTGGAAATAATTAAATGAATCACACATAAGATCATATATATATAACTAGCTAGTTTGCCAGCTGACTTAATAATTGATGTTATGTTTACCTTTTTTTACATATTCGTTTCACGAGTCGACTATGAAATAAAATCTAGGGTATGGCATGGTTACATTTAATGATTTAAATGGATATATTTCGATTTTATGCTATTTCCTATTTTCATTTTTCTGGATTAACGGCAAAAATAAGTTGATGCTACAATTTATTTATTAGTCTACCATCAAGAAATTAACAAGTGAAGATTTACTCGTTTGGTACTCCTTTTGGTGAAGTTTAAAGCCAATCTTTAAAAATGGCATGATTTCATGTACATAAAGTATACAAAATGTTTTTGTAATACTGGATATAAACAATAAACTGCAATAACGATTACATTTTATATCACAACGTAGTACATATTACATATATATGTTCACGTAAAACAACTTCACATGGGTATTATAATATTATAAATTTTGCAAGAAAATTTAAAAAGTTCATTTAAGTAATTAAAGGATAAGAAAAAAACTGGTTAATGACAAACTTGCCAGCATTTAGTGGACCAAGGAATCATATTCCAGTTCAATAATTTTCCAATTAATCAAATTAAATACGGGAAAAAAGTCCAAAAAGTGAAGACTTTTGGGTTTAAGATATAGTAAAACTTGAATGTGTATTTATTAATATATGTTCATGAATTAGACGACCCACGTCTGGTGTCAACTCTTATAGGCTATATATATATATATACTATATGATGTTTTAATCATGTATAGTTAGTTGTATACATATCCTTTTTTGAACAGCTAAGCTAAAGCACATCTCATTATTGGTTTGTTAAAATGATCATCTGTAAGAATCTTTGTCTCCATATAAAAAGTACTCTTTTTAAGTTATTTTCTACCTACACATTAATTAATTTGAATGCTGCAAAAAAATGGGAAGACAACCTTGTTGTGATAAAGAAGGGATAAAGAGAGGTCCATGGACTATCGAAGAAGATCGAAAACTCATGATTTTCATACTCAATAACGGGATACATTGTTGGCGAACCGTTCCTAAGCTGGCAGGTGAATTTACGCAACAAAGTACATATATGTGCAGATGTTTAATTATATATTATATACGAACTCGCTTGGTTGGATCTTATAAGTAGACATTATTACTGGCGAGTTTTGTCAAGTTCTATGAAAATAATACAAATATACTTTCAAATGTACTGTTGATCCTTGCATGCATATTGAGATATCTGGAAATCTGGAATGTATTCCTTTTAGATCAAAGAACTAAATTATGAATTTTCAGTAATAAATATGTGATAGCTTCAACCTTCAAGTATAAAAAATAGTAAATCTTTTTGGTATTGCCAAAGGCATGCATATTTATGCTTAATTGTATAGTACAAATTTATGTTTACTGACAATTGACACATAATTAATAAGCCATACTAATGTCATGCCGTGCATTGTGATTCTGTGATATGCACGCTAAATATGTAGTATTACGATTTTCCGTACAATATTTCAATAACTTTGTGAAGACATATGTTCTTTTGCATGCAAAATGTTTTCATTTTGTTAATAGGGTTTTCACTATATGAATGATAGATTTTTCCTGGGAATTTATAGGTTTACTAAGATGTGGAAAGAGTTGTAGATTGAGATGGATTAACTATCTACGACCCGACCTTAAAAGAGGTCAATTCTCGGAAGCGGAAGAGGATCAAATGATACAACTTCATGCTCGTATTGGTAACAGGTAAAACCGGGATATATTAGTATATGCCTTCATATTAAAGTGTCTAAATATTTAAGCAGTGAGCTAGAGCGTAATGCGACTTCTTGTGAATCTGGTTTTAGTCGCTTATGAGATATGAAACCCAAATGCACGCCCTAATTATCTCAGATCATCTATGTCACACCCCAAAATCCAAAAGACACGGATATCGAGCCATGACCTTTTTAAAAACAAAAGGAAATAGAAACCTGTTGGTACGAATTTAAAAAAAAAATTTAAAAGAAAACACAAGCGAGCTAAAAGAACAATTAAACGAATAAATAAAACTGTTTGCCAAGCGCGGCTACAAGACAGGATTTATAAAAGCTAAAAATAACGAAATAATGAATTTGCCCGTAGGCTACAACCTCGAAAATGGTCTAACAAAAAGAAATGCAATAGAAAGAATCCCCGAGCCCATGCGATACTGCGCTAATGCTCTTATCCGAACGTCTCAATCTATAATGTACCTGAAAGACAAAATCGTAACGGTGAGTCCCACGCACCTAACTAGACGGGACGGCACCACAAATACCGTCACTCCATCCCATAAATGCAAGAGCTCACAAATTCTACAACTACGATAATCGATGTATAAAAAGAAATGTGATAACATTTTACAACGGAATAAATTAAATACAAATCAACAGCATACATGGACCTCTCACGCCACCTACCCCAATCCGTAAGGTAGGTCATTCCCTATCCCTTCGGCCGTCTTCTGTCCCCGGAATTAGGGAGAGACAGAGACCATTGCAACAGAAAAGTAGATTTATAGTGCGCACTTGGACCTCTCACGCCACTCGTCCCAGTCCGTAAGACGAGTCATTCCCTATCCCTTCGGCCGTCTTATGCCCCCGGAATTAGGGAGAGACATAGACCATTGCTAACATAAAAGTAAATATAGTGCACACTAGGACCTCTAACGCCACTCGCCCCGGTCCGTAAGACGAGTCATTCCCTATCCCCTCGGCCGTCTTCTGTCCCCGGAATTAGGGAGAGACAGAGACCATTGCCACTACAGCTAAATCACAAGGCCTCGGCCAATAATATAAAATCATTCAAATAACACCATCTCATACGTATAAATATTAAGGCCTCGGCCAATAATATTATACTATTCAACTAACATAAACTCATACGTCACTTAACGTAATACAACATAAACCATTATCATATATGCTAGATTCACAACTAGCCAATCACTTCAACAACATAAAAACCCATTCAGGCATTTGAACAAACACCTTATATGCGCAATATAAAACTCATCTTTATCCAATAATAATTTACCCAATTCTATCAACAACCATAATAATACATAATCAACGCATATAACACGCAACCCATTAATATTATCATTAATCCGAAATCAAATAAGCGAATTAAAAATATAGCAACTAACCCCAATTAACAATTTAACAACATAATTAATATAAAAGGCACAAACCCCAAATTTATACTAAACGGAAAACTTAATCCTAACATACACCCTCGTCTAGTCGCAATGGATAACCCCCGTTACCTTAGCGCGTAGAGAAGATGCTTCTGATAAGAACCCGTTAGCGTGGTTTCTTTTTCTTCTTCCTAGGCTTTGGAATCACCCTTTTTCTCTCTTTTCTCTCTTCTATTTTGCTGGATTTTTGGTTTTTAGAATGAAAAGTGGGCTGATTTTAGGTTTAGAAAAACTGTTTTTAGCAAGTTTGTGGAAGCGAACTATTTGGTCCCCAAAGTTCTAAAAGCTAACTTTTAATCAAAATTATTAATATACTACTCAATAATAACAAATCTTTAGAAACAAAACTATTGGGTCCTTTTTATTTATAAAATTAGTAGCAAGTTTTAAAAATAAAGCTTTTCGGAAGAGTTTCGGTTTTTGGCTACAAATTAGTCGAGTGACCGGTTTTTGGTAAAATTTGAATAAAACGTTTTTGGATAAATGAATTCCTAATTAAAAACACTTATAAAAATACGAGATGTTACAATCTATGACATATCGATGCTGAAACAACTGCGCGCGACAAAAAAAAAACTCTAAAACTAAATTAATAGTAGTGCATGCTTAATTGGTGTCTAATCATATTCTAACAAGAAAAAGCTTCAGACCAAATCCCCACCGCACTTCTAGAAAAACGATACTAACTTGTTTAATCTAACCCACTGAAAAACTATGTTTGTAGGTGGTCTAAGATAGCCTTATATTTTCCGGGACGAACAGATAACGAGATAAAAAACCATTGGAACACTCGAATAAAAAAGAGATTAAAGATCCTTGGGTTGGATCCAGTAACTCATAAACTGATTGTTCAAGAAGAAAAAGAGGTAAAGCCAAATTCGTCTACGGTTCAAGAGGAAAACTTCGAGGGACGTCCCACAAAAGAACACGATGAAAAAAGTGAAGCACTATTCAGCAACTATGAGATGATTTGTAAGAGCTTGGATGTAGAGTTGTGGATGAACCAAGAAATAAGTTCATCAAATTCAATTAGCTCAACATTTTCCTTGGAAAATTATTCAAGTTTTTCAATGGGTGATTCATCTTCAGTACAACAAGAAGACACTATAAAACAATGGGTTGATAGTGTGGATTCTATGCTCTCTTGGGAAGCTTTTTACAATTAAGACAATTAAAGAGCTTTTCTATTTTGGAAAGTAGTCAATATTTAATACTCCTATTATTTTTTCTTCATCTCGTTCATTATTGTCTTTTGCTTATTGATATTTCATAGTATTTGTTTGTAATATAGCTTGAGCTGTATTATATGATTATGATATGTTATTCCAAATTTTGAATTCATTTATATGGATTTGTTTCAGTACAAAATCATAGAGTTGAATTAGTTATATCCCATTAACAGTTCAATTTATAAATAATAGTGCAGTTTGTCTTTTAAATTTTTTAGTTCCTTAAAAACCGCTATTACATGAGTACTATTAATGTTACGTTTCAAATCATCAATATCGTCAATATTATATAATTTATTATTCCAACTAATTATAATCAACATTTTTTAAAATTATTAAAAAACTAACTTAAGTATGAGACAAAGTTCAGAGAATAATAGTCTTTCATCCAAACCTAAATGGTTTGATATAATAGAGGGAAATCAATATAATAAAAGAGTAATTTATTTTTCAAGTTCTGAGAAAATGTGATGAATATTCGTCTCCACATTAATTTCCCAATATAGAGTAAGTAAAAATAAGCTAGATAATTAAGAGAACATATCATGAAATGAGTTAAAGTTAAAACACATAAGTAAAATACTAGGATATCATATTATCCTATATTAAAAAACAAAAAACATATATCCTATAGTATAAACTATGTATCATAGTTACCGAAGCTGGTTTACTCTAAATAATCTCATTTTTCATTTTTCGGTTTCCGATCTTTATTATTTTACTATTTTACGTGTACATTATTAAATAAAAAAACATTTTTTTTATGTTTCATGTCCTCGTTTTCTGTCTCTTTTCCCTAATCGTTTCTGCTTGTAACTTACACAATCCATTCCGAAATAAGTGTCATGTTTTTCTTTTTATCACGTCACAAAATAAGTTTCGTTCTACTTTTTTAGTAAATTTTATCTTTTTTATTTTTTGAAATATATCATTTTGTTAGTTTAAACATAACAAAATTATACTCAAAACCTCATATTTTAATTAAAAAATAACTTTTATTTGAATTTTTTGATTTTTTAATGTTTTTTTTTTTGAGTTTTAATTGAAATTGTTTCAAATTCTTAAATAACACGGTTTTCGAAACAACACGCTTATTTTAATACACAGGAAGTATATGATAGGCAGAGTAACTTTTAGACTGACCCGTCTACTAAAAAAAATATATATGACACAACCAGTAAAAACAGAAAATAAAAATAAGAAACACTGGCGATGGTGCATTCTATAATTCTTTTTAAAAAAAATACAACAATGTTACATAACATATTACTATTACTCATGATGTTTATCCATAACAATCACTAAAAAAAAAAATTAACAAATACAGATTTTATGATAGATTTATTCCTCAACGTACTTATCAGGTATGAAATTTGTAACGGATTTTACTTTAAACAAGGAATTTGGTTATAATTATTTTTGTAAAATGAGAGAGAGAGATAAAGATTGATAGTTAGAGAGAGAGAGAAATGGCCGCCCTTCCCGCCACTTTTATTTTACAACCCATAATTTGCACTAACAATTTTATTCCAAAAATCCCAATAATTCAAAAAACCCTAATTAACTCTACTTTAAAATCTCTATCAAAATCAGGTAAATTACAAGATGCCCTCCTTCTAATCGAGTCCCTACCCACCAATCCCGAACCCATTTTACCCGATCTCGATACTTTTTCCTCCCTTTTACACTCTTGCATTTCATCAAAATCCCTTGAATTTGGTCAAAGACTCCACCTTTACCTCATCCTATCCAAAGGGTGTAGAAAACACCTTCAAGATTCAACTTTGATAGCAAAATTGATCACCCTTTACTCCGTTTGTTGTCGTCTAGACGAGGCTAGACGGGTTTTCAAAGATGTGGGAAAACCCATCTCGGAGCAAGTTTGGGTGGCGATGATGATCGGGTACTCGAAGAATAAGCGCCCAAAAGAGGCTTTGTTGTTGTATTGTGAAATGTTGGGTAGTTTTGTGAAAGCTAGCGATTTTTCGTATTCTATAGCTTTGAAATCGTGCGTTGAGATAAATGAATGTGGTATCGGTAGAGCGATTCATGGGGTTATAATTAAGTGTGGCGAAAAGCCCGATCAAGTCGTTTGTAACGCGTTGTTGAGATTGTATAGCGAATGTGGGTGTTTTGAAGAAGTTGTTAAGGTGTTTGATAAAATGCCGGATAGAAACGTAGCTTCTTGGAATTCGTTGATATCAGGGTTTGTGAAAAGAGACCAGCTTTTCGAGCCTTTTTGTGTTTTTAGGAGGATGCAAAAGGAGGGAATTGGGTTTAGTTGGGTTACGTTAACGACGATTTTGTCTATTTGTGCTCGAGTAACCGCGTTGAATTTCGGTAAAGAGGTACATGCCCGGATGATTAAATCGGACCAAATGCCAGATTTATTAGTTCTAAACTCTCTCGTTGACATGTACGCGAAATGTGGGGTCATGGATTACTGTATGGAAGTGTTTTACGGGATGCAGAATAGAGATTTGACTACATGGAATACTGTGATTACGGGGTTTGCTATAAACGGGAGTATGAGAGAAGGTAGGAAAGTTTTCGATGATATGGTTAAGTGTGGTTTTAGGCCTGATTCGATAACTTTTATTGCCTTGTTGTCGGGTTACAGCCACGCGGGTCTGACAAACGAGGGTCGTGTTTTGTTTGACAAAATGAGCTCGGAGTTTGGCATCTCGCCGAAACTAGAGCATTATGCTTGTTTGGTAGATATATTGGGTAGAGGGGGAAAATTACAGGAAGCATTGGAAGTAGTTAAAAGTATGCCAATGAAGCCTGTTGGTAGTGTATGGGGTTCGTTATTGAACTCATGTAGGCTTTATGGAAATGTTCCTCTAGCCGAGGCTATCGCAAAACACTTATTTGTCATTGAGCCGAATAATCCAGGAAACTACGTAATGCTTTCTAATATATACGCCAATGCAGGAATGTGGGAAGGCGTCGATACGATGAGAGAGATGATGGAGAAACACGGTGTTAAGAAAGAGGTCGGGTGTAGTTGGATACAAATAAAAAGTAGAATACACGCGTTTATTGCTAACGGGGCACTTGAGTTTCGCAGCTCGGATGAGTATAAGAACTTATGGAATGAGTTATCGGAGAAGATGAGAGAGAACGGATACGTGACCGATACTAAAGAAGTGCTTCATAATGTGAATGAGGAGACGAAAGTGATGTGGGTTTGTGGGCATAGTGAGAGAATAGCGACGATATATGGGTTTATTCACACTGGGAGTAAAGTGCCTATTAGAATTACTAAGAATTTACGGGTTTGTAGGGACTGTCATACTTGGATGAAGATGGTATCGAGAGTTGGAGAGAGAGTCATTACGTTGCGAGATACGAATAGATTTCATCATTTTGAAAACGGGATGTGCTCTTGCAAGGACTTCTGGTGACCGAATACTTCAATGAAGTGCTAGTCCTTTTTTCATTAAAGTACTAGATTTGTAATGAGATACAATTGATTTTTCGATTGCGTTTCCACGAACTGAGTTTCCTGAAGTTGAGTCTTCTGTGAATGTTAGCTCTTTACAATATAAATGAAACATGTGAACATATAATTTATCCATTCTTGGGAGCAGATGAAGTCTTATTTGGCATTATGATGTTTGTGTTAATTGTTATAGCAGATTAAGTGTTGGTAATTTTCAAGCAAAATGAGTTGGTTTATTTGAGATTTGAGATGGAGAAAGAATCTGGTTATTCAGCTTAAACTTATCACTTTTTCAACTTCTTAATGTAGCAAGTAGTGTCTTTTATTTAAGCTAGTTAATTTGATACACTGTTCTTATAGGCCAAAATAAACAGAAACGATGGCCTAAAAGCATGTAACCAAAAAATCCGTCATACTTTTTTAGCGATACAATTTGGTGATAATCTTGTGAAATATGAGGTAACAATCAAAAGAGTTGAAATATGAACGCTCTATATCCTAATAAACGTTCCTACATCTCATCCCCTCGATTAGTTTGATAGATGCAGGCGCGGATTCTTATTTGTGCGAATGGGGTCAAATGCCCATTGATCCGGAACAAAAATTAAAAAAAAAAACAAAGTAAAGGAAATATGTGATACACTAATTAACAACAGATTATGTTTCCTTTCGTATAAATTATGTGCGACGCTAGCATATCTTTCCATCGGTTTTTTACGTGTATAGGAAGGAATTTTTCCAATAACTTATGTTTTTTAGTCAAATAGTTTGATTGTAAATGGTCCACCTATTTTGAAAAATAACACATTTTATTTCCCATAGTTTGACCGTAACGATTTCAATTCAACAACACTACCAAAAAAAATTTAAAAAAATCATTTACCCTGTTCTTTATGTTTTATTTACCCTGTTCTTTACGATTTCTGTCACGATTGTTCAAATCTTATGGTGCTAGTGTTTCTCCGATAAAGACTGCCCCTATTAACAGATTCGATGACAAATTTTCATCAGCAATTGCAGTCTTGATTGATATCTGTTATGGCCATATAAAGTTCAATCCTCAAATTTATAGTGATGAGACATGGACTCAGATTTTTTCTAGGCTATCCGTGAGATCTCTGATGACAGTAAGGTGTGTATGCAAGCATTGGTATGTTCTTACTAAGGGCCCGGGTTTCACACGTAAGCACCTCCAATTTCAAAAGACGTTAGCCAATGACAATGGTCACTTCCTTCACTTGACCCACCAAGCTGATTACACCCACCCAGAAGATGATGTTTTCAACTATTTCATGTTTAATGGTGATTCTTTTACCAGCGCACCGAAATCATCATTGTTGTTTCCATCACTGAGCAATGTTATTCAATTTTCTTGCGGAAATATGTCCATGTATATTAACATAAATGGTCCTATCAATGGCTTGTATTGTCTCCACTACCGAGATGGCCGCATCGCCATATGGAACCCTACCACTATCGAAGCAAGTTTCCTCCCTTTGGCGGAACAATGCATAACCCCCGATAAATACTTCCTTTGTAAAAGATCTTTGTATTGCGGTGTTCTTGGGTTTGGTACGGACCCTTTGGAGACATCACTATGATAGCTACTATGATAACGGCCACGATATAACATACGCTATGCTCTACACCACCCGAACAAACACATGGAGACATCTCAAGGATGTTATTTTTTGTAAGGTATTTAAGTCTATGAATAATACGTACTTAAACGGGTCATATTATTGGATGTCACACCGCGAGTTCAATGTCCTTGTGTTTGACATGAGTGAGGAGTCTTTTCGATTTATAACAACCCCTTGTAATGGTGAGCTGACATTGCACAATGGTAGTCTTCATCTGTTTGACCTGAACTGCAACCGGAACGAGATTGATATATGGGTGATGAGGGAAGATAATAAAAATTGGTTAAAGTTGAAAAATTTGAGAGGATTTGAAACTCCGGTCGTGAAGATGTTGGGGTTTTGGAAGACGGAAAATGATTTGCTCGTTGTAGTTGATGATTCCAATAACCCTGATCATACTCAAACAGTCCTGTACAATACAACCACCGGAGGAATTAGGAAACTTGGGCCTAGAGGATCTCGTGAAAGTTTTAAGGCGCTAGTGTATTACGAAAGTTTGATATCTTTGAGTGGTGAAATCATTAAGTACAGAGAAAACGACAATGCTTCTTTGTTGGGCACGGTCCGTGATTTTCTTGTTAAAGAGTCTTCCGATGAAGAAGATTAATCATCGTTATAGTTGAGAAACTAGTTCTTTTATACAATATGTCCCCCCATTCTTCACGTTTTATTTTCTGTCACCAAGTGAACAGTGTTGAGTGATTGTTTACTGTCTACACGGCAACTGGTTTGCGTTCAAATTTAGAATGTACTGTCCTGTCAGGGACAAAAAGTACACGTTTTCACTCAACTAGACTTTTGAGTTTTAGTCGCCTGTAGTTGTGTGAAGTCCCGGTTTATGAGTTTTTTGTGTGACCATGAAGGTTCTTGATTACCGACATAAAAGGGTACTGTAACACAGTTTGCGTGCATGTTTATTGGAATATCATATTCCCATGTTAGGATTTCTGTATTTTTTTGGTATTTTGAATATAAATTTTTATATTATCCTTTGGTGATCAGATGTATATACCGATTGTTTGTTTTTAAGCTTTTCAAATTCATCACAAGTTTTCTGAAAAAGTTCAGGGATGCAATCTAGTGTAAAGCAAATGAGAAATACACTAGTCTCAGGCTTGTTTGGCTACAATCATACTTTAGATTCTTGAAAATTTGGTGAAGGTCTTTTGGCAGGTTTGAGAGGTTGTACAAAAAAAGTATAAAAGTCGTCTTCTTTTTTCCGTATATACATACATCAATAACATTTATCACTTTTTCTTACTCCCAACACAAATAAGTAGTATAATTTTGCTTATATTGTTAATGTGCAGAAGGTACAGATTGAAAGAAACACGTACATCATTTTAATGCGTTTTAACTTTTAACCACAATTGATGGGCAAAAAAAGATAAATCTCGTGATTAAAGTTTTACATGTGCTCGTTGTTCTTTGTTACTTCAATGAGCCTATCCACGCAGTGTTTGCGAGGTGATCATAACATCAAAATGGAAATTAACGTGATAATACAAATTCACAAAATGGTATTTTCGAGAACTGAAAGAATGACTATACTTAAGTGTTTGGAACTTTTATATTGAGGCCAGCTTTTTAGAAATTATCAGTACTATGTAAAATTTTGATGATCACTTAACCAAATTCAGATACATTAAATTATACAAGTTATAAATCCATCATAGAAATACATTCTCAAAATTGAAACACAGCATTGAACTTAATTATTCAATATTTATAGCCTATTGACGATATGTACACATATTTAGCTGTTGAGAATATTGTTATAAATCAGGTGCAAGATAATTTGACCCCAAGGAATGCTTTGATTCTATGTATGTCTCGATGCTTATCTCATTATGGTCTTTCCCTGCTTTAAGCGCCTTCACAAAATCATGATGAACGACATTCAATAGCTTCTTAAACTAGTTTTTGTAACTTCTGTGCAGAGGGTATTCTGCCACTTCAAGGAATGCTTGCAATGCCACAGTTGTATACGAATTCGCTGGGAGAGAACTCAGAAACCGAGCAAGCCATGCCCTGATATATACCATGTGTGTTCCGAACATTTTGAATTTCAGTCTGGATAAGAGCTCCATATAATTTCATATAAGATCTCTGTGACGACCCAGATTTCCAGGAAGGAAATTCTGTGGTGCGGTGTTGTGCGTCAGTCTCACATCGTCCAGATATGAGAGTACTCGTGTGGTATATGAGCTTAAAGATCCATTTACTATCAACAAGGCCTTTTAAAGCCGTGCGGCACAATAGCGAGGACGGAACTCCATAGTTAAGCTTGCTTAGCTTGGAGTAGCCCCCTGGAAAGTTGTGCCAAAGCGGACAATATTGTTGATACGGGCGTGGCGGTTCGGTTCGTGGGACCGGGTCGTTACAATCTCATCCGTGATATATAGCTCTCTTCACTCTCAGTTTCTCCATCGTTTTCAATATAACCAACAATTTTCTTATAGGTTTCATTTGAATCGTAGGCTGTCTTAACGTAATGACTGTGATTTGGCACTGTATAGATGCAAACCATATTCAATTTGGCAAGAATAAGATCCATTACCAATGGGATCTGAGAAGAACCAAAACGATGATATAGGCTTACGGGAAAACAGCAAAGCTATTGTTCGTACATAGAGTTACAATCTTCTCGGGAAAGACTGTGATACTGATAGATTGGGGACAAGAAGGATAGAAGAAAATCCTAGTCAATAATTTGGCACAGTTTCTTACTTTCTCGTTGGTAGCGCTAGTTTTTCAAGTATGATTTTTCAAGTATAAAAGGGTTTTAAACTACACATTATTTTACCCTCAAGTTCTCTGTAATGATAATTTCAGGTTTCCTTTAGAGCAGAAAGAGGTCATTCGACGATTTCATATATTTCTCGAATAATGGCAGCCGTTTTTGTTGACCGCGATGAAGATGTTTTCCCATTTTTGACCGCCGCGAGTAACAGCTATGACCAGAGGTATTCATCAGCGATTGCAGATTTTTCTGACAACTTCAATGAATATAATAATAGTCAGTGTTACGCTGATGAGTTGCCAATAGACTTGTGGGTTCAAATATTTATTACGTGTTCCGTGGAATCTCTGTTGGTAATAACGAATGTATGCAAACTTTGGAACCTTCTTATAAAGGACCCGAATTTCATTCGTGAACACGGACAATTTCAGAAGATGATGAGTGAGAACGTAGGCCACTTCCTCTTCCTCCACGCCAACCAGATTGATGGTGTAATCAATTACTTTTTGTTTGGTGGTGAGTCTGTTGCCAAGGCAAACACGTCATTATTTTGGTTGCAACCAAATGACAATCTTTTTCAAGTTTCTATAGGACATAGGAAAAGGTTCAACCAATTTAAAATTGATGGGCCTATCAATGGCCTGTATTGTTTGCACAACGAAGGGAGTCGCATCATCATTTTGAACCTGAGCACTAACGAAATAGGCTTCCTCCCGTTAGCTGAAAAGTTTATGCCCGGTGAAAAATACGACGACTATATGGTGAACGAAGATTTTTATATAGTGGTGTTATTGGGTTTGGTACAGACCCTTTGGATGATGAAAACAACAAGGTTATTCTCATCACAGGTTGCATCGGTCCTAGCGGTAATAATGATGTGTACACTATGCTCTATACCACCAGAACCAACACATGGAGGTATCTCAATGATGAGGTTTCACCGCTATTTGAAACTTTGAACAATACGTACTTAAATGGGTCATATTATTGGATGTGTGAATTCCGCAACGAGGTCGTTGTGTTTGACATGAGCGAGAACGAGTCTTTTCGATACATAACAACCCCTTGTAACGGTGGCCTAGCATTGCATAACAGTCTCATCACTCTTTTTGACACGAACAAGAATCTGAATGAGATTGATATTTGGGTGATGTTGGAAGAGAATAATTGGCTAAAACTCAAAAAAGGTTTGTATCACAGGAATTCGAGGTTATGTGGTAACGACGTTGGGGTTTTGGAAGACTGAAAATAATTTGTTCATTGTAGTAGATGATTCCAATTATCGTCATGATACTCAAACGATCTTGTACGATACAACCACCAGGGAAATTACGAAACTTGGGCCCAGAGGATATTCTGGTGGTTTTAAGGCTACAGTCTATTACGAGACTTTGACATCTTTGAGTGGTGATATCATCAAATACAAAGGAAACAACAGAAACTCTTCGTTGGATTCTGCCTGTGGTTTTCTTCTACGATCATTGGTTGAACATAATGGATAAGGTTGATTTCCAGTTGATAATACGTTTTTACAGTGTTTTTAAAATGTTAATTAGATTTAATTTATTAAGACTTGTGCTTATCAGGTATCTTTTGCATGACAGGCTACATCCATTTGTCTTGAAAACATAGATTACAATTTAGTATACAATTCTTAATAATCTATGTGATGTCTTTTTTTTTTTTTTTCCTTTTTACTATTTTAGTGTTTTGGTGAGAAGATGCTGGCAATTTATGAGATAATAATTCTTTCCTTCCCGTTTAAATACGGTTCAGGCTTCCGAGGGAGCTTTATGTAGCCTTGCTCTAAAGCCTTTTTATTCCAGAAACTAATATTTACAGATTGTTTGTTTGAACCCTTTTCTAATTCCATTACAGGCTTATCTAAAAAATTCATGAATGCATTTTTATGCAGGCAAATACATTTTTTCTCATTATTAATAGTACTGTTAAGTGTTAACTAGTTTTTCTTAACCCTCATGGAAATAACTAGGAGTTTAATAATTCCTCTGCCTTTACTAAAAGAGAAACATTCACTCTTGTTGATACATTTGCTAATAAAAGATTCATTTCTTTGATGAAATACTTAACTTTTATCATGAGAACGGTACCCTCTTTTCATTTTCTTTCGTTATTAGTACTTCCTGTAGACACACTGTCAGCACCTAACATAATAGTCGAGAATAACAATGTATATAAGTTGGTTTTAAGAAAAATCCAAAACTAAGTAGACGCAGGGGAATTAGGTGGCTATAGGTGTGTTGCCTATTTGTCTGAACTCTTTTCTAAATCCATCGCAAGTTTTCTAAAACGTTCAGAGTGCATTTTTGTGTAGAGAAATCCACAAAAGAATACTACATCGTTTTAGGCTTGTTTGGCAATAAGTATCACATTAGACATGTACGATTCAGAAAGATTGTTTAACAGGTTTCAGAAGTTTTACATACAAGTCTTAAAAGACTTGCTGTAAAAATTGTAGGTTTTAGTGTTGTCTAATTTGACAATTTCTCTTACTCTCCAGTCCCGACGCAAACAATTAGTATATTTACCAAACAAGAAACATCAATTCTTGTTGACAATTTTGCTCTTTTCAGATGCCGTTTCCTTGATGAAAAGCCTAATACTTGAACTTCTTATATTGAAAACTGTAGCAACTTTTTTTTTTCTTTTTTCTCTTTTTTCTCTTATATTGAAAACATATCAATTCTTGTTGACAATTTTGCTCTTATCAGATGCAAGTTTATGCTACTTTTTGTAGATACATTCTGGCACCCAATAGAATATGTTTAAGTTGGAGCAGGCAGTTGAACTTGAACATATCATTGTGTTTATTACTCTATTATTATATGGTCAAAATTTTATTTTTGTTTATTTATTGCTTGTTTTTTTTATGAAGATGGACGTAGCCATTATTCGTTTATACACATAGCGAGAAAGCCCCATTGTAGCTTATTACAACGAGTGAATCCAACAATATTACAAAACCAAAGAAAATAATCTATTTAAATCTAAAAAGCCGGAACGCCTAATCTATCTAATCCATATCAGGCCTTCTCAAGAATGATTAAGATCTTCCAGTTCCTGCGAAATAATATTAGCTCCTCTGCAACCAAAATTTGCAAGCGCATCAGCCACATAGTTTGCTTCTCTGCACATATGACGGGATCACAAAATCTCATCATTCAACCTCACCTTCATATCACTAATTGATCCCATAATTTATAACGAGAAATAGTTATTATCTGCACATAAGTGGATTCCTTCTTCAAGAGCTAATTAAATCTTCTGCTTGCCTATTTTCTCAAACTACACTTTAGACTTTATACCATCTCATTGAGTATTGGGCTATTAGCTGACAGAATCAACGTATGTAAGATCATGTACGCACATATATACCTTTCTGAAACAAACATATTATGCTTCAAAGGAAAGTAGAAACTAAACATATATACCAGGGCCAGAATGACTGCCTGCCACTGGAATCAAGTTTGCGAGTTTGAGTATTAAATATGGTAATCTAGTGATATCCCATATTCCCATTAGAGGAAAAACTCATAACTATGCTGAGATTAGTTGAAAATGGGCAAATTTGGCAATTATAACTCAGTTGTTGTTGATGAGTCTGATGTGTTATGTGATATCGAGCAAAGGGCACAAGAAACCCCATGCTATTATATTTTCAAACTAGAATGACAAAACTAGTTCAATTGCCTCAACAGTTGCTTTATAAACATCTTCAAAAAGGCCCAACGAGCACAACCCGATGAGCAAGCATCCCGGCCAATGCATGATTAGTAATTAACTATTTAATTTTTTTGACTAGAAGAACCAAAGTTAGGATCCGATAATTTACAACTTAAGGATCAATAAAAACTGTAATTATTTGAACTAATAATGGTACAGATTTTCGTTTGCACAGTGACAGGGCATCTACCATGAACACTGAACCTTAGATTAGAAGAACTTGGTTACCAAAAATAAGCTGGAAAGTGTATCTCCGTATTCATTTGAAAATTAATTCAACGATCATAAATCATAATTAATAGTTTCTTAAAAAAGTGATGAAAGATGGAATTTTGGTGACTCTAATTCCTCTCTGCAGCAATATTATTATTACAAAGATTATTCATTTAGTCAGTCGAATCTTCATTGTCAATCGCATCGATCGAAATATATTACAGACCATGTCCAAGAAATAAGCATTGACATCACCGTTGTACTTGACGGTGTCGCTACTCAAAGATATACTAAATTAACTTGTTCGTAATAAAGGCAACACAATATCCTCGGTCTCTAAATTAAGTCTAGACCCAAGATCTCTGATTCTAGCTCGAGTAACAACATTGTTTGAGCTGGTTGCATCTTTTAAGCTTATACGATGAGTTTTTGTGTTAGAAATATGTTAGGAAAACTATAGTGTTTGCTCTTTAATTAATTAGTGTGTCATCTTATAAGGAAAAATATAAGGAACGAGTGAAACAAAACAAAACAAAAAAAATCACTATATATATATATAGGTGATGAACTTCCTCAAAATTGAAGTGAAAGCACAGGTTTTGAGAAAGATATATATAAAGTGTTTGGTCCAAAGAGCTAGATATTTGATTAATGATGAAAATATATTAAAATAATATAAAATTTTAACATACAGAATAAAATATACATGATTGTTGTCTATAGGGGGGCTGGACGAAAAACCGGAAAAACCGAACCGAACCGAAAAAAACTGAAAAAGACTGAAAAATTAAAAATAAAACCGAAAAAAACCGAAACTGGACCGAAAAAACCGGTCCGGTTCGGTCCAAAAAATAAAAAGACCAAAACCGAAAAAAATCGAACCGAAAAATATGCTCGGTTTCTGTTTCGGTTTTGCCAAAAACCGAACCGGATCGAACCGAACTCAGCCCTACTTGTCTATGTTGACATCACCTCATTTGAATAATCATTCAAACATTTACTTACTAATCTCTCGATATTAAAAACAACACGTGTAATTGGCCTTAATTAAAAAAACATTTAATTTGGTCCCTAAAAAGAAACAGACATGAACTAGATTTGGACAGTTAATTGGTCCACATGTATAGATTTATTTAGACAAAACTATATATGTGGAAACTGGTAAGTGAATAAGTACTTCCAAAGTATAGTTCAGTTGAATTTAATAAGAAAATAAATGTTTTACTATATTAAATTTGTACTCATTTGAGTAATAACGCCAACGTTTATAGTTTATACCCTAAATAACTTCTCAGTCATATAATTACGGCCAATTACCCATTTCTCCCTATACTTTCAATTGCAACACTAGTCGTATAATTACCGGAAGAGAACACTTTAGATCCGTCTCCAACATTTTAGAGGTCATTGCAAAATAAATAAATGGAGGCCCTTCATAAAGTTGCAATTGAAAACAAGCTAACATAAAGGAAAAGCTAAAAAGTTGGGTAAGCATATATAGACTAATTACGGTAGAACCTCTCTATAATTAAGAATATGTCATGTAGAAATAAACTCTATATAAGAATAAAAATTTCCGGTCTCAACTCGGGACCAATTATAAATAAGATTAACATCCACATGCATTTTAATATTTTGTAAATTTTTACGGTCCCTCCTTAAGAAAATGTATCTCGATATAGTAATAAATAACATAAGCTGGAAAATTATATATATGTTGTTACATGAAATTCAAGACGGTTTAAAATATTTATCTAAGATAGTTTGCGACAATGACTTAATTTTTTGGGTCGCTACCATATACTTTAACTTGCGCGTACATAATATATCGTCCACGTATACATCTCGTACTTGGTTTTCTAAATATATGTATACTTGTCTGTTATATATTTGTTCTAGTTTGTTAAACAGTGTGTATATGTATTTTTTATTGTGCAAAAATATATGTTTAAATTATTTTTATTTTTTATATATAAACCTCCAATTAAAAATAATCTCTATATAATAATATTTTTTTTATGTTTCGGATTTTATGAGTGTATAGAGGTTCTACTGTATATATATATGTATAAAATATTTTTTGTTATGTAGGAAGATGGGTAGATGAGATCTAGTTTAATGAAATAGAGGAGGTTAGTTGTAATTATAGCTAATTTAATGTGAATTGAACGTGGTATATATAATTATAACAAAACAAAAAAAAAGGTTTCCGGAAATATAGATATAAACCCGTTAGGAAAATCTAAGAAAAGCGGCTATAAGATATATTCATTACATAACTAATACTATTAACTAAATATTAGTTAGGTTTCCTGAAATAAAACATATATCATACACATTCAAATATTACACCATAAAAGCCAAGATATTATTCATTGATTACTAGTATTTATTAATTACTAATACTAGTAATTATATACTTCTTTATTACTAATACTTTATTAACTAATAATTACAATTCGTGATAAAAACGGCCCCGCTAATCTGTGTTACGTTAATTCTCTGTTCGGGTATTAATTTATTAATACTCTACTTTCTTCTACGTCATTATTTATATATTAATTGCTTCTTTTTTAACTTATCTAGATTCTTTCACCAGTACAGTTTTTTTTTGTTTTTTTAGAATTAGTTCAGTTTTTATTTTTATAGAATTAGTTTAGTTTTTTTTTCAATTGGTATCAGAGCTTCACATCAGATATACTTGGTGTGCATCCTGTATTCTGGGAATATCAAGTTAAGAAGCGAAGGAGAATCTTTCTATAAATCTCATACTTGAAGGTAAACTGAAATATTATGCGTTATGAAATATTATATTAGTGTATATCAAAGCGCAATAATTACATGTGTGAGATGGTTATTCTGAAGAGATGAGAAGGTTCAATTGAGTGGGAGTTTTGTTTATAATCGATTCGGCAATTCAAAGTTTTACCAAAATAATGACAAAGGGGGAGATTGTTAGGTTCTAGATCCGAGATTCTAGTGACATATTGTTTGTCATCATATTGGAAAATATAGTTAAAAGGAAGACTCTTATCAAGTAAGGAAACATTAAAGAAGGAAAAATCATTTGGAGATATCTTGAAAACAATTAAATTAATGATCTGTATAATTTTGAATTAAACAAGATCTGATTTGTTAGAAGACAAAGACTAATTAAGTAGAAGATATATATTTGAATATCTCCAAGTCGGGCAAGGAAAGAAGATAAATGAAATATTTTCCTTAATGATCAAGTTAGGATCTTTTGTAAAGGATATATATAAAGCCTCTTAATGATCAAGTTAAGATATTTTGTAAAGGATATATATAAAGCCTATTATACTTTAGTATTTCGTGTGTTGAATATAATGTAGATATACTGATATTATTGCTTTGGGTACAAGATGCGGTTATCCCAAAATTGGTTCCCAAATATCGAACATTAATATATTGTAACATAATACCGAAGAATATAAAGATTATCACTGTCCTCCATCTCATGGTGCTAGTCCTTGTGGTTTCCACCGAGACGGAAAAGTGCCACATCATATCCGAGTTCCTGCAAATTTGAGGTTGCAATTAAATTTAAATTAACTTTTTGCTAAATGAGCAGTAATCGACTCATGACAATTTTTTTAAAAAAAAGAGTGGTGGAGAATTGAAAAGTAGCACTACTAATGTTAATTAAGGAATGTATACATATAGCTTGAGTAGCTTGTGGTTATTGTTACTTTTGGATCATACTTCCCTATATTTTGATGCAAAGTGTATGAATGTTATGAGTTGATAATGCATTGTTTGTTTTATTGCATTTGAAAATGAATATAATTGAAAATTTGAAACTAGTGGCATGTAATGAAGACACATCTAGTTAGGTAAGGTTATTTGTTTATCTTTTTATATTAGCGTTCATCATATTTGTTGTGATCCCATGATATTTCAACAAAATGATTGATTCGTTGAAAGCGTACGTATAGATTGGTTTAGATAATTCTACATGTATTTCATTCTCGATAATAACATAGAATGTTTTAGAATTCTCTTTCACGAATTGAAAATTATCGAAACTCATCACGCACTTTGGTCAATTTGATCATATGTTATATTCTTATATGTTAGCTTATAGATGTTGTCTTACTTGCATGTTAAATTTAGTGATACACTGATGCAAAATGATTGATTCGTTAAAAGCGTACGTATAGATTGGTTTAGATAATTCTACATGTATTTCATTCTCGATAATAACATAGAATGTTTTAGAATTCTCTTTCACGAATTGAAAATTATCGAAACTCATCCCGCACTTTAGTCCATTTGATCATATGTTATAGTCTTGTATGTTAGCTTATAGATGTTGTTTTACTTGCATGTTAAATTTAGTGATACACTGATGAACGATGCCTGATCAATATGGACAAGCTTCTTAATTAGCGAATTAATTAAATTTGTGTATTTTTAGACTGTTTCATTATAGTTTTATCCAATTTACAAGGTTCATGTTGTTTTGTTCTCTTACTTTTTTTCTTCTTAGCTTATAGATGTTGTGATCAATTTTTATGGAATATGGTCATACTACATTTCACACTCTAGATTAGTTATGACTTAATTTATATATCACGAGTAAGTTAGAGACTAATTTGAAACTATAGCTTTATATATTTATTGAATTGAGGACATAAAATTCATAACAAAGGTAAGTAAGAGAATAACAAGGCACAACAAATGATATATTGACTTCTTTTAAAATAAATACATTTTGTTATTATTATGGTAGCTGAGGCAATTGGTTGAGATATATTAATTTTGATGTTAATTATAACCAACATTATTTCATAATATTTAGTTTTGCTACCAAAATTTCAATATTAACCATGAATGATATCTAGCTTCCTGTTATTGTATCTCCATCAATATCATAAGAGTGCGAAAAAACTAAAAAATAGAATACTAATAGAGAAAACTAATATCTATCAATGAGTACGTTCCACGTGTTGTTGATGAATAATGTGGTTGCTCTAAGTGGTTGAAACCTTTATCGCACATACTTACCATCAAAGTTTGAATCTTGACGTTCATAAGGTAGAGTTATTGGTTGTCAATAAAAAAACATTCTTGATTTTTTTATAGAATATATAAAGTTTGAATTCAATAGTTATTAAATAAAATTAACATATAATATTATAAAGAGTGTCTTTGAACTGTTTTTTAAGTGGCGACGTATTACTATAACGACTATTTCAATCCTTTTATGTGACATTATCTTTGTTTACGTGACTAAACTTTTCTTAGTGAATACATGTTAAAAACACTAGGCAATATGGTATTGTGATATCCAAGTTATGCATCATAACTTTGTTTTTTTAAGAAGAAAATTCACGTAATATTTTCGTTTTTCCAGTGAAGTCCAAGTGATACTTATTGCTCTGACGCTACTACGAGAGATAGAGAGAAACCGAGTGATTGACTATATATGTTTACTGTTATTAATTTATTATATTACAGATATGATTAAATTGGATGTGTCATGCAATAGTAATATGGTCCGTCCTTTAGAGTTTACGACATGCAAATCCAATATATCTTACATACTTTTCATTGTGATATCGACCCTAGCATCCTTCCTTATAGTTTATATCAACGAATTATATGAAACTAGTTCCAGTCTACCACCCCACACTAACTTAGCCACAAACACACATATTGATCAAATGATCCCCTCATCCTCCCAAAACATAAGAGATCCTTCTTCATTTACTAATCCCGACTCTTCAAATTTCAAATCATCTACCGATCAATTAACAATCTTAGGGTCATCATTATCTAGCCTATTGCGTTTCGCAAACTCTTACAATCATGGACGAACAAAATGTAAACAGGGTTATATTGTATAACATATGCAACTTGTGATGTGCTGGGCTCCGGGGTATTGCGTCGGACCGGAAAGGTGCTGGGAAGAACTCGACATGACCAGATTCTCTATACATGGACTTTGGCCAGCAGATGAGTTAGAAAGAAATAAACTATCGTGTCCTCTTCGTTTCCACGAGAGCACTCTTCCGGCCCAATTTTTAATGGTAAGTATTCATTTACAATTATATATATCATAATTACTCTCCCTCCGTCACAAATTGTTGAAACTATACGAAACTACGCTATCATTTGGTTTTCTCCACTTTCTATACCGGTGCTTCCAAAAATTAGGAGACTCTTTGGTTTGCTCCTCAAACTCCAAGCTGTAGAAATAAATACATATTTCTATTAAACAAATAATTATTACCAATTCAACCTCTAGAAAACTACATCTTTTTTGTTAAAACATATACACCAAATTATATCAAAACTATGAGCCTTGTTTGTTTGTATCATATATTGTTAAGTATCATATATTGTTGTTTGGTGAATAACTAAAACTATACTTTTCATGTTAAAATGGTGTTTGGTAAACAAAATTTTATTTCAAATACCTACTATATGAAATATAAAATCGGCAAAAGAGAGATTGCACTTACTTTTTGCAATTCTGTGGGGAAAGTTTCCTCACTGAAAGGAAGTAAGCAGCCTACATTATTTCTTCCTTGTTCGTCAGCAGGCCAAAGCCATGAATATAAAATCTTCTTTCTTCTACTTCTTCCCAACATTTTCCGGTTACATTGCAAACTCCCAGAGGCCAAGCCATGACGAGTTGCAAGTTTGTAACCACACGGTTTTTTTTTGTTTTTTTACCATAAGAGTTTGAATAAATATTTACTTCAATTAATCTTTTTTTTTTGGAGGTTGAGTTAGAAGAGTCCGGGTTTTTAGTTGGGTCAGGTGTCGTAGTTTCGTTAAATGTTGTGTTAGAAGATGGGGAGGAGTATTTGTGTTATTGCTTTGGGTACAAGATGCGATTATCCCAAAATTGGTTCCCAAATATCGAACATTGTAACATAATACCGAAGAATATAAAGATTATCAGTGTCCTCCATCTCATGGTGCTAGTCGCGATGGTTTCCACCGAGACGGAAAAGTGCCACATCATATCTGAGTTGCTGCAAATTTGAGGTTGCAAGTAAATTTAAATTAACTTTTTTTCTAAATGAGCAGTAATCGACTCATGACAATTTAAAAAAAAAATAGTGGTGCAGAATTGAAAAGTATCACTACTAATGTTAATTAAGGAATGTATACATATAGCTTGAGTAGCTTGTGGTTATTGTTATTTTGGGATTATACTTCCCTATATTTTGGAAAGTATATTTTGGTGCGAAGTGTATGAATGTTATGAGTTGATAATGCATTGTTTGTTTTATTGCATTTGAAAATGAATATAATTGAAATTTGAAACTAGTGGCATGTAATGAAGACACATCTAGTTAGGTAAGGTTATTTGTTTATCTCTTTATATTAGCGTTCATCATATTTGTTGTGATCCCATGATATTTCAACAAAATGATTGATTCGTTGAAAGCGTACGTATAGATTGGTTTAGATAATTCTACATGTATTTCATTCTCAATAATAACATAGAATGTTTTAGAATTCTCTTTCACGAATTGAAAATTATTCCTAGAAAAATGGATCTGTTTACCAAAAAATAAGTCATTAAAATAATTATCAACAATCAACAGAATAAAATGTGCCAAGAGAACAACTCTTCTTTACCTGAATATAACAAAGAGATCTTTTTTGATAAAATCAATCCAAGTAATATCCGAGCGTATTTGAAGGAAAACTTTATACTTCATTTGGATCCATTCGGCCAATGTACAATAGACATGGTCTTCCACTAAAAGACTCGCCTCCGAATAATCAATAGCCGATACAACATTATGGCCTCTACATCTTTTCAGACTATAAAATATATCTTGCATTTTTGTATTGCCGTTGGATTTTATAATCGCGATGGGAGATCTAAATTCATGCTCGTAAAGATTGGTTTAAATAATTCTACATGTATTTCATTCTCGATAATAACATAGAATGTTTTAGAATTCTCTTTCACGAATTGAAAATTATCGAAACTCATCCCGCACTTTGGTCAATTTGATCTTATGTTATATTTTTGTATGTTAGGTTATAGATGTTGTTTTACCTGCATATTAAATTTAGTGATACACTGATGAACGATGTCTGATCAATTTTTATGGAATATGGTCATACTACATTTCACACTCTAGATTAGTTATGACTTAATTTATATATCACGCGTAAGTTAGAGACTAATTTGAAACTATAGCTTTATATATTTATTGAATTGAGGACATAAAATTCATAACAAATGTAAGTAATAGAATAACAAGGCACAACAAATGATATATTGACTTCTTTTAAAATAAATACATTTTGTTATTATTATGGTAGCTGATGCAATTGGTTGAGATATATTAATTTTGATGTTAATTATAACCAACATTATTTCATAATATTTAGTTTTGATACCAAAATTTAAATATTAACCATGAATGATATCTAGCTTCCTGTTATTGTATCTCCATCAATAATATTTTCATATTCATAAGAGTGCGAAAAAACTAAAAAATAGAATACTAATAGAGAAAACTAATATCTATCAATGAGTACGTTCCACGTGTTGTTGATGAATAATGTGGTTGCTCTAAGTGGTTGAAACCTTTATCGCACATACTTACCATCAAAGTTTGAATCTTGACGTTCATAAGGTAGGGTTATTGGTTGTCAATAAAAAAACATTCTTGATTTTTTTATCGAATATATAAAGTTTGAATTCAATAGTTATTAAATAAAATTAACATATAATATTATAAAGAGTGTCTTTGAACTGTTTTTTAAGTGGCGATGTATTACTATAACGACTATTTCAATCCTTTTATGTGACATTATCTTTATTTACGTGACTAAACTTTTCTTAGTGAATACATGTTAAAAACACTAGGCAATATGGTATTGTGATATCCAAGTTATGCATCATAACTTCGTTTTTTTAAGAATAAAATTCACGTAATATTTTCGTTTTTCCAGTGAAGTCCAAGTGATACTTATTGCTCTGACGCTACTACGAGAGATAGAGAGAAACCGAGTGATTGACTATATATGTTTACTGTTATTAATTTATTATATTACAGATATGATTAAATTGGATGTGTCATGCAATAGTAATATGGTCCTTCCTTTAGAGTTTACGACATGCAAATCCAATATAGCTTACATACTTTTCATTGTGATATCGACCCTAGCATCCTTCTTTATAGTTTATATCAACGAATTATATGAAACTAGTTCCAGTCTACCACCCCACACTAACTTAGCCACAAACACACATATTGATCAAATGATCCCCTCATCCTCCCAAAACATAAGAGATTCTTCTTCATTTACTAATCCTGACTCTTCAAATTTCAAATCATGTACCGATCAATTAACAATCTTAGGGTCCTCATCATCTAGCCTATTGCGTTTCGCAAACTCTTACAATCATGGACGAACAAAATGTAAACAGGGTTATATTGTATAACATATGCAACTTGTGATGTGCTGGGCTCCGGGGTATTGCGTCGGACCGTAAAGGTGCTGGGAAGAACTCGACATGACCAGATTCTCTAGTTTATTCATGGAACAAAAAACAGAAAAGCTGAAATTTTTAATCTGATTAACCAATATAGTCTTGTCTTTTAGCAAAATACATGTGTTTCAAAACGACAGTCGCCTGCTAAACAAGGCCATACTAAATCTTCAAAGAAAGTTTGGACTTAAAAACAATGTGGTGATTGCATTTAAAGGGTTCTGCCATAATGATAATTTATAAAGTTGTCTACGAGTTAAAATGTGAGCTTAAGTAGGTACGTGAAAATATATTTATTATTTAGGGGTCAGCTATTCGGGTTTTGTTGTGATCGTAATTGTCGAAACCATGGCTCTTAAGGTTCTGTAATTGAAAGCTGGGTAAGATAGTGACATGATTCGAAAAATGGAACCAATTTGGCTCACTCAATGCCTTTGAGTTTGGTTTGTTTATTTTATAACCGTGAAACAATTTTCCACTCACCTCAAGTGTTAGTAATTATATCCTGTATTACCATTTTGAAATGGTTGTTGTCTTTTCTGACATGGTTACACAGCCTTGCTAGAACTTAGTGACATACTTTTACCTAAACTTGATAGAACTTGATGTTTGCATGGTTTATACTATTACTAACTTGATTTTTGTATGGTTTATACTATTACTAACTTGATGTTTGTATGTATTCCTTTTCTGTATAGCGTCATAACAACTATAAAGTTTTTTTACATCCTGGTCAACATGAAAAGAAGTTTCAGTCTGGATACACATTATTTAAGGGCTTAGAAGATTCCCGAAAAACTTATGTTACAACCATGTCTCCTGAAAAGGCAAGTCTTATATTCGATAACCTGAACACAGTTAAGAATCCCATTCGTGTTGTTACCGTTCATTCCATAGACAAAAAAACCATATTGTTAAAAGAAAATGTACTGGTTTCAATGCTTGACTGGTTGATTGAAGAAAAACAGAAGTGGTTAGAAGTCACAAGTCAGATATCATGGGTTGATTATTCTGGAAAATCACTCACTGTAATTTTGTTGATTATTTTGGTTATATTATTATTATAGTGTCAGTTTTTTTAAATTTTGATTGGTTTTTTTAATATTGTGTAGTGATATTCGATATGGTTTAATGGAATTACAAAACACAGAACTTAATTTCTGTGATGGAATTCAAGCTGATTTAAAAGATATAGCTATTGTAAATGAAGGTGGATTTGCAAGAGCTAAGCTTGCATCTGCATTCCGTTCAGAATCATACGAGTGTTAGTTTTCATCTTTTTATTTATTTATTATTAACTATATTTCTATCTAAATTTGTTTTAATCATTTTTTTTCTATTTTTAACAGCTTATACATTTTCCGGTTACATTGCAAACTCCCAGAGGCCAAGCCATGACGAGTTGCAAGTTTGTAACCACACGGTTTTTTTTTGTTTTTTTTTACCATAAGAGTTTGAATAAATTTTTACTTCAATTAATCTTTTTTTTTTTGGAGGTTGAGTTAGAAGAGTCCGGATTTTTAGTTGGGTAAGGTGTCGTAGTTTCGTTAAATGTTGTGTTAGAAGATGGGGAGGAGTATTTGTGTTATTGCTTTGGGTACAAGATGCGATTATCCCAAAATTGGTTCCCAAATATCGAACATTGTAACATAATACCGAAGAATATAAAGATTATCAGTGTCCTCCATCTCATGGTGCTAGTCGCGATGGTTTCCACCGAGATGGAAAAGTGCCACATCATATCTGAGTTCCTGCAAATTTGAGGTTGCAAGTAAATTTAAATTAACTTTTTGCTAAATGAGCAGTAATCGACTCATGACAATTTAAAAAAAAAAATAGTGGTGCAGAATTGAAAAGTAGCACTACTAATGTTAATTAAGGAATGTATACATATAGCTTGAGTAGCTTGTGGTTATTGTTATTTTGGGATTATACTTCCCTATATTTTGGTCTTGTGGTTATTGCAGCACATGGGACTCGAACCCAGACCTATCAGTCAAAATTGGAAGGCTTTTAACCAGGGTCACCAATACTTCTATTAAAATAATAGCGTTATATATATATATATATATATATATATATATATATATATATATACTCTATTTGTGTATAGATGTGTATATATACACTTTGGCACTGATTTCCTAAATGTTAGAAAATTCAAATTTTATTTTTGTTTCATTTTGGTCCTTACATTTTCGAAAAAATAGTTTAAAATTACAACAAAATAAAAAAAAAACACAAAAAAATTATAAAAATCATAAAAAAATATAAAAAATAACAAAAATAACAAAAAATTATAAAAAAAATTATAAAAAAATAAAAAAAATACAAAAATACAAAAAATCACAAAAAATAAAAAAAATAAAAAAAAATAAAAAAAAAACACAAAAAAATAAAAAAAATTATAAAAAATTATAAAAATCATAAAAAAAATATAAAAAATCACAAAAAATATAAAAAATCACAAAAAAATTTTGTGATTTTTTATATTTTTTGTGATTTTTTATGATTTTTTATATTTTTTTATGATTTTTATAATTTTTGTGTGTTTTTTTTTGTTTTTTTTTATTTTTTGTGATTTTTTATATTTTTTGTGATTTTTTGTGATTTTTTATATTTTTAATTTTTTAATTTTTTTATAATTTTTTTTATAATTTTTTGTTATTTTTGTTATTTTTTTATGATTTTTATAATTTTTTTGTGTTTTTTTTTATTTTGTTGTAATTTTAAACTATTTTTTTGAAAATGTAAGGACTAAAATGAAACAAAAATAAAATTTGAATTTTCTAAAATTTACGAAATCAGTCCCAAAGTGTGTATATACACATCTATACACAGATAGCGTATATATATATATAACGTTGTTATTATAATGAAAGTATTGGTGGCCAAGTGGTTAAAAGCCTTCCACTTTAACTAGGGGGTCTGGGTTCGAGTCCCATGGGCTGCTGTTTTCTTTGTTTTAGTTAATTTAGTTTTTTTTTTTTTTTTAGTAGCTAAAAAGACCATTTTGCCCTTCAATTTGGACGGAAAATTAGTACAGTATACTAAATCAAAAAATTGATAGTTGAGTATAGTAAATCGAAATGAGCTGAAAGTTGAATACGCTTAACATTAATTATCTCTTCTCAATAATAACATAGAATGTTTTAGAATTCTCTTTCACGAATTGAAAATTATTCCTAGAAAAATGGATCTGTTTACCAAAAAATAAGTCATTAAAATAATTATCAACAATCAACAGAATAAAATGTGCCAAGAGAACAACTCTTCTTTACCTGAATATAACAAAGAGATCTTTTTTGATAAAATCAATCCAAGTAATATCCGAGCATATTTGAAGGAAAACTTTATACTTCATTTGGATCCATTCGGTCAACGTACAATAGACATGGTCTTCCACTAAAAGACTCGCCTCCGAATAATCAATAGCCGATACAACATTATGGCCTCTACATCTTTTCAGACTATAAAATATATCTTGCATTTTTGTATTGCCGTTGGATTTTATAATCGCGATGGGAGATCTAAATTCATGCTCGTAAAGATTGGTTTAGATAATTCTACATGTATTTCATTCTCGATAATAACATAGAATGTTTTAGAATTCTCTTTCACGAATTGAAAATTATCGAAACTCATCCCGCACTTTGGTCAATTTGATCTTATGTTATATTTTTGTATGTTAGGTTATAGATGTTGTTTTACCTGCATATTAAATTTAGTGATACACTGATGAACGATGTCTGATCAAATTTTATGGAATATGGTCATACTACATTTCACACTCTAGATTAGTTATGACTTAATTTATATATCACGCGTAAGTTAGAGACTAATTTGAAACTATGGCTTTATATATTTATTGAATTGAGGACATAAAATTCATAACAAATGTAAGTAATAGAATAACAAGGCACAACAAATGATATATTGACTTCTTTTAAAATAAATACATTTTGTTATTATTATGGTAGCTGATGCAATTGGTTGAGATATATTAATTTTGATGTTAATTATAACCAACATTATTTCATAATATTTAGTTTTGCTACCAAAATTTCAATATTAACTAGGGGTGGGCAAAAAATCCGTAAACCCGCCCCGTAACCCAATCCGTGCGAATTGGGACGGGTTGGGTGTCAAAAAAAGTTAAATCCGCCCCGCCCCAATCCGTAAAAAAATTCGTGGGTTGGGTTAGGGTTGGGGTTTCCAAACCGCGGGTTAATCCATCCCAACCCGTTTCAATCCGCATATATATATATATAAATTTTCTCAAGATATTTTTTAATTACTATCTATTATCTAACAAAACGAGATGCAAAAGGTAATAAAATTGATGTAACACTACAAAAAAAAGTTAGATAGAAGACGGAATTAGTGACAGATTTTGTTTTTTAACGCCCTAATCAGAGACGGCATGACGACAGATTTCTATTTTATTAACATATATGGTCATTTAGCGACAGATTTTTAACAGATTTGATTGTCCCTAATTGAAACCTTTTTTGTAGTGTAAACTCTTAATGGAATTTCAATATGTTGTCACATACCAATTCAACTTTTCATTGTAAAATTTTGCAGTTCAAAAATGTCACTACCCTACCCTCAAGCCTTAAACAATTGTTCGACACTGCCTAAATAATCCCGGTTGATGGTCATACTCAGTGGATTATTAATTTTGATTTCAATTGTTATCTAGTTTTCTGATTTTGATTATGTTGATGAAGAACAATTTGTTTTGTTTTCTTTTGTTTTATCTTTGTTACTTATTCCGAACATTCTAAACGTATTTTGGTTGGCTTTTAGTTTATATTTCTATTTGAAAGATTTATTTTTAAAAAAATATTTAGGTAAATTATGCGAAATAATAAAAAATTAATGGGTTGGGTTGGGATTTGAATTTCACTAATCCGTCCCAATCCGTCCGGCCATTTATTTTACGGGGCGGGTTAGGATTGAGACCAATCCGCCCCAATCCGCCCCGTGCCCACCCCTAATATTAACCATGAATGATATCTAGCTTCCTGTTATTGTATCTCCATCAATAATATTTTCATAAGAGTGCGAAAAAACTTTAAAATAGAATACTAATAGAGAAAACTAATATCTATCAATGAGTACGTTGCACATGTTGTTGATGAATAATGTGGTTGCTCAGAGTGGTTGAAACCTTTATCGCACATACTTACCATCAAAGTTTGAATCTTGACGTTCACAAGGTAGGGTTATTGGTTGTCAATAAAAAAAACATTCTTGATTTTTTTTATAGAATATATAAAGTTTGAATTCAATAGTTATTAAATAAAATTAACATATAATATTATAAAGAGTGTCTTTGAACTGTTTTTTAAGTGGCGATGTATTACTATAACGACTATTTCAATCCTTTTACGTGACATTGTCTTTATTTACGTGACTAAACTTTTCTTAGTGAATACATGTTAAAAACACTAGGCAATATGGTATTGTGATATCCAAGTTATTCATCATAACTTCGTTTTTTTAAGAATAAAATTCACGTAATATTTTCGTTTTTCCAGTGAAGTCCAAGTGATACTTAGTGCTCTGCCGCTACTACGAGAGATAGAGAGAAACCGAGTGAACTTCAATATCACCCTCATATACTACAAAAAAAAAAGGTTAGATCATGGACGGAAATAGTGATGGATTTTGTTTCCAACGTCCTAATCGGGAACGACATGATGACGGATTTCTATTTTGCTGACAGATTTGGTTATTTAGTGACAGATTTGTAACAAATTTGGTCGTTCCTAATTTATACATTTTTTTTAGCGTAAGTCGTTATTGATTGTAACATAATACAACAAAGGAAATTATTATGTATCACTACAAAATGGAACGCAATTAATACTAAATAAATAAACTCTTAAAAAGTAAAATAATAAAAATGATGTTTGGTTCATTATAACCACAAATGAAATGAAATATTTAAATAAAAAAAAACACCGAGAAAATAACCGAGTGAAGTACTTTAATGTCACGCTCGTAGCTAGGTTATTACTAATTGTATCATAATAATAGAGCAGAATAAAGTATAATTATCATTACAACACTAAACAAACAAAATATAACAATAGAAAACTACGTTGGTTCATTACTGATTGCATTTTTAAACGAAAATATTATTACTACAAAATGGAATACAATATTAAACAAACAAAAATAAAGAAACAACGAGGGAATTAACCGAGTGAACTACTTCAATATCACGCTCGTACGTAGCTATGTCGATACTAACTGTATCATAATACATTTGAAGAAAATATTACATCATTACAAAAAGGAACACAACAATAAATAAATAAAAACCCGACAAAGATAAACAATTGAAATCGCCGCTGGTTCATTAGTGATTGCATTTAAAAAAAAAAAGCATTATATAGCTACAAAATGGAATACAATATTAAACAAACAAAAACTGAAATAAAAATAAAAAAAATCACCAGAAACCGAGTGAACTTCAACGTCACGTTCGTAGCTAAGTCATTACCAATCGTATCATCATACAGTAGAAGAAAATATTACATCATTACGAAATGGGGTTATGGAACACAACACTAAACAAAAAACCCGACAAACTATAAGATTAGAAAACGCCTTTGGTTCGTTGCTGATTGCGTTTAAAGAAAAAAGAACTAAGCTATACAACATGGAATACAATATCAAACAGAAGAAACATTAAAAAAAAACTATAAAATTGAATACAATATTAAACAAACAAAAAACACAAAGAAAAAGACGTCGTCGCCGGGATCGAACCTAATTAACACGTTTACTACTGATTGTATTTAAAGAAAAAAAATATTATAACTACAAAACGGAATACAATATTAAAGAAAGGCAAAAAAATAAAAGATAAACAGGTAAATTTACAACAAAGAGTAGTAAACAATATAAACACAACAATAGATGTTATAATAACCCAATTAACTCATTCATTACTAAATTGTATTTAAAGAAAAAAGTATTACAACCACAAAATGAAATACAATATTATACATAGGATAACCAGTTCCCCGGCGACACTGATTACGGGAGAGTTAATGGTTAGATAGTGTCACGAAAGAACTCGTTAACGGGACCGTTAAACATAATATAAGAAAAACAAGTTGTGACTTGTGGGTGACAGTCCGTGATAATTGTGCCCTACGCTAGTCTCTATCGTGCATTTTACGATAAAAAGAAAAAGAAAAAAACGTCGTTAACTAGTGCTCCGGGGACACTCGTTAACGGAACCATTAAACATAACATTATAAGAAAAACAAACTGTGAGTTGTGAGTGACAGTCCGTGATGATGGAGACCTACGATAGTCTCTCTCGTGGATTTAGCGATAAAAAAAAATAAAAGAAAAAGACGTCGTTAACTAGTGTTCCGGGAACACTCGTTAACGAAACCATTAAACGTAATATTATAAGAACAACGAGTTGTGACTTGTGAGTAAGAGTCCGTGGTGGTAGAGCCTTACACTAGCGTCTCTTGTGGATTTAGCGATAAAAAAAAAAAAAAAAAACGTTAACTAGTACTCTGGTAGCACTCATTAACGGAACCATTAAACATAATATTATAAGAAAAACAAGAGGTGACTTGTGAGTGACAATCCATAGTGAAGGAAAAGAAAAAAGAGCACCGGTGCCGGGGATCAAACCCGGGCACCGGCATGACAGGCAGGAATACTTACCACTATTAATGGGTATGTCTTTTTTTTTTCTTTTCATATTTCAACAATTCATGTTTAATTTATTACATGGGAGGCTTATGTTATTTGGATATTTGTTTATGAGTGAGTTTAATTTATTTCATAGTTTTATGGGTTTTGGATATTTATTTATGGGTGATTTCATATTTCAACAGTTTTTATTTTATAGGTTTTAGACAGTTTTGCAGAGTTATGGGCATACGAAATAAAGAGAGAAGAAAATGGGTTTGTTTGATTGTATCGTTTAAGCTCCGCTTTTTTGCTTAAAAGCTTGACTTAGTGGTTGATTAGATTTTTTTATTGAAAAAAGAAGCTTTTTAATTGTTAGGCCTGAAAAAGCTACAAGCTTTAAACTTAATGAATGAGTCCAGCTTAGTTGTTTAAAATCTGCAACCAAACAAGTCGAAAGAATGATTTTTATATAAAAAATAAGTTTTTTTTGAAAAGCCGATAATACTAGTAGGAAAATGAAGGTAGCTAAAATCTCTTATAATTGTTCCTTGTTGGGTTTGTTACTTTCATATTCAATCTCAGCTTAAAGGTGAGATTTTGGTTTAATATTTTAACAGTTCATTTTTATATAAATTAGGAGGGTTTTGGATTTTAGTCTTTTAGACAGTCTGCAGAATTATGGGCATGGGTTTGTTTGGTTATAACTTTTAAGCTCTGTTTTTTTTCATGAAATCCGGAATGGGTTTGGTTCATGAAATTAAAAAAAGCGAGTTTTTGTTGTTGTTTGGTATGAAAAAACTAGATTCTTAACAGGGTAAACCCATCTTTCTTCTTAAATTCAAAACGAATCCGATTATTTGCTTAAAAACTGCAACCAAGCAAGCCGAAATAATGGTTTGTTTAGTTTTTTCTGAAATTCGAAATGCCTCTATTACTCGAAGGAAAATTAATGAAAAATAGGGTAGCTATAATTCCTTCTCATTATCCCTAATTAGGTTTGTTGCTTTCATCTGGTTGCCAGCTTAAAAGGTGACTTTTTTTGTTGTTGTTGCATTTATTGCGTGAAAAACGATCAAAGCTTGCACTTTTCCCTTCTTTTTTTTTGCAATTCTTTATCATTATCCCTTAGTTTATGTATGATTTTGTATTTATTTTCCTAAAGTTAAAGCAAAGCCTAAAGCCTAACCATTTCAACACTGTGCATACAAAATCGTAGTCTAATACATTGCGTTTTGGCTGATTTCAGAACTTTTTGCTTTTGTTTTATTGAAGAATAATGTTAACTTAGTAACACTTATAGGTTATGGTGTCACACTGATATGGGTTACGGGAAACAATAAGTTCAAAACTTTAGTTTTAGAACCAGTGCCTGGGCAGGTACCACACATCAGTTTATTTTAGTTTTTCTTTATTGCTTATTATTACCCTTTTCTTTACATTAAAGGCTTTCTACAAACTGAATAATTAGCATCGCTAGAGGAAAAACAAACAAATAAGTGGTAAATATGCTATCTCATCATTTCTCTCCTAATATGTACAAATTACCTTTTCGCAAAAACCAAGTTAGACTAGTTTATAACTTAGCATTCTTGATTTGTCCCCTTATATGTATGTATTTTGCATGCATGTCTACCCTTTATTACTTCATGCATTTGCAATTTCTTACTACGTGTGTTTCTCTCCCCTTTATACAGTTATCTTTGTAAGTGCATTTGTCTTGTTTCTGAATGTCAAACAAAAACTGCACATTTCTTACTTTTATTTGATTATATTCATCACTTTTGACAAATACTTACTATTTAGGTGAAAGTGAGTAATCACAGAAGAAATCAATTGATGAGATAAGAGAGGAGGCCGGTTTCAACGCATTGTCGGAATTACTTCTTGTATTTTCCCAATGCGAATAAAATGTTAGAAGCTAGGCAAAAGAATTACTTGAAGACCATCTCTTTGCTTACTATCACTAACACTTCCAGGTACTGCACTCTTGGCTTGTTTAGCTGCAGATTCAAAATAAATAAGTTGAACTTTTGCAAGTGTGAAGAAAGTTTTAGGCTCATTCAGCTTACTTCTAGCAATTTGAAGCTAAAAACGAGAGGAAAAAAATCATCCTTTAAGATGCTAAACCAGATATGGTCTAGCTTGAAAATGAAAATTCTGAGCTTAAAATTTCCATGAAAACAAGGTCCTCCTTAGGTCTATTTAGGTAGCTTTTTCTTCCTTCTTTCTTCTTTTATTACAGTTCTCAGTTCTCTACTTGTAATTATTATCGAGAGAAGTTGGAACAAATTTGCATCTAACTCAATCAAACAGTGTTCCTTCTTTTCTACCCCCCATTAAAATTTTGAATTCCTTTGATGGGTCGAGGGATATGTCAACAGGGAGTGGAAAGTGTATAAGGAGCAGAGTAGAGAGTCGTATGCGAAAAGAAACGGGTGAAACACAGAGGGAGATACGGCGAGCTAAAAAATTGAAGATAAAATGATGACTGAGGAAAAACGCATGGTTATAACTTCAAAGAGTAAGTTCTTATATTCTCTTACTTTGTGGCATGATTAGGCAAGTAGCTTTTGCATGTGTTGATGATTCTGCTGTCATTTTGACGATCAATTATGTTATATACAAATATATAGATTACATGATGTATGATTCCTATTATAAGTTGTTTGCTTTAATGCTATAATAAGGATAAAATCAACTCCAATATCACATCTGAATGCCTTATTAGCTCTAATTTTTTGGTTTGATTCGCCTACTAGCTCTCTCATGTGTTTAAGAGGACTTTGGTTTGTCATTATGACAATCAACAGTGTTGTATGATAGATGTTAAACAATCATCCGTAATAAAATGTATGTATTGTATGATTTATAACTGTTGTTTCTAATTTGTAAATAAGTTGGTTCAATAAATTAAAGTGGAAAGTTTCAATTCAAATGCTTTATTGCATCAGGTTGTTTATTTGGTAGTGCAGCTTGTTATGATGGGCTTGCTTGGCTGCGGATTTTAAACTAATGAGCTAATTTTTTGTGTTTGAGAAAAAAACCAGGTTCATCCACCTTAATGCTTCTGCTTTTTTGGCCGAAAAACTAGAAACCACAGCTTTAAAAGTGCTAAACCAAATACAGTCTGGCTTTTAGGTAAAATTATCTGAAAACCTTACGTTAAAAAACTGCAAGTAACAAGGTAGGCATGTAGAAACAGCACAATGGCTAAGCATATGGTGTTGATGTGTTGTTAAGTACAAGTTTTATTGTCTGGAAAGAATCATCTAGACATTTACTAGAAAGCTACAGTTTATTTGTGCAAGGCATTTCACTTGTCTGCATATTCTGGTTGGTTCCCATTTACGCAAGTAAGCTGGGTTGTTTTGAGGTCAATTAAAACCAGCTCATACAGATTAAAACTTTCAACTTTTTTCATGCCAAAACCTGAAAATTCAGCTTTTAAGAAAATAAAAGAACATAATATCTGAGCTTAGAAGCTGCAAATTTAGAAAATATCAGCCTTTTATCTCGTCAATCAAACATCAGTTGCAAGTTGAAAGAAGAGAAATGTGAATCTTAAAATTTGCAACCAAACAAGACCCTGGTTGAATATGGCCTAATCAAATTTCACTGAACATGAGGTTTAAGGTATTGATACCAACTAACACCGTCACGAAAAGAGAGATTGTGTTTTTATTTTATTAGCTTGTCCTTATCTGGATTTATTAGTAGATATTGCTTAAAGAGTGTCATATGAGGCAAGTTAGGAATTGTTTGGCCCCAGCTTTTCAGAGAATAAGCTGGATTCTTTGAGGTTGAGGAAGAAGCTGGGTTCACCCACTTAAAACCTTTTTCTGGTTGAGAAAACCTGAAATATAAAATTATTAGCTAGTGAACATGGGAATATGGGATATCACTAGACTACCATATTTAATATCCAAACTCGCAAACTTGATTCCACTGGCAGGCAGTAATTCTGGCCCTGGTGTATATGTTTAGTTTCTACTTTCCTTTGAAGCATAATATGGCATTTACGAGAAGGGAAAAAATGGCGAGGTTCAAAGCTGCAATAATTCTGGCAGGCATAATTCATCAATAGACTGCTAGTAAGAGTTGTTCCTTTTACAATTGATCTAAGATGCCATAAGAGTAAAGTTATTATATTAAAGTTATTTTCATATGTTGAATATGAGCATATGAAGCCTATGAGGTTGATCAGATATAATTAAATTATAGTTCTTAATTTAATATTAAATTACCATGAGCTTTTTAAGAGTATATTTAAGTACTAGGCATATATAATTCATCATATGTTGCTATCTGGAGTTGCTCGATTAATGCCACCGTTGCTTGAAGGATTGATTCTAGTAGTTGAATATCATTGAAATGGATCTTTCCCAGTTTTAATTTACACGCTAAAATTGCTAGAGTATTATACTAGCCTGTTTTAATTGACACGCGAATATAGCTTTTTGTCATATGGGTTAAAACTAGTTAAAAATCATTGAAATGTATCTCATAATCTGTAATCACATTGCCAAACACAATTTGAGAGTAAAACTTTAGGTACTAAAGTTCCGTAATTCATCATAGGTTGTCTTTTAAAGTAGCCCCTTTTTGCAGATTGTTTTAAACTACGGTCCTTTTGTCTTCTATATGCAAGCTCTTTTCAAAGCGAGATTTGAACAAGCACTCGAGTTTCAAAAGCTTAATATATAAAATACGAGCAAGAGCTCCATCGAAAGGGTATCAATCCCGATGATCCTACCAATGTGGCTAGCATACAAATAGTTGCATCAACATTCTTTAATGTGATTGATAAGAAAGAAGGGAGCCCTTAAGTTTTTCGACAGGATAAGTTATTGGAAGAACCAGGTATAGTTTATCAGGGTACAAAAATTTAGATGAACAAACAGACTCCAAGTAAGTGTTTGTATGGAGTTTCAAATCACTATTTTAGACAATTTACACTTAAATATGTGTTGGGTCAGTATCATCGGACACGTAAGTGAATAGCTGAATCACAAGATCTCAGCCATTTATAGAGCTTGGCTGACTGGATATTTAAACCAAACAAGCTGGATTTTTTATAGTTTCAGGAATGGCTAGTGGACTGCTTGGTTGCAGCTTTTAAACAAAGAAGTTAGTTCTTTTGAGATTGTAATATATTTTTGGATTTATCTTTAGCTTAAAGCTTCCATCTTTTTCAGTCGAATAAACTTGAAAAGGTCGTCTTTTAAGCTAATCAACTAAATCCAGTCCAGCTTTTAATTAAAGAGGCAGAGCTTAGAACTACTCCTCAAGGCCTAGGTTTGTTCAATAATTCAATTCATATTTTTCCGTCCGGAAAACTATAAAAACCCGTAGTTTTTAAGCTGCTAAACCTAAGAGGCTAAGACTATCTAGCTTTTACGCAGAAAAGCGAAATGTCTACAACCAAACAACACCTCACATGGAAAAAAAGAAGAAAGAAATGTTTTTCTGAAGGGTAAATGAGACTTGTTTTATAAATATGGAGGTGTGATGTTACCCTACTGATTCTCTAGTTTTTTCAGACCAACAAACAAAACAACCTCAGCTTTTAACCTGATAAATCAGAATGGGTCTAGCCTCTTTATCTGCTGAACCAAATACGACCTAGCAGTTGAGGAAAAAAGCATACCATCTGAGCTTAAGATCTTCAACCACTGGAAAGTTACACCTACAACTGTCCACAAGGACAAATTACTGTGTTTATAGGTGTGTTGAATCACTATTTTAAACAAAATTTACTGAATATATGTATACCGGCTATAAATCAGGCGACATGCTACTGTCATTTACTTTTTTTCTCTCTTGACATGATCTGTACTTAACTATGAAGGAGAAGATGATAGTGACCAGGAGAAGCTCGGCCAGTTTATATCAGAGATAGAAGATGCAGCCGATAAAGAGTTTGCTCAGGAGGAAGAACTAGAGGGAGAAAAGTTGGCAAGATTAGGTAGAGAAATATTAAATCGTTTATTCACCAAAAATAATACTATGATACGTTAAATTTACACTGATTTAAACTTTTGTGAAATTGAGCTTTAGATGTTATGTAGCATGTCCGCGTTGATGATTCTGTTGTAATAAGAGAAACCCCAAGTCTTCGAGATACACGTTAACATTTAGCTATTTGCTTATTCATATATTCTTGTTACTGTCAACTTAATGCAATGCCAGTCTCAAGTTTTTTTTAAAAAAAAACGGACTGCATATGTGAGCTTTTCTGGTAACAAAATGAAAAGGTAGAAACTAGCGGAGCCTTTTCTTTTCAACTTAAAAAATCAGCTTGTTTGCTTAAAAGCTGCAATGAAACAAGCACTCAATCAATTAATATTGGCAATAGAAACTTGGTCTGTAACAAATATTTGCATTTTCTATCGTATATTCAGAAGAAATCTTTTACTACAGGTAGTGTTGCAAACTTATCCACTTATCACTGTTTATCAGAGAAAGCTAGTAGTATCTGTTTTTATGCGCGCCAAACAAGAAACATTCAAGAAGACATTACAAGCCATGTAACAGTTCATGTGAAGTCCGGTTTTCTGCATTTGCATGCATGTATATTTTTTTATTTTATTTTTAATAATCACGGTACAACTTTTATTAATAATTCAAAATATACTCGATGTGGAATGAGCACCAAATATACTCGATGACGATAGGGTAGCGGCAATAAACCATTTTAAATTAAATTCATAAAAAAATTAAGTACTGAAAGCAATCAATTCTACTTTTTAAATTTGTGTTATGCAAGGATTTAGGTATTCAACAATGTATAAGACTTGAAAGATTATAATGGTGTAAGATTCTGGAGACTTGTTAAGGCTATCGGTTTAAAACTCGACTTGATTACACTGAACACGTCAGTAAAACTCCGGATGTCAAAATAAATAGCATAAATAACCAAGAAATAATGGAAATATATAACTTCAAGAAAGTGAAAAATACAAAAGGAGGTAGCAAAACAAAAAACAATTAAAAGAGGGTAATGTTTTCATCAGGTTACCAAAAGTTGTGTTCTCATCATAAGTAAATAGCTGGGACTGGCTTTATTAAATAAAGGACATTGAATAATAGCAACAGGAGTTGAAACTTGAAATTTCTGTCCGGCAAACAATCTGCTGAAATTAGTTGATTTGCAGACGGTCTATAAGACTATAAACGACTGGTATATTAGGAAATAAGAGAAAATACAGAATGGGAAGAAAAACGAACAAATTGGGAATAAGCTTACACTAATTCACAAACCACAGTATATGTCAACAAATTCTATCATAACATACGCTTACACTAATCTACAGTCGCATTATCTGATACTACTAAATTTTTCTCTCATTTTTCTATCAATGATGTTATACTGCTCGACTTGCTCATCATTGTCATCTCCCTTTATGAAATCATGCCAGAAAAACTTGTCCGGATTGAGATTTGGGTTTTGTGTCCGTTTGTTCAACATTTTTTCTCCATCAATTATGGCCCAAGAACGTCTTCCATTAAGAAGAAACCAAAAGTTCAAATTCTTGCAGATTTACTCCACCTCTTCAAGACATACTGAGTCGGAACCACTTTTATATTCCGATAATCAAGTACCTTCATAGAATGGCTACACAAAATCCCCTCAAACTCGAATTTCATACAGCTACAAGCAACCGAATCTTCAGCCAAGCTGTACATAACAGTATATTCATGCAAATCACCAACCCTGCCAACTTTGAACTCAATCGTTGCCTCGTTATCATTGCATTGGTTCACCAGAGAATCAAGGAACTTTTCGTATTCTTTTTGGAATAACTCGAAAATTGTCGGGGTGTAGATATCTCTAACACGCTTCAACAGAATTATATCCCCCATCAATCTTGGCAACTGATCACTCATATCATAATTAGCCTGTATCTCATTGTAACGCCAATCTTTTAACAGCTTTAAAAACTGATTTAAGCACGAAAGTATGTCAAAGCTCGATTTTATATACTTCCTTACTTTAGGAAGCAAATGATCAGCTATTTGAGCACATTTCATATCAGCACAAAAAATATGTCTCCCGTAAGGCATAGCCCATTTCTCTCTTTCTCTGAATATTTCAGTGAACACCTCGTTTTGCCAAAGATTAGATTTTTCCACCATGGTTTCCCATGCTTCTACAAAATCTTTTTCCTCTTCAAAATTAAAAAACAAACTCTTTAAATCATCAGCATCAGCAGAAAATTCTGAATCTTGAGTCTCTTGGTCGATACTTTTCAAAGCTTTTTGGTGCATGTGCCAAGCACACAACCGATGATTTGCGTCTGGAAATAGTAAATCAATAACTTCAATTATTACAGAATTTTGATCGGTCAATATTGTCTTGGGCTTCTTTTGAGCCATTACCCTGAGAAACATCCGAAATAGCCACTCAAGAGATTCAAACGTAGAATCATACATAAGTGCTGTACCAAAAATCAGCAGCTGTTTGTGATTATTGATCCCAGTAAACGATACAAAAGGTCGACAGTCTTTGTCTAATTTGTAACTCGTATCATAGCACACCACATCACCAAAAAAATGGTAATCTTCTATCATTTTAGCATCGACCCAGAAAATATTTGCCATTTGGCCTTCCGAATCAAGTTGTATACTGTAAAATAAAGTTGGGTCTTTTTTCTTTCTGTTACTGAAGTACTGAACAATAGTTTCTGACTCTCCCTCCTTCATATCGCTCTTGCGTTTTCTTGGTAACGTACTTTTGGTATCTATCGGATTATACTCTTTTTCTGTATCTACCATAGGCATATCAATAGCAGCTGCTTCTTCTACACAATGAGCTAAAGCTAACCTTTTTTGTGATCGTAAAGTACGAATCGTACAAGCAGGAATAAGTTCGTGATTATGGTTACCTTCGTAATGAGCCACATGATACATACGATCAGGATGTCGAACAACAATCAAATGTGCCAAACACCCAATTCTTGTTTCTTTTCTAGCCCTTTTTGAACTAGACTCATTTTTCGTATTATTATTTGACCCCCCTCTACAACAAGTGAACTTTCTCGACGACACCTCACCGTCTTTCTTACTCCTATTTACATAATCTTTTCTTATACTGAATCCCGCTAAAAGAGCATACGTACTATAATACTCATATGCATGATCTTCCGAATTGAACCTCATTCCAACTTTCGGAGCCTCGTCTTCTATAGATTCGATATTATCATCCAAATTCATTATATTTTGAGAGGGCAATAAGTTATCGAGTTCATGGTTATGATCTGCTTCAAAACGCATAACACGGTATTTACCGTTAGGCCTTAGTGAGATAGTCATATGTGCTAAACATCCAGTTCGTGTATCTTCCCGAGGCTTTTTCGGTTTAGACCCACGTTTAGGGTGACGATGGCCTTCTTTGTAACAAGTGAACCTTCGCGATCTTATTATACCATCGTAATCTTTATTTATGAAATCTTTTCTGATACAAAACCCCCCTAAAGTAGCGTATTCAAGATAGGATAAGTACGCTTGTTCTTCTGTTTCGAATTCCTTCCCGAGTCCTAGCACATTATGTTTTATGCTATCTAAGTTACTGACTGAATTCTCCTTTCTACTCTGGATATATGTATCTATCTCATGGTTTTCGCCTTCTACAGGAACCACATTCTTATCAGATGGCGTAGTTTCGCCAATAGCCGCTAGCTCAGCATTAGTATCTGATTTATTTTTCTCGGCACTGGGAGGTGTTTCGCTTGTGATATTCAGAATTTGGCAATCATTCTCTGAATCTGACACGTTCTCCATTTCTTCATCAGCCATGTGGCATGTGTTGGCCTCGTTACCAACCATGGATCTTCAAAATAAGAAGAAAGTAAGTAAAAAGGAAAAGAAAAAAGACTGTTAGGTCAAGCCAATAACACATAGTTAAGAATCCTAATGAGGAGGGTTATTAATGTCTTTGAAGGATTCATTTACTGAAAAGAAATGTTTATAAGCATAGAATTCAATACAAAGGACTGAGGTCTATGTGTGGTTAGCCCTATAAAATCATTCACCTTTATTAATATGCTGAGGGGAAATAAGAAAGAAACTAACAATCTAAAAAAACTGACAAAATATTCGTGTAGTGTAAAACGGGAAGAAAACAATATTAAGACCGTATTAATAATAAAGAAGTGTAGAGTAGAAACATAATCTGTGTTTTCAGAGCAGGTGTAGCCTCCACACTGAATATAGCAGGAAACAAAAACCTTTACTGAAAAACTAAAAGATTAACTAATTCACCGTATCAGCAGACAAATCAATAATGATCGGATATGAAGGAAATGAAAAACTATCTCAAATGTTTCCTTCTAATTACTAATAAGCACAATAATCAGGAAGATTTCATAAAATCAGTTCTGAGAAATTTAATAACTAATACAAAAACCCAATCTTTGCTTTGAGAGAAAATGTGCCCTACTCAGCTGAAGTTCATAGGAGAAGAAGCACTACTAAATGAAAAACAGCATAATTACTAAAACACTGATAAATCAAAGCTAAAGAAAATACATACATTTTACTACTATTTGTCAATAGATACCTCTGCTAATAACAATATTTGAAGGAAGAAACATAGATATATCTCAAAAAATTACAAACCATGATTTATATACACCAAATTAGTTTCTTAAAATTATATAAAAATCTAATCTTTGCTTGGAGAACAAATGTAAGTTGTATCCTGCACAGCAAAACTTAGCAGGATTTCAAACCATAATTTTTTCACTAATAAAAGAACTACTAAACAACAAACAAAAAAAAAAACACCGAACGGTAGTTGATAATTTTATAAAAGAAGACAAAACTGATCTTTCGGGGAATATATGACCGAATTTATCAGGAATTTAAAAAAAAAATCCCACAAAGCTAATAAAAGAAACTAATCCACTAACAAGCTCTAAAAGAAAAAAAACTGATCTTTTCTTTCGGGGAAAAATATTACCTAATCAACCGAATTTATCAGGAATTGATTGTTTTTTTTCACAAAGCAAGTAAAAGAAACTAATCCACTAACAAGTTCTGGGCATATAAAGGAAAAAAAAAACACCAAACTGGTAATTAATAGTCTTATTACTATATATATATATAAAAAAAACTAATCTTTGCTTTGAGAATCAGCCTAATTTAGCAGAATTTTGAAACAATTATATTATTAAAAATATAATAAAATAAACCACTAACAAGTTCTGGGCATATAAAAGAAAAACAAACCAAATGGGTAATTAGTAATTTTATTAAAAATACCCAAAACCTTAACCTAACAAGCTGAATTTAACAGGAATTTAGACACTAATATATAACAAATTATGATATATATATATATATATATAAATAAATAAATAAACGCACCTTAAATTGAGTTACAAATAGTAATAATAAAAAAATGCCTTCAAATTATGACACCACGGCCAGAACTAACAAATAATTGTTAAAATGTGAGGAAACAAAATAAAATAAAAAATCATAGTTTCATTTTTATAGTTGAACCAATATTGTTTTAATTTGTAAATACAATTAGTCCTTGAGTTTTGTATATGGGACGTATTTGGTCCATTTTATTTACTTGAAAATAAACCATCTTTTTTATTGTTATTAAACAATGATATAATTACATTAAGATTGAAACAAGCTGTGCCGCTAGTCTTCTAAATCGCAAAACTAATAATTTTAATTACCACCCCAATTGGCTTAATCTTAAAATTCAGCCCCCGTCTACCGATTCTGGCTCTGCTAGTACACAAAATATAGAGTTTTTGTATCAGTGGGAAAACTAATTCACTGACCTAGTAATTATTTAAAAATATTATGGTTCTTTTCAAAATATCAACCACTACTTTATATTATTACTCAATACTCCCCATACTTGGTAATATTTGGATTCAAATATCATATTTTTTTTTTTGTGATTTAGGACCTTCAGTTTATTGAATTTATATAAGGTACCATTTGTAAAAACTTTGTTGGGTTTGGGTACCCCCACATATAAAGCAGGGGATTTAATTACATTTTACCTCATTAACAACACAGTACACTTTCTGATATTAAGCAAACACTAATTTCTAAATTTGACTTGTACCGTTCAAAATTAAGAATCAAAACCAACATTTTACGAATTTCCAAGCACATATGTGCGAGATGATTTGGAAATGGGTAACGGATATATATGCACACATCTCTCATCTCTCTTACGCTCTTCCATGCACTCGTCGTGAGAGAAGAGAAAATAAAAACGCTACGGAATATAACTGTGTTTTAGTTCTCACAGAGAACGTAAAAGGTGTGTGATGAGCATATAATTTATCCAATGAAAAGAGGACTTGCTTGGCTCCAATATTAAAGTAAATTAATCGAAAAACCTGGAGTAAGAAAAGTTGCTTCATTCTAATTATAAGACACATTGTTTCATTAACCCGAAAAGAAACGAACTGAGCCTTAAACATGTAACCAAACAAATAATGAATTCATTTGTGTGGTTAAAACATGTATGAACAAGTGATGAATACATCATAAATCTTGATTACTTTTTCTCCTATCAAACAATCAGCAGTATCCTATATGGTGAAGATTCGATCAGTAATCCTCTTATCATAAAAGAAGACTTCGAATCGGAATAACCTCCATCGATATTTATTTAACTGACACGGTACCAAATTTCATTTCAATAAACATAAGGCAAATTTGATTTCTACAAGTAAAAAAATTAACATTGCCAGAAAGTGTTCATCCTAAAAGCAAGCAAAAAATGATGTTCACCATCGCAGAAAAAGGATTAACCAGTTACGCTCACTTTACCAAGATTTTGCAACGACACAAATAAACCTCTAAACAATAAAAACAGTTCTCAATCTTAACAGACTGAAAATGGGTATATATCTCGATCACAAAAGCGCACATAAAACAAAAGGCGGTAGTATGAAATTATTTTAAACAAATTCCCTTGATCACAACATTACAGAATGATCGGGTTAATGCATAATAACAATTGTTTCTCATTATTATCCTGAACAAGCAACTGAGGTTTTGAGATACTACATCAATGAACCATTCTTCAGCTCGAGCTGTTTGATATTTGTGATTTGTTTTCCAGGATTTAAGCCTTTGGGGCAAGCACGAGCACAGTTTAATATTGTATGGCATCGATACAACTTGAACTCGTCACAGATTGCATCGAGACGTTCTTTGGTGTACTCGTCACGGCTGTCCATTATCCACCTTCACATTGTAAACAAAAAAAGATAAAAACACAACATAAGTTCAATGACAAGTGTACAAAATAAGCTACACACGTACTACTGTTATCTATTATTTTTCTGAAGTGTTTTCATAACCGTCTCGACGAGTTCCAAAAGCAAAAGTTTCTTCATCAGTAACAAATATAATTTCATATCGCTCTGATTATCCTAGTACTAAATTAACATTTTCTGAAGAAAGAGTTCCCATTAATGGCATTTTTATACAACTATAACTACAATGCATGTATGTTAAAAACAAACAACGCAGAACAGTGCTTTCTGCCGAAATTGAAAAAATTTGTGGCAACCACGATATAGTGGGAACAGGAATTTAAAGTTAATTACTCGAATGAATCATAGAATGATCTCTACTTGAAATTCCATAAGTTGTGCAAAGAAAATAGATGAAATCAGAGACAGCTTGAAATGCAATACATTTTATGATATTATATGCAGGCATTCACAGAGAAAGGAATAGCATACACATGATGAACTTCTTGTTAAGATAGTCCTAGTAGTATTGAGGTTTTTCTAAAGTGAATGTTTCCAAAGTGAAATGCAAGTGAACTCAACAAGTCTTACTACAATAGCAACGCTGATTGTATATTGAACCAAACAATGCAAAACATTCACCAAAGCAAAGAATTTCTGCATGGAAACAAGTTTCCAGGAAACACACACATGCATAATGCACATTACACATCTATATATATTACCTGTTGGCATGGAGGAGAGCGGCGGGTCCGAGATAAGACTCGGGATTCCACCAATAGCTAGGGCATGAAGTGCTACAACAAGCGCACAAGATACATTCGTACATCCCATCGAGTTTCGCCCTGTCTTTTTTCGTTTGTAGAATCTCTTTCCCATCCCCTTTCGGGGTCTTCCTCTTCAGCCACGGCTCGATACTCTTATACTGGTTATAGAAGTTGGTCATGTCCACCACCAGATCTTTCACCACAAACATGTGAGGCAATGGTGTCACCTGATACATAGAAGAAGATTGGAAGTTTAATTATTTAATGAAATCAAACGAAGTTTCAGTTTCCCAGAGTAAATCTATGCTAGCGAGCTGAATAACTGTAGTGATACATAATTCTCATGTCATTCTCTTGGGTACATCCTTTTATAATCTAAGAACTAAAATATATATATTCTGATCAATCTTATACTCTTGAGTGTGTAATGCATCTTCATTGAAACGTTGTTCTGTGTTAACCTTTCGAATTTGTCATTAACTGGTATTTCCTTTCAATATAATGCCACAATAATGCAATGTTTCATTTCAAAAGTGAGATAGCAGAATCTGATATAAAACATCACAGTAACAACTTCTCTTAAGCAAATTTTCCCATATATTTTTTCAAAAAAAATACTATTTCATACATTCAATGTGCAACCAATCAATTACCTTCACTCTCGATACAAAAAGACAAATCGTTAACTTTTTCTACAAGCACGTTTATATGCTTGATAGTTTCAACTGCGAAAAAAAGGCCACAAAGCTAAATCTATTCGAATAATACCAACTAGCAAATAAACTAATCTAAGTACTTCATAATCAATTTTATACTGGACTTGTATCTTTGTCGCTCGTAAGCTCAGTTATGTGGATTCTTTTTCTTAACAACTGAACTGCATTGGATAAATGACCCTTTTTTTTTTGGAGAATATTGAAAAAATGATTATAAAACTGAGCATGTATGTATGTATGTATGTATTTTGGCCTCAAACATCTAGAAGCTTGAAACTGCATTTATAAATGTAAAATATGAGATAGCTATCACATTGTTGCAAATTTTAGTGCCAGTTTTATTTTTTCAAAAAGGTCCTTTTAATTTCAAATAATTGACCCAAGAACTGCCAGATTTATAAGCTTTTACTTTCTCTTGCTCTGAATAAGCTAAGCTGAGTTTTTACGGTCCCTTGCCCTGAACAAGCCAAACTAAGCTTTTACAGTCTCTTAACCTGAATAAGCTAAGCAAAGCTTTTACAGAATAGCTCTACCCTGGGTGAACCTAGCTTATTTCTGAATCTAAAAATACTCATCCCATTTACTTTGATATGCAACCAAACCAGCCACTAATTCTTTCCTAATCAGGACATGAAAAAAATGATTAAAAATGCCAATCCACATATATCACGACTCGCAAGTGAAAATGGGATCAAACTACGCTTTAAATCGAAACCAACAAAACCCAAACTTGTATACAAACATAAATATTTCTAAAACTGAATTCCCATTGTCCTCTATTCAATCTATCCCTAGTTTTCTTTCTCAACCCGATAAATCCAACTTATTTTCTTAAATCTGCAACCAAACAACCCCTAATCCTCAAAGTCTTATCGATCTTAAATTGCGATAATCGGCATACATAACCGTGTATAAACAACACTAGGTCATCATATTACTGTAACTTAATCGGTATACATAACCATATTTATACATACAGTAAACAAATTATATATAAATATATCTATTACCGTTGAAGCCAAGACCGCCTACAAATCTTCGCCCCTAATCTTTTATTTCTAAACTCTAATCAGTCTAAAAAGTCGTGCCGGCCTAGCTGCCGGTTAATAATCAATCGCATTCTTGTAGTAGTGTACCTTTTAGTGGCAGCTCTATAAGTTTTTACTTAATAAAGAAAAAAGATTTCTAAAATTTATAATACGAGGAAGCCCAAACAAATAAGCGTATCATAAAACCCCAAACCGACAAAAATCCAAAGTTCGGAACTCTTGGTCAATATTCATAAGCACAGGACCCACAAATAAACCTTATATTTTAGTAAGAAAATATATATATACAGATAATCTTAGCTAATATTTATATTTAATAATTACCGTGGAGGCAGAGCTCGTTTTGGAAATCTTGGTCAATATTCATAGCACAGGACCCACAAATACCTTTACTACACGACCTCCTAAACATAAGCATCAGATCAATTTCATTATTTATGTTAATCAACCCATCCAAACGATCACCCAATTCTAAATTCTAATTAATCTTAAAACTTTAATCCTTTTACTAAGAAGCTGCAACTAAATAATCCTCTAATCCTAATCAGAACACAAAAAACAACCACCTTTCCAAAGTTCATCACAACTTGTAAGCAAAAATACAAATAAGCTAAGAAGCTGCAACCAAATAAACCCCTAATTCTTATCATTTATGATAAATTCTATCTTAAGTTCTCACCCTTTTTATTAGAAGTTACAATCATATAATCCCCTTATTCGTTCTAATCAGAACATAAAAAAACTCATCTTCGAGATTATGCAACAATAAGCAAAAATGCAAACAAGCTGAGCTTAAACTAAACAAAACCCAAATACAACATTCTCAAATAAGCCTTGTACTCCAACGAAGAAAAGCAAACAAAAATAAGCTTAAAACCACAAGCCAAACAAAACCCGAATACAGTATTCATTAACAAACCCTCTATCTTAATCATAAATGAATTGTATACACAAAATTACATACACATATATACATACATAAATATATATATATATATATATACATACACCCTATAGGATTCACACAATTTATAAGCAAACATGAAAATAAATTAAGCTTCAAACAGCAAACCAGACAAAATCCAAATACAATACTATTCAATAACAAACCCCCCCTATTCTAATTACAAATAAATTGAATGCACAGAATTACACACACGTGTAATTAAATAACCGCCGAATTTGTGCCCGCATCAGGGATCTTGGAGTCTATTCTAATCAGAAATGTTTTGTATACACAAAATCTACATATACATATACGTATATATACATACACCCTATAAGATTCATACAATTTATAAGAAAAAACGCCAATGAATTAAGCTTAAAACCGCAGACCAAACCCTGTCTTCCAATAACAAATGAATTGTATGCACACACACACATATATATATAAACATACGGATACAATTAAATTACCGTCGAATTAGAACCCGCGTCAGGGATCTTAGTAGGGCCCACGCTCCTTTAAATCGATCGTGTATTCCTTTAACTGGGGTTTGGTAGGGCGTAGGAAATCATTATTTCCTAATTCTTACTTCTAAATTCTAATCATCTTTTACTTAGAATGCTACAACCAAGAAAGCCCCTAATTAATTCCTAATAAGAACGCAAAAAACCAACAACCTTTCCAAGATCCATGGAAACGAAAATGAAAACAAGCTAAAAAGGTGCACCCCATAAAGCCCCTAATTTTAAATTCTAATAATTTAACTTATAAGCTGCAACCAAACAAGCCCCTAATTATTTCCTAACATGCAAACAATGAAAACACAGAAAACAACAACCTATCCAATATCCATGTGAGGAAAAACGCAAATAAGCTGCAACGAAGCAAATGAATTAAGCATAAAACCGCAAACCAAGCAATATTCCATGACAAACCATCTATTCCAATTACACACAAATAAACATATAAAATCAATTTACCGTAGAATTAGAGCCCGCATCAGGGATTTTAGTCAAACAAGCCAGCCCATTACAGCCAGCCATCAATATTCATGGCACACGATCCGCAAATCCCTTCCCTATAAGTCCTCCTAAACGTAAGCGTCGGATCAATCTCGTTCTTAATTTTAATAAGAGCGTCCAACACCATCGGCCCACACTCCTTTAAATCGACCGTGTAGTCTTTGAGTTCGGGTTTGGATGGGTCCTCTCGGTTCCATCTGTAGATCTGGAACGTCTTTAGAGTTCCTTCTATATTCTAATTCTAATTAATTCCTAATAAAAAACACACAAAAAACCAACAACCTTTCAAAATCCAAAAAAGCTATAAGAAGCTGCAACCAAACAAGCCCCTAAGTAATTCCTAATCAAAACACAAAAAACCAACAACTTCCCAAAATCCATATAAGCAAAAATGGGGGAAATTGCTAAAATGGTACCCAACCTATTAACTTTTAACGATCTGGTACCCAACCTAACACTTTTTTCTAATTCGGTACCCAATCTATACGTTTAGCTCTAATTTGGTACCCAACCTAACATTTTTTCTAATTTGGTACCCAACCTATACGTATTCAGTCCAATAAAGGGACTCAATCTGTCTTCGATCATCGGTTTTTAACGCATACTAAGTCTCCTTTACTATTGATTAACCTACGTGAAACCTTCAATTGTTGTATTAAAGAATTTAAAGTGAAACCACTACTTAATATGTTTTGAGTTAATTAGGTTAAAATGATCGGACGTGGGTTGAGTCCCTTAATTGGAGCGAAAATGTATAGGTTGGGTACCAAATTAGAAAGTGTGTTAGGTCGGGTACCAAATCATTACAAGCTAATACGTTGGGCACCATTTTAGCATTTTTCCCGCAAAAATGCAAATAAGCTAAGATTATAAAAAGCTGGAACCAAACAAGCTTCTAATTTAATTGCCAACAAAAAAAAAACAAAGTTTCAAAAATCCATGCAAGCAAAAAGGCAAAAAAGCTGCAACCAAACAAGCCCCTAATTCTAAATTCAAATACTTTTTGACTCAAAAGATGAAACCAAACAAACCCCAAAATATCTCCTAATCAGAACATAACTACCCAAAAAAGCTAATAAGATTCTAAGAAGCTGAAACCAAACAAGCCCCTGATTATTTCTTAATATGCAAATTAGCTAAGAAGCTGAAACCAATCCTAATAATTTAACTTAAAAACCCAGAACAAAACAAACTCGTGATAAGCTGATCCTAAAACCGCAAACCAACAGAGAATAATAATAATAATAAATAAATAAACAATTACAGTAGAGTTAGTCGGGGGTTCGGGAATCTTAGTCAAGCAAGCAAGGCCGTTACAACCGTCGATATTCATAGCACAGGACCCGCAAATACCTTCCCTACATGACCTCCTAAACGTAAGCGTTGGATCGATTTCATTTTTAATCTTAATCAAAGCATCCAACACCATGGGACCACACTCTTTGAGATCAATCGTGTAATCCTTCAACTCTGGTTTCGATGGGTTTTCTGGACTCCATCGATAGATCTGAAATGTTTTCATTGTTCCGCTCGGGACGGCTTTCGGTGTTGATTCCGGTGTCTGCGGCTCTGAGGCGTGTGCACGTGAGAATATTAAAGAGGATGGTTTCGCACGTGAGATGGTTCGGCGGAGGAGGAGCGCCATCGCTAGAGAGAGAAACAGAGTTTAGAGAGAGAAATAGATTGTTTTGGAGAAGATGATTAATTAGATATATATAGATATAGATATATATTTATTTATTTATTTATATTTATAAATTTGGGGATTGTTGGTTTTGATTTGTTATCAATTTGGTCCTTTTTGTTGATTTTCATATAAAAGTAGCCTATTTTATTGGTTCACTACCAAAAATATCAAATATTAAGAAAACATCCTAATTACATTGATTTTCGGTTTAAATTGATTACTTTACCCTTTTTTATTGTTTCATCCTTTTTATTTTATGTTTACAAAAGGGTAAAAGGTGTAAAGTAACGAAAAGTTAGTTTCTATTTTGAAAAAAGAAGAGCGAGTCTGCTACTTATTCTTTTTGAAATTATTATAAACATTGGCGAAATAGAAACTGAAACGGGCAACGAAAACGGGATTCTAATTTAGTACCCACGATTATTTAATACGTTCTATTTAGTACATTCTCCGTTAATGGTTAACTCGAATTGAAAGTTACGATGATTGTTATCGAGATTTTAACAGTTTTATACGTTTTATAGTACACCTTTTATAGGACATAGTCGTGTCCAAATGAAGTCTATTAATTAAGTTGGTGAAGAATATTTGTTTAGGGGTATTTTTTGGAGATTTGATCATATGTTAATTATTAGTGAATGAAATTTGGAATCGTGTAAATTTGACTAATTTGAGGTGGACAAATTGTAGTGTAATTGTTTATAAGTGACGTGGCAAATTTATGGACCTATGTGTTTTTGGGTACCGTGGACTGCTTGTGTTGGCAACACGAACATTATTTAACAAATTGCATTTTCATTATTTATTTCAAGACCACCTTCAATCTTATTGAAATTTTGCTTATTTTTATCCATACTAAAATAAGTAGTAAATTTCATAAGAGTAAAACTAATAAATGCCAACATACACTAGATAAAAATATCTAATTAAAGTAACATATTTAACAATTGCATTTTCAATTTAGGACACATTCAATCTTATTGAAATTTTGCTTATTTTTACCCAAAGTAAAATAAGTAAATTTTATGAGGGTAAAACTAACAAATGCACAAAGACATTACATAAAAAATCTAATTAAAAAAACATATTTAACAACTAATATAATTATTTAATATTTGTAATTATATATGAAAGTAATTTTTGTAGGGAGATTTGGAAGAAATGTATGTAATTCTATATTGAATAATTTGTTAAAGTTAAACAAATGTACTAATATTTTATTTTATTTATTTTCATATTTCAATTCTAAATATTCTTATTTTTTAAAATTTTAGGGTAGTTTCAACGAGAGTTCAATAATAGAACGATATATAACGAACTACTATTAGATAAGGACAGAAGGTAATTAAGTTCATATTTGTTAATTAGTCAATATTATTAGATGGATTTAGTTACGTCTAAAAATTATACATGCAAACAATTTCCTTTTATCACAACAATTTCCTTTTTTTGTTGTTGTTGTAATTATTAACTTGATATATAATAATATTTGCACTATATTAATATTTGTATCTTGTAAGATCCTAAAGACTCGTTATAGCCTTAATTATAAACCATCTCTTTCCCTCCTCTCCTTTTGCTCTCTTTTCCATTTTTTCTCTATACCAAATTCCTGCAAATTTATCTTTCCATGGCCTCGGTACGTTTTTTCGTTCTTTTCGATCGATCCATAATTAAGTGATTCATATCTTTTAATTTTGTTTTCTTAATGCATACATTTTGATAAAATCTATGAGATAATTATTAAAATGTGATAAAATTAATGTGCATGCATATGCATGGATGTAAATAATGTGCAGGGAGGAAGGCCATTGCCTAAATTTGGGGAATGGGATGTAAATAATCCGGCATCAGCTGACGGATTTACGGTGATATTTGCGAAAGCTAGAGATGACAAGAAAACAACCGGAACTGCTGCTAATACATCCGGTCAACCAGCACCGCCACCTTATAACAACAATAATCCACCCAGACCTCAACATGATCAGAAAGCCAAGGTAACAAATATTCCCTAACTTCTCAATTATATTATCTAATATATATATAATAATGTTCTAATATATATATATTGCTACAAGTATATCACGCATATGTTATTATGTTTGCATGTTGCTTTATGAACAAAAAAAAAAATAGATGTCCTTGTTGTTTTATATATAGAAGAGGAAAAAACTATTCCATTTACATTCTTAATTGCCAAAAAAAAAAATAGACATCGTCAAATCATTTTATTTTCAAAGGGCTTTTCTTTCGTTGCGACTTTTAAGCTCGTTTGATCTATAAGATGCTCTATTGCTTCTGTTGACAGTTTCAAGGTAATGTTTTGCTAAAAAAAAATAGCTCCGGAACGTTAGAAATTAAAAGGTGGATGAATCTAATTTTGTACAAAGTTGCAAATAAATCGAAGTTTGTTTGCTCAATTATACTGCTAAATAAGCTCGGAAATTTTTCAAGTAAAAAGGTGGATGCACCCAACTTTTTTCAAATGCACAAATGAATGAAGTCTGTTTGCTCAAAGTACTGCTAAATAAGTTCAAAAATGTATAGAAAATGCATGGATGTTTGAAATTTTCCATTTTCGTATACTTCTGATTGATGATATTTTTTTCACAATCTCATTGGTTTATAAAAACACTTTGAATTCAAGATCTAAAAGTAACTCGAAAGATGTATCGTCGTAGGAGTTTCAGGAAAATTTTACTGAGATAATGAGGAGATTAATTTTTTGGGTAAGTAGTGGAATTAAAACTTCACAACAAGTGTTTAATTCTCATCACATTTTGATTTGGATCATTAATTTCATCCAAAAAAGAATGTCTAATAAGCGAATTACATTCTTTGAGCTCCTAGTAATTTTCTGAATCTACCATGATGCTTTTGGCGAAAGCCGCAAAACACCAATTGTTTGAACTCTGCATTTTTCCTGATCTCTTTTAAAGTGGTATTCATCCATTTCAACGCGTACCCCTGATATATATATACTTGAGATCGAATAACTATCATGCCGATGTCACTACAACTTGTTTTAACATCTCAAGCTGAAACAAAATAAAGTTCAGACTCTTTTTACAGAAAAGTGCAGTTCAAATATATTATGGTAGCGTCTTTATACAATCATGATAATCTGAATCCAGTCTGAGACCCGAGTCGTAGTTTTGAAGTACGAGCTTGATTTCAGAATTACGACTCGTACTTCAGAACTACGAGTCTCAGTCTGTATTCACATTATGCTGACTGTATAAAGACGCTACCATATATTATAGAGATAATATATAGATATATATATTGATGTTTTTTGTGTTTTGGTTAAATGTCAAAATGTAGGGGAAGAAGTGGATGTGCTGTTTCCACTGATTGATTAATTGTGCACAGTTAACCTGCTTGTCAATGGTCCCTTTTACCTCTCTCAATATATACCGTTTTCAATAATGTACTTATAATATCTTCCACTCTATATCGTATAATTGTGAGAGTTAGGAAAGAGAGACTTTCAATACTCAATGTTTTGGTGTGATTGGAAAACACTTATATTTGTTATTTATATATATAGGGTGTTGTTAGTGTAGGAAAATTAAAACTTTGTTCATTTCTTGTTATGTTTTTCACTTTTCTGTTCAATAATGTGATTCTAGTTTTGTTGATTTTCGTAGAAACGCAAATAAAAGTGGTAAATATAAAAATTGAGAACTCGGAAAGTTCACAAGCTATGCTAGTTTGGTAAAATCATAATAAGAATTAAGAACAAATCGACACAAGTGCAAATCTAGGGGGCTAGCTAAATGTAAATTCTTTGCTAAGTGCCTTAAAAAGTCTAGAACAAGTTCGTGAGAAGAAATTGTGCAACGACACCGCAAGACAACATAACCGTAGCTACGCAGCCAGATAATTTGTGACCGTCGGATTTAGAACCATCAGGCTGAAACATGACTTTGACGGTCATCTTTTGTCCCCTCTGGCAATGATCTGATGCTCCGCTAATGAAATAAAAAGACCCAGTTCTGTTGAGTTTGTAGACTGTGTTGCCAGTGGTGGAAACAAACATGGGGTTTGACGAGTCGCAGTTTTTGTATTCCGATTCGTCCACCTCCAATATTGACTCTTTTTCATGAGTATACTTAAAGCCTGGCAAATAAACGACAAGTAAATGAGATTATGGCAGAAGATATGAAATTTTCACTTACGAGCCTATAAAAGAAATATGTAATAAATATATACTTCAAAACTTTTGACCTTCCATCGATAAAAAAAAAAAAAAAAAAACATGAATCATATTGTTACTAGATCTTAATATTTGAAGACATTAATATAATTAAAGTATACATTTTGAATGTCGTAACTATTAGTATTACAAATGAAAACACATCAAACCAACCATAGGAATTCGAAATGTGTAATTACATACATCCATTTGACCAAAAGCAAAATCGTATAGATATTATGAAAAGCGAGATGCTAAATCGACTTTTCATTCCAATGAGAAATCTCTAGCAAAATGAGTCCGTATGAATATCAAGTGATAACTGATAACAACAATATTGGTAGAAAATATATGTTTCCACAATTCACATACGCACATTTTTACTTAGTTTAGAATAATAGAACTTACGAATGGTATCCCCAACTTTGAACCGATTTTGATATGCCCATTCATTGAAGAATTTAGCCTGATTTGAAGGTGGAACCTTCCACCCGTAATCGTCACCGACTTGGTATTCGTAAGAAGCGAGGGAGAGGATATTGAAAGAGAAGAAGGTCATGAGAAGTAAAAACGCCTTCAAATTGGAAGCCATTTGGTTCTAGTGGCTTTATTATAAACTTTGTTTTCCTAAGGCTTTTGAATTAAAGAAGAGAAAGGCAGTAAATTTCTAAGAAGTTGCAAATTGATGAATATTTATAGAAGGGTTTAACAGTTAATAAGTTTATTTATTGAATGTGAATGAATTACGTTACATAGTAATATTGAAGCTTTGTTAGTTAATGAACTTCATCGAATTAATGAACTCCTATGCCACATTTGATATGGCTCTTCAAAACTTCCTTGGAAAGAGAAATGTTACACTTGGAATCACTACAACACATTTTGATTACTTCTTTATTTATCTTGATAAGCCTAACATTTTAATTACTTGGAGTACAATTTAATTACTTGGGAAAATCACAGATATGGATGGTGGTACCTTCAAGTACATTTCCTTGTCATTTAATTAGTTTGCCAATTTTCGTTTAATGTCTAAATTAACACTAAAGTATGAATATTTTGATACAGACCATCTTCTTGTACCTTCTTGCTGTACTGAGGAGATGTCTAACCTTGTGTGATATAAACGAAATCAAGATATGCGACGATCAATTTACAGTACATGAATATGCAAAGACTGGTACAGTAGAACTACCTACATGTGAACAAACGATAACCCCTCGCTCGTCAAATGTATTATAAGCATTCAGAAACGCGGGTGAATGCCATCTAAAAGACTAAAAGGTAGAAAATTGGATGGCTTTGTAGTAGAAATACTTCAGCAGATATGGTGTCACTATCATTTTCTAAGATCTTCAATTAGTCAGTTTAATTTGCTAATAAGTTGTAGCCAAACAATCCTCAACAGTTGAGCACCACATCCCCGTCCACATTACCGCATACAATCTCGAGAAACATTATCAACTCGCTTAATTTTTCCAGCAGTTGTTTTTTGTTAGGATGACATTAAATCTAAACTTTGTTTCTATGCAAGATTGCAAATCAAGCTTACTTGAGAGACTTACTATTTAAAAAAATATTTTTACATTTTGGAGAAGACCAGATCTTAGAGAATATGCAACACTAATGATCTTTCAATAGCATGACAAATATTCGACCTTACAATTTCAAGAAGACAGCCAACATTTTGAATAAAAGATGCTCCTATATCTGTATCCCATAAACAGAAAACTATATTAATCCTGTGACTATGAAAAATAATGATCAATAAAACATTACATCAAAGATATATATCCCTCACAAGATCCCTTCTTTTTGTTTCATCATAATTTCCTTTCTCTGGAATGGTCTACTTCTCCGAGGAACGTCAGCGAAATCAGAGGACTGAGTGATTTTTGTTTTGTTTTTCTCCAGTGGCCTAGGGCCCAAAATACTTACATCTATAGAAGCACCATGATCTTGGGAAGACCGTAAGACCGCATCATAAGCCTTGGAAGATAGATTTAGACCTTCCTTTCCAACCCGCAAATACGTATCATAAGCAAGCTTTGGTTTACCATCATTTGCTAGAGCTATTATCAACATTTCATAAGTAACTTCATTTGGTACAATATTTCGATTTTTCATTTTCCCATACCATTCATAAGCTACATTACCCATATTAGTATCTGCACATCCGCTTATAATCGCATTAAACGTGACAACAGTTGGTTCGATCCCTGACGAGACCATTTCTTGAACAAGCGAATCTACAATATTAAATTTCCCTTGTGCAGTGTAAATCGAAGCCATAATCGTATAAGCATACAAATTAGGCTCAATCCCAACATTAATCATGTGTTGCCAAACACGAAGGGCTTCATCGTAAAGTTTCCCTTTCTCAAGAGCACTAAGCAATGCCCCATATGAGATAATAGTCGGTTTTTCACCTTTTTCAACCATTCTTTTAAATACTTCAACAGCAGCTGAAGTTTCCGAAGCTCTCGAACAAGCTATAAGAACCGAATTCCACTCTTTACTACCTGGTTTCAGTCCTTTTTCTTCCATTTTATTAAGTAACTGAATACCCCATCTCCAAATTCCTCTTTTTCTTGCCGCACTTAGTAAAACATTAAAATGAGATACAATTAATTCGTATGACATGTTATTCGGTTGTGGACCTTTATCTAACAAATCCTCGTAAATTTCGAGTGCTGCCCACCATTTTTTAGCCTTGCCCAGTAACCAAATTACGTGATTACATACCGATAAACTTATATCTGAATATCTCTCTCTTATCCGATTATACAATTCCCTCACCACTATGTAATGCTCATCCCGAGTACATGCCCACACTAAGCGCTCATATTCATCTCTACTGATTTGTAGCCCGACCCTATCCATTTCCGCCAATAGTTTTAAAACATTAGTGCTTAAATTCTCACTTTTAACAAGCCATCGTCTCATCACTTGGTAGCATATTCGAACTGTGAAATTCTCAAGCTTCGAAATCTCAGTTTCCCAATCTTCAGACATATCTTTCCCTAGTAAACCATTTTTGAATTTTTCTTTCAACCCAACATAGAAGTTTATTGTCCCGAACCCATCTTCCAATCTTCGATAAGCTAGCAAAGCTGTCGAATATGATGCAGGAGATGGAGATAAACCCTTTCTTTCTATTTCCTCGAAAAGGCTAAGAGCTTCTCTTTCTTCCCCTCGTTCAATATAAATCGACATTAAAGTATTAAAAGTCACAATATTAGGTTCTACTCCTTCCACACTCATATCACTTACAACCTTCTCCGCTTCCAAGTAGTTTTCGGAATGCATAACAGCACCTAAAAGACAATTATAAACAAAAATATTCGGGCCGATAAAGCCATCCTTTTGTTTGCTTTTCTCATTTAGCCATTCAACTATTACCATAGCACAATCTAGCCTCTTTTCTTTGCCAAATCCTCGGATAATAGTAGAATATACTTGTAGCGGTAATTCCTTCATGTCCTTAAGAACTTCATCCACGTTATCGACAGTTTTAACAAGCCGTAGGCTCCGTGCTAACGCACGCACATCTACCTTATCACCCTTATCTTTCTTTACACTCACATTATCAACATTTTCCCTCTTTCCCATCTTCTCTAAATTTCCACTTTCATTTTCATTGATTACCAAGTTATCTTGACAACCATCATTCTTTACTTTCAATGAAATTAGATGAACTGCTAGTGCCTTAGGTACCCGAAAATGAACCCGTTTATGCTCAAACAAGAAAATCCTAGATTCTTGAGAAAACCGAGGTCCCTCTAAACAAAATCCATTTTTCCATTTTCCTTTAAAACAAAAACCCATACGGGATTCGCAAATTTCCGTTTTGGGTATCCCCCAAAGTTCCATTTTGTGAGACCAGGTACTTAAACCTTGCATTCTTAAAATTCAAGGCATACTAATTTTTCTCAAGAAAAAAAAAACTTGAATTTAATTACAATGTCTCTGAGAAGTAATATAAATTAACAGAAGAGGGTTCATACCTGAACTTGGAGGATGTATATATATGATATATGATATATATAGAGAGAGAGAGAGTTCAAGATTATGAACTGGTGCTACTCTTACTAGCCATTCAATTCCAGTGGCATATCATTTGCCTTTTTTTTTTTTTTTTTTTTTTTTTTTTTTTTTTTTTTTTGTTGTGTGTGAATGAAATTTATATTTTCTTTAGTTGTAGTAAGTACTAAATAATGAACTATTCGTGTAGTTCAATTTATTTTTTTAAATGTAGTACTATTAGTTTATTCCTGACTTTGAAGATATAGATTCAACTGATAATAATATAATTATGTTATTTGTTTAAATATACTGTAATTCTGCAGCATTTAGTAAAAATAATTTATCTGGTAAAAGAAACAAATAATTGAACAAGAAGAAAATACTAAAAAGCAAAAAGATTAAGCGAACCCCAAAGAATGCCAGTATTTATTATTTTTATTTTTGGTTTCCTGAAAACACTTTATCTAATCCTTGAAGTATATCTCATGGTCATAAATTAATGAGTGTCATTTACTATCTAGACTGTAAGACCAATCAAACTTATAAAAGCCAAACCAAACAGACTATCGTTTATTCGCTCACTTCCACTCGTTTATCGTATTCTCTTGACGGGCTTTTTAACTGTCTGCCCACGAGTGAGGAAGTTATCAGACAAAGCAGGACAGACAACTTGACCAATCAAATATGATGTAGCCTAAGATTGGATAACAGCATTTTCAGATGGAAATAAGATACGAGTAGTCGTTTCAAAGTCGAGGAGGTTGTGCATGAATTAACTTAGAAGGTCGAAGGCGTATGCAGTTTCTGATCAAGAAACAAATAGATATGTAAGGCGAATTTTACTTTTTCCCAAAAGTCTTGGGGAAAAGAAAGTGTATTTCAGTTACATGGGTGAAGAAGTAGAGTTTGATGTCCAAACTGTTTAGAGTCTGATATAATATTCAGGTGCATCTTAATTTCTGGTTGATAAATATTTATTGAAATGAAAGGGCAAAAGTATCAGATCTTGAGTAGATCTTTTAAGGTTACACATTCTGATAAAATGATGTTTAAGCTTATTGATAATGACAATGTCATTTCGCATGACAATTATATTATATCAGTATATACAAGAATCATAACAAATTTGAACCTTTATGTTAGGTCCAGTTTAGCTCACTAAATGGCCAAATTTCTTACACTTTACATATAGTGCACCATTTCTTGCTGGTCTTTTTCTATCTGATATGAAATTCATTATCTTTTTCACCTGTTTGCTGCAATTTATTCAACTTGATTGCAGAATTTTGATACTCAAGTAGCATGTAAACAGAATGGAACTTTAGAAAGAAAGTTTATCAAGCCATCTGGGTATTATAACATTACCACTCAAACCGAAAAAGGAAGTTTGTAACTCGGTGCTTAACTGCTTTGTGTTAGACATTATCACTTTAATAATGTCGTACTTATGCTATATCAAGTCTAAACATCTAAATTCGCACCGTGTTCATCTCCTCCAAACTTTGTATTGAACATATCTTTGTTACGGAGTATTTTTCCTTTTCAGGTTCAAGAATGGGCAATGGCTTGCCATTTGTCGATTTCTTTTACAATGTGACAATCGACTACAAAGCAAACGATTACATTAATATGCACACGCGTCTAATTCCTCTTCACAAACCGGCCCTGCAAAACAATAACCGATGAACAAAATTACATTAGTTCTCTTGCAAAGGAATTAAATGAAGCACTTAACTTGATGTATCGACATGATAACGTAAGATACAAACAATGAAAACCACTCCATCATAAACAAAGTACCTCCAATTTCTAGATTTAAATGATTGTTAAAACTTTAGTTGTAATAAATATGCGCAAATAGGCAGGGGCGAACCCAGGAACTGGAAATGGGGGTGCCAAAATATAAACAAAATGAGGGGTGCCAAAATATTGTTAGGGGTGCCAAAATGTATAATTTTAAAATATTTGTATTAGAAAAAAATTGCGCTACGTGGGATTTTTATAATTATGGGGATGCCGTGGCACCCCATGGTCACCACTTAGCTTCCCCCTGCAAATAGGGATGATAAAAATCAAATGAAACCAGAAACTACAACCCCTTACTGAAAGCACGCATTTACGGAAAGTTATTTGCTTCCGTATTATAATGAGAATCTTGATTGTATGTTTTTGAGAGAAAAAAGCTTTAAAATTTCCAGCTGTTGAGTTAGAAAGTTATTAAAATCTCAAACTGCTGAGTTAGAAAGTTATTAAAATCTCAAACTGTTGAGTTAGAAAGTTACAAAATTGATAATGTACCTTCATACGAGGGCGTTTTTCAGCATTGATCTTGCGAACTTCATAACGTATCCGCTTAGAGAAGAGCCTATTCCGCCTCTTCTCTTTATATCTCAAAACACTAGCCTCTCTATGTCGAAGCTTTAGCTCTTCTTCGAGGTCTTGTTCCACTTTTACTCCCTCTTTACCCACCGTGTTCTCAGGGACCGTCCACAATGACCCATGACTTCTCCATCCATCATTAAACCCCTACCCAATACACATAAAACAAATCAGATAGAAATCTAGCGAATCACTCCAATAAATCTACATAGTGATCTACCAAATAAGGTCTATGGATGTTGACTTGTTTTAGCTTTTAATTCTTGTCTATAGCAATTATTTGTCTAACACAATACAGATCCAATACGAGTTTTCTGGTCATTCGGACTGAAAAAATTAAAGTTTCAAGGAAAGACCAACCAAACATTTCTGTTAGCTTAAAACAAGTCAACTTATTTGCTCAAAATTGCCAACAAAAGAAACTTAAGTATTAGAACTAACACGACAAACCAATCAATATACACGACTTTGTGAGACTATTATTCATCGAAATTACTTGTTTTAATGATATAAAGCATGCACTGCATTTGCAAAAATTTGCACATTGGTGTATTAATTTTCTTTATTGCTAAAAGGGAAATCAATTTTGTTGAAAAGCTAAATTGGCATATATCTCAAGAAAGATACTCCCTTAATTTGGAGTACATTTGATTATTGGTCTTAAGAATATTATCCCTTTCAAGAACAAACACAGTTTCTTTGTCTTTTTTTTTGGTACATAAACACAAAGTCACAACTCACAAACACAGCTTTTGGTGAAACAATAAAGTCAGTACACAATTCCAAAAAAATTTACAAGAATCAATACAAATCCATAAAATAATTTCACCTGATCCCAAGGTAAGTGCATCAACACTCTTAACCACATGCTTATTGATACAATAATAATATACATTTAACTTTTATTTTATACACATGTTAACTTCGTACAAATACAACTTTTTGGGAAACTACTACAAAACATACTTACTTTTGTTGAAACAAGGGATCCCAATTTGTAAAGTTTCCTAAAAAAAAACCATCACTGACTCAAAAGGAAATTTGAAGTACCATTATTTATTACTATTATTAAGAGAAATTATTTGACATAACACTCCTATAATTAAATAATTCACCAATGACCAATGTAGTGCATCAACATATAAACCACATGCTCATTGATAATAATAAAATACAATCAACTTAAAAAAAAACACATGTTATATAATTAAAGATTAATGATTCAATCGATATGGTCATTTAATCACTCAGGTTTTTAAGAAAATTATTCGTGTCGGTTGACAACCTCTAACACCTATGGAATAAAATTTATACTTTTTCTTCTTTTGAAATAAGCCATAAAATTTATACTAAAATGTACATCTTTTGTTAAAACTAGGGGATACCACTGTCTTTTTTTTTCTTTCTAAAATTAAAAAAGCATCACTATTTACTTGATCCAAATGTACTGCATTCACATACCTGCCACGCACTAACCACATACTCAACCATGCCAAATTGTTAGGCATATATACCAAACTAGTTGGAGTTTTAACCGACAAATAACTCATATCTGACTTGTCGAAATCGAATTTTTCAAAAGTTAATCAAATAGTTCAAATGCTAAACTATATGAATAAATTTTAAAAATTTATATTTCAACAATTTAAGCCCGAGATTTTTACCGGTTAAAGTTGCAAGTAGCACGTAGATACATAGTGTTCCAATATTTTGGTACGGAAAGAGTACTAAATAGTACTAGTAAAATACAATTAACTTAGAAGAAACATGCTAATTAAAATCAATTCTACTGAATAAATTAAAAAAAAAAAAAAAGAGTATCTCACATCACAACCGCGAAAATTCAAGAAATCGTCGGATAAATCAGGAACGGTCTGCGGGCCCGGCATATACAAGGACCCCTTGTCGCACCAAGCGTCGATAATCTCTTGATAGTCGAGTTTCAACGACAAACCGTGTTGATGAGGGTGCACCTTAACAACCTTCACACCCGCGTCGCAGCTAGTAACCTCATCGTAACACACCCACTTCTCATCTTCCCTTTCCTCCCTCCCCTTCATCGCTCCACGGAAAGGGTCCCGCGGGGCACATGTTAGGGAAGGGGAGAGAGTCCCACTATCCTGCGTTGGGTCCTGCCCAACGCAGGATAAGGATAAAGACTCGTGCGCAGTGTCTGAAGGAGACACCGCGCCAAAAAGGGCTGCGAGGGTAGCACCGCAGCTGTCTTCGACAGCTGCGTTGAAAAAATCCTCCGCAACGGAATCTTCATCCGCGGCGGGGGTGTGGTTGAGGTTAAGGTGGCGCAAGCTAAGGAATTTAGTCTTCTTTTTTTTCTTGGTTTTTTTTTGTATTTTGCGTGGCATTTTGGAATTTACTTACTAATATTTGTGTTTTGTATAACTCAATTAAATATATTGATAAAAGCTAAGAAGAATAATGAAGAAGTAAGTAAGTGAGTGAGTGTGTGTGTGTTGAAAAGTGTGAAAAAGTGAGTGTTTTTTTTTTTGGGGGGTAAAGTGAAATGATAGGGTGATGACGTGGTTCATGTTTTGGGATTATTTGCCACGTGGAGGGTTAGGATTTGTTGAATGGGATGATGGTGCTTGTTATCTTGGATTTCCTTTGGATCGACTTTTTTTCCTTCAATGTTTTTTGCTTTGTTTTGTTTTTGTTTTTGGTAACAAGGTTTTTTTTTTCTTTCTTGAACACACTGTTTTGGTTAGGATGGGACGAAAAACCGGAAAAACCAAACCAAACCGAAAAAAATCAAATCGAAAAACAGAAAAAATTCGGGTCGGTTTCGGTTTTCAGTAAAACCGAATCGAAAAAAACAGAAATAAAACCAAAAAATAACCGAAAAAACCGGTCCGGTTCGGTCCAAAAAATAAAAAGAGCGAAACCGAAAAAAATCGAACCGAAAAATATGCTCGATTTTGGTTTTGCCAAAAATCGAACCGGACCGGATCGAACTCAGCCTTAGTTTTGGTAATGAGGTTATTAAATTTGCAACGATAAATGATATTGGAACTCAAAAATATTAATAAAAAACATTACCCGCTGACGTGGCGGATCATGTATAGTAATTAGTTTCGTTTTGATATTTAAAAAATATTTTTATTTAAATTACAATTGGTCCACATAAAAATCCGTCAAGTTAGCGGTTAAGATTTTTAGGTAATATTTTCGAATGCGAGAGAGGGTATGGACAATTGTTATTTTGAGATTTCATCCAAATAAAATAACATATCAGAAAATAATATGTCAAAAAAAATTGTGAGAAATGGAATAAACTGTGATCAATTTTGTCACTACAATGTTGCTTTAACAGATAAAAACCGACACTAATTGTACTTTTTTAAAATTTTAAAGTATAAATTTTAATTTTAGTTATAGTTTGAGTTGGTTGGTTTGTTTAATAAATTATAAATAGGATTCACGTGATCAACATAAGTCTATAATAATGGGCTCCCCTTTTAATGAGGGCAGGGGTATTAAAAGATTGACTTTAATAATTGATTATTGCAAACTTTGTGTAATATAAGATTCTTTTTTCATTTTGCGTTACTTTATTCACTGAATATCCTAATATCAATATTAAAGTTGTACAAGAGAAAATTACTACTTTGAATGTAAAATAAAACAGTTCTAATAACAACATCATGGTTTTACTTTTATTATTTACAACGTTTGTTTATTTTTTGGCTTGTTGGATTCAAATATATTACCAGTTTTAAGGCCTAATGTTACTAGTTATATTTTGTACATGGTTTTAGACTTTTAGGCCTCGTTTGTTAGTGGGACTATTAGTCCCGGGACATGAAGTCCAAGAAGTATTTGAAAAGAAGGTAGGATTAATGTTGGACTATGAATGATATTAATAAGTCCGATTGTGTGTTTGTTTGATATGACTAATGTCTATAGTATTTGTAGTCCAATGTCACAGTTTGTTTGGTTAACTATATTTCCGTTGTACTAATATGTAATCAATTACTATTCTACCCTTTTATCATATTTATTTATGTGTTTGTTTAATAATAAAAAATAGCAATTACATCAAATTAAACTCATTTTCAAAACAAAACACACTTTTATAAAATAAAATTCATTACATCATAAATCATGATCAAACTAACCATCAATCTGAGATAAACAAAATTGGCATAAGTCGTAACAAATGCATTTGATGGTAAACTTTTTAACCATGAACGATTGGATCCGAGCAAAACTTAAAAAGAGTACAAACAACCACATTTTACTCTAGTCAAACAATGTCGCCATTAAGTAATAAGTATACCCATTCGAGGCGTTCGTCGAGATTCGGCAACCTATAAAAGTGATCTACCTTGGCCGCATCTTTGCAAATCAAGTTTCCCGCTTTGAGTCTACTAGTACGGTCAAGTGGAAGGTCCAACAACTCGCTGTGAACTTTTTTCCTTGCCTCCGAGAGATCTTGATCGTAGCCGATGCGTTGTGACATCACATTCATACTACAAACCGTTTGTTCAGAAAAATTGCCAAGACAGTTCTAGCAATTAAAAACATATAACAATTTTTAGTTTTTAGCGAGTGTGAGAAACTAGAAATTAATGTTTAGCTTATCAAAAATCAATAACTTTTTACCTCAAAATATTTCCAAACATGATCTGTACTATCAGCTGAAAAATACCTCAACGCTGTATTTTGTTGGATATATAATGCCCATACTTTTGATCTTTATATAGAGAAAAGTTTCAAACGAATTGAAGAGAGATCTCAATGTGGTTGTGCATATGAATATGAGTTGACATAAAAGGGGCGTGAATTTAATTTCATTGAAAAATCTATTGCGATATGCAATGGTGGTTGATATTGAATGTGTGTATATATGTATGTATTTATCCTCTGTAGTTGGTCTCTTGAGAAAATAAAATAAAGGAGGAGAAAGATGAAGACAACTGTAAAATAAAGGGTAAGCTGGTATATTTTCATTGAATGATCGCAGTTGGTATTTGTAATACCACTGTGGGGGTGGGATTCTATATACCTGTAAACTGTATCATTTGTTATCCATCTGTATTAGAAGTATCGTGTCAATAAACCAACCAAACACCGTATTAGTGGGACCATCACTATTTTAAATCCAATTAGTTACTAGCTTAAAGCTGCTTCTTTTTGTTGATTAAAAACTATAATTTGAAACTCATCTTTCTTATCAATCAAATAGACCAACATAGAACCAAATGGTGAATTAAAATTGAAATCAAACAAATCGCTCGGGCTATATTGAACATTAATATGTTGATTTATACATTTCAACATACAAACATGCCAATCTTTTTCGTTTCAGATAGACGAAAACGAAAATAAAGTTTATACTACCATGGTATGGAATCGATGGTTAATAACATACTAGTGATGGTATAGAGAATGTGACTAGAGCCGATCCGACCATCCGACCCATACCATCAACTACGGTTTGATAATGACATGATAATTATTTGATATTGCGCGTTTTGCTGATATGTTTATTTAAGATATTTGCAAGAAATATGTAATTATTGACCATAAAAAAGCATATGTATTATTAGTATCGTTGAAGTGTAACAACGGGTGACGCATACAATTACATATTAATAACGCAATCATTGTAGTATTTTACATATATTACACTGGATGGTCTGATTGCAATATCTAAGAAAATGTGGTGATTTATTTGAGTATGAAGAAATGCTGCTCAATATGGACAGATTACGAAACTCCTTATTAATAATGTTCATAAGCAAACAATTAATTTATGAAATGTAGTCAAACAAGGTCATATATATATATATATATATATATGTATACCAGCTCACATGACCATATAACAAACACAGAATGAAATAAAATGTCACACTATAAATTTATTGGAGATTATGAGTTATATACTAGTATAGTAGCAAAAAAGAAAAGGACAAAAAGGCAATTTACAACACAGCATGACATGACATTGTTGAATCTTTCCCAACATAAACAATTTCCCATAAAATATCGAAGCATTGTACTGTTTGTAATCTTGATTACATAACCTACAAATGTACCAATATTTTTGGTTAATATGTACATTAGGAAACACTGTTATAGAGAATTGACTCATAAATTGTTATGTTGTTTATGATACTAATATTTGTGTTTTCCTGACAAAATTCCTTACGGAATTTAACAATTGAATTAAAAAAACATCAACTATTAATTTTTTTTTATTATAAAGTTAAAAAAAGAATAAGCCTGCGATCGCGGCAACGGCGCTCGCAGTTGAAGTCGCTTTCAGCATGCCGGTGTCACTTTTTGGCGCCGGTGCCGGAACATCGCTGGCGAGTTCGGTGTCGGGGCCTGGTGCACTTGCGCTATCGGGAGCTGGTGGAGATGAAACTTCGTAGGTATCGGGAGCCTCGGTGGGGGAGGCGGTAGTCGGAGCTACAGTAGGAGCTTCAACGGTGGACGTTGTTGGTGCAGTGGATGTTGTTGGCGCAGTTGATATTGTTGGCGTAGTTGATGTTGTTGGTGCGGTGGCGGCGGCATTGGGCGTCGCCGCTATAGGTGTGGCGGCGGATGGTGATGTGGCAGGAGCGGGATCCGGAGAGTCGGCGGCGAATACGGCGGTCACGACCATGAAGATAAGGGCGACGGAGAGCAATTTGCATGCCATTTTCGTAATTGCTTTAAAAACTAGGGGTGCAAATGAGACACTTTTGATTTCTTTTTCGCTTTGTGAACAATAAAAAAAACTATCAACTTTTAATTAAAGAATGGAGGGAGATTAAAAAAAAAAAGTTTCAAATATATTTATAATTAGAGAATGAGAAGGGAATGGAGAGGTTAATAAAAGGAAAACATGAGAGGAAATTGTGGAGAAGAGATAGGGAAATTAAGGGAGAAAAGCTTAAATGCTTAATTAAGATGATGCTAATATTTGTTTTGGATGGTAAATGATTTAAAGTGATTTTTTTGAACTTCATAACCAACCAATTACTTTTAATTGGATATCATTAACTCTAATGGTGGTGCATGTTACCGTAACGATATGACGAGTACTATTTATAATCTTACCAATACGAGGTTGTCGGACATCGACCCAAAAGTAAGAGAATTTGAAATGAATGGAACCGTAATTATGCAAAAGAAATCGGCAATCAATTAATTTTTACGTGGTTTTTTATGATTCTAAGTTATGTAAATAGGCTTTGTATAAGTAGATTTACCTTGTATATTTCGCTATAAAAAGATAAGCAATTTCTACACGCAATTCTCTTTTAACTTATACATATAAACTTATGCCAAAAATACAATGAACTTTATACACTTATTGTCACAACTGTATGAGTTAAGAAGATACTAAGATAGTTTTTATATGATACTAATAGATTAATTTCAGATTTTATAAATAAAACTAATTTCGAAAACTCAAACCACTAAGAAACAAACGGTTGAAAAAAACGATTGATAGGACCCGGTTTCGCTATCGTATTCCGTAATATTATAAAAGTCGGTAGACGAAATATAAACGATCGATCAGAAAACGCAACTCAAACCACTAATAAGAAACAAATAGTTGAAAAAAACGAGCTCCGTAATAGAGGTTGGATTTTTATACTACACTTTTTCTGAAAAAACGCACAAACCGTACATTTAATGTACGGTTTGCAAAAATATATACAAACCGTACATTTAATGTACGGTTTGCAAAAATACATGCAAACCGTACATTTAATGTACGGTTTGCATGTATTTTTGCAAACCGTGCATTAAATGTACGGTTTGCATGTAATTTCTGTAAACCGTAAATTAAATGTACGGTTTGTGCGTTTTTTCAGAAAAAGTGTAGTATAAAAATACAACCTCCCCGTAATATTATAAAGGTCCGTAGACGGAATATAAACAGAAGTTATTATTTATTTATTTAACTAATTAGTATAATTAGCAGCTCTGCACCTGTATAATGGAGTATAAAACTGTATATATTTCTCTCTCTATATATCTGTATCTGTATCTATAAATATAAATATAAATAAATAAACAAACAAATATATATATAAAAATGGCGGAAAATGCCACGTCGGACGACGGAATGACGGTGAAAGAGTGCCAAAACATGATTCGAAGAAGCTTCAAAAGTATTTCATTTTCTCTCTTTTTATATATATATATATGTATATATTTTTAAACATTTAGATTAGTATTGAGTTTAATAAGATTTAAGTATAATAATCATTTAGCTTATATATTATTCTTTGTGTGGTAAGATTCATTATCTAAATACTGTAAATATTATTTACCCGTATTTCTATTAATTCATCCCTTGCTTAATTAATTAAATAATACAGTATTGGATCAGTGGATTTATGTACTATTTTTATAATTATGGGGGTTGCTCAAATACTATAATCGTCTAATTTTCAGTAAAATACATTAAAAATAAATAATAAATCGTGTTTTCCGTAACAGGGGGGGTGCCCGTTTTAGTCCGTACCTAGTTCCTCCCTCTGTATTGGATAATGAATTAAAGTATTAAACTGTTCCCTTATTTGGTTTCTGCTTATAAGCTCCTTTTTGCTGTTTTTTTCTTCAGAATACTGGGAAAAAAATGAATTTAGTTGATAGGACTAAGATATGCTTTTTTTGGGGGGGGGCTTGAAAACGGTAGAAGCTTTAAGCTAAAAGAATTATATTAAGGCTTTGTTTGGTTTCAGCTTATAAGTTCCTTTTTGCTGTTTATTCTTTGAAAACTGGAAAAAAATGAAGTAAGAGTTGATTTTTTTTGTTGGCTTGAAAAAGGTAGAAGCTTTAAGCTAAATGAATTATACTAAGTCTTTGTTTAGTTTCAGCTTATTAGCTCGTTTTCCCTGTTGCTTCGTAGAAAACTGGAAAATATGAATTAAAAGCTGTTTTTTTTGGCTTGAAAAAGGTAGAAGCTTTCAAGCTAAAAGTTATTCTATTTTTTCTCAATATTAGAGATTAGCATTTAGTTTAGGATTTATAATATATTTAGCTGATTCTTTGCCTTGAAAAAGGTAGAAGCTTTAAGCTAATAGTAATTCTACTTTTTCTCTATTTAAAACGGTTCATCGTATTCTTTGTCTTTTCCGACAAATTTATATGTTCAGTTTTAGTAGATTATTATGTTATTGGTTTCCATTTTCCCTATTTATATGCCTTGCTATTTAAAAGAGACTGGAGAATTAATTAAACTAAGCCCTTGTTTGGTTCAGCTTATAAGCTCATTTTTGAGATGGACCCTATTTTTTTTTATCAACCTTATAAATTCCAGCCTTTATTAATATCTACAGCCAAACAATTTGGGAACATCATTATACATTCGTAAAATCCAGCTTTATGAACTGACTTTGTTTGACCAGCTACAAAGCTGAGGTTCTATGGGTACAGAACAAACTTTTTTTCCGAAGCTCATAAAAATTCAGCTCAAATGCGTAAAACCTGCAACTAAGCTTGTTGCGGGCATCATTGCGTCATCCATTTCATTTGGTAATTAAATTCGTAATTTCTAAAACACACATATATAAAAGTTGGGTTTTGTAAATGCTGCACCAAATGGTGAGATTTATAGGGTCGTTATAGACTTATGGACTTACTTTTTAAACAAAGCAACTAATTTTCAATGCACATGCATATATTTGATTATGAAATTGCAGATCCAATGGTGAAATTTTTGAGGGAGAAATTGGAGGAATCAGGATGCGGTGTAAGTGATAATTTCATCAATGCCATCGAATGTGACCAGAAGGTCAGCGGAGGTTATGTTCCAGGCGAAGGGGTATGTCATATTTTTATCCAATTTTATTTCTTTACTGTAAAAGATATATGTGATGACATTTGCCATGCTAATAGAGACCTTTCCATTATTGAATGTTGAACTTTGTATCACTATGCATTATGTCTACTGTTCTACTATTGGTGTTTCCAATTTTGCGTCTTTATACATCATATTACTATAATAATCACAGGGGAGAGTTGAAATCCATATATTAGGCCTTGTTTCTGTTTGGCACACAAAATTGTAACTCATACTATCACTAGCTAGTTTCTCCTCATTTAAAGTGGACTGGGAACAGAAGTTCAAGTTTGAAAGGACTCACATGTATCCTGTTACTAACTTATAACAATAAAGAGAGCAAATGTAATCTTCAAGTACAATACAGAAGTCTGTCTTGTAATAGAATAGTTACAGAAAGAACTATTGGGGTAGAATATGAGTATCTGAAATTCATAGTAAACGTAGAACTGTTTTACAGTTTTGCAAAAAAGTTGACTGATAGAAAAGATATGTGGAGAATAACTTCCTAGTTGATTAAACGACCAAAACAAATCTCTGGACTAAAAAAACAAGTATGCATAATGGATTGAGGACAATATTAAGAATTTCAATTTTCAAAACTCGAGTTAATTAGCCATTTCCATTTACATTGAATGCCATGTCATAACCTTACCGGCATATTTACCAACGGTTTAAACTGAAGAGATATTTTTTTTGTCCTTTTCCAAGTGTAACCTTTTTGAGCCATGTTTGGAGGATACCTACATCTCAACTATGTTTTCCTTTCCTCTGTGCTACCATCTACCTCGATCAATGTCCTCCAGCCATGTTTTTTTTTCACAAATAATTTGTTAGCATATAGAAAGAATGATGGATACAAAAATGCCCTTTTTAATTTTACCAAAACTGTCAGCCTTCAGACAGGTTTATTTGCTTCTTTAAATAGTTAATACTTGTTTTGGACCCAGAAAAAACTACTTTTGGCTACTACCGGGTGGGCTTTTTGATCCTTACCCCATTTATCGTTGCTACTTTCTAAGCTTACCCTTTATGTATCATCAAATGATAAGTCAACGAAAAAAAAACGTACCCATTTTGGAAACTGGACACTTTAATTTGGAACATCCCCGAAGGCTAGTAGACGGTCAATTCAGAATGAGGGAGTATATTGCATTTTACAGAAATCCAGCATTTCGATTTTGTTAATAATTTGTTTGGTTATTGACATGTCTATATTCTTTTCAGATAGTGGTGTGTAGTAATCATATGAAGATTCAAGACGAGGTAACACAAGTAGTTATCCACGAGCTTATTCATACCTATGACGAATGTCGTGCTGCTAATTTAGAGTGGAGAAATTGTGCTCACCATGCTTGTAGTGAGGTTTGTGTTGCTTATGCATAATATAAATTCTTTCATTTCCTATATATGTTAAGTTATTTTTATCTTAAAATTATTGTTTTCTTTTCTTTTTCTATGTAAAGTAGATTCGAGCTAGTCATCTGAGCGGTGATTGCCACTTTAAACGTGAGTTTCTGCGTGGGTTTATGAATATCCGTGGTCACGAGCAAGTGAGTTTACTCTCACAACTTTATGTCTGACTTTAAGTTTTGTTGCATGTTTGCTGTTTTTGCCTTCATACATGTGCCATGTTTAGTATTCCTGATCATATTATACCACGGTTTTGGGTATTTTCTATGTCTGTATGCTCCCACATACAGTGACAACAAACGATGTATTTGCAGATCTTTTGTAGAAGATGAAAATATACCCCTTGCTATATTGATAGTATAAAATATAATTTAGGTAAAGAGTGATTAAAATTTTTAAGAGCAGGATATTCGCTTTCTGATTTAAATCTCTACTTGAACATTTCTTTGCTCTATTCTATTTTATCTGTATGCTCCCACATACAGTGACAACAAACGATGTATTCGCAGATCTTTTATAGAAGATGAAAATATAGCCCTTGCTACATTAATAGTATAAAATATAATTTAGGTAAAGAGTGAAATTTTTTTTAAGAACAGGATATTCACTTTCTGCTTTAAATCTCTACTTGAGGATTTCTTTGCTCTATTCTGTTTTATCATTTTTGTTTTTTGTGATAAGTACGTTGGCAGGGTATAGTCTTACTATCTAAGGCCATTAGTTATTTACCTTGCAGTATATGTATCAACATGTACTCATTTCCAGGGGATGATTCCTTAAAAAAAATTGTAAACATTACGGTTTGTTTTATGTTAATTAATATTGTTCGCGTTCATATGATATTCATAGGAGTGCGTGAGAAGAAGAGCAATGAAATCAGTGATGGGAAATCCATACTGCTCCGAAGCAGCTGCTAAGGATGCAATGGATGCCGTCTGGGATGTTTGTTACAATGATACGCAACCTTTTGACAGAGCTCCTTGAATCTTGGTTCTTATATTTTATCATTTTATCAACAGATATAGACAAGATACTGATTTTTTTATATGATATTTCTTCACTATTGGCCCATGATTTTGAGAAGCAAACTCTCTTCTTGTACACCTTACACTCGAGCTTATTTTATTCATGTTTCGCTTGCTGGAAGTAGAGTCCAATGTCTAATTTTCTATTTCACATAGGAGTGTGTAGAATGTCCTTTCTGAATTAAAGAAATTCGTTCTAGGAGATAATTCTATTTAAAGTTATAACTGTTCGAGACGCAAGGACTGCTTTTAATTTGTTTAGTATGTTTGGTATTGACTTTGATCAATGATATACCGTGTACCACAACAATAGAGAGTTAAATATTAGACCTAAGGCAATGAGCTATCCTTTTGATGTTTATAATTGTTAAGAGATTTTGTTAATCGGCCTCGATCCTCATCATCACATGTATGATATGCTTTAACTTTAATCTTTTTAGTAAATCAAATGTAACATTGATGCTTTTGAGTAGAGAAAGAACAAAAAGAAGCTCAAAGATTCCAAGCATGCATGCCTATACATTCTTCCTGTTCCCATTAATTTCAACTAAATTTGCAACAGGTCTATTATATATAATACATATACATATATACTAATGTTAAGTACCTCAATATATACCCATTCAAGTAGCCTCGCTTTGAACAATCTGATTCAATATCCACCGGGATCTCCACCTGGCGAAAAAGAACGATTTCTTTATGTAGACACAAATATGCATGATATAAATTAGAAGTCATTAGTAAGCTGAGTGTGTTTAAAAACACAAAGGCAGCTATACAAGTGCTAGTGTTAACATGAAAATGGGTTTATTCATGAGGGTCGTGCTTTATCTCGTTTTGCTGATGAATATTGAAGTAGACAAGACTACTGCTCTTTCCCTAGAACACAACTATCAGTCAGGTATCATTTATTAATTTCATTTCCATCTTTTCTTATTCTTAGTAGAATAATGTCAATGATATTATTCTGACGTTTACTAACCAACATGATATACTGTGATGAATTTTGTAGAAGATACTAGATTGTGGAATCAGCAGCCGAGGAAAATTGGAAGAGAAAGCATAAAGGTATCGAATTTGTGGATGGCACAAGACTACACTCTGGCTCGGAAAAGAAGATCCGTGCACAATGATTTACAACCATGATGACCGCGTCTCTCTCTCATGTAAGGGTGTATGTCGAGTTGCTTATATTATCTGACCTGGTGATGTTGAAGATGATCTCACAAACACAACTGTAAGATAGTCGGAAAATGTGATCAATAACTGAACAAAAATGACATTTACTTCTACATGAGATTTCAAATGGACATGTAGCTGTTCAAGTGAAAACTCAAGTTTGGCTCGTTAAGTGAAAATTTCGGCTCGTTCATCAGTATAGAAGCATCCAAGCCTAGAAAGGAGAAACTTTTTAAAACGATAGAAACTAGTTTACAAGGAGTATATCGTTTACTTGAGCCCTCCACCTATTGGTTCCAACAGAGCTCAGGTCTAAGCCTGCACGCAAACCCACTTGTATGTATGGGGGTGAGGATTTCGTAATCTGTCTTTGAACTACTGTGTGAGACCGAGTAAAAGTGCCTCTTTTTTTTTTATGTCGATAACTTCTCTACTTAGGCATTACAGTAATTGTAAATTATTGAGTTGTGTATTTGTGTTGCGTCCCGCTTCTTTTATTTCAATTTCTGTTCGAGCTTTCTGCTTCCATGTTCTAAAAGCAACATTTCACCCAGCTTTTGATTGTTTTGAATTGAAAATCTTTAAACATTAAGCTTAGGTGTTTCACATGGTTCTTGTTTATTACTCGGACAATTGTCGTTTTTCTTTTAAAATATCATCAAGTACCGTGTTTTACATGATTGAACGCCCCCCAAAATAGCAAATGTTCAGTTCTTAAAAATCGTATAACCTTAATCGGTCTCGCATTGGTGACAAACTAGAACAATGCAAAGCTACATTATTGCGTATCAACAATGCTTAACAAAAAAATAGCCATCTTGTTCCAAAGCGTAACGCTCTCTCGTATAAGACTGATTCATTCTCTTCCAGTTAAAGATACATGATTTTGTAACACATAAAATGTTATTTTTCACCTGAACCGTTAAAACAATTCGTCATATAATAAAGTAAAGTGAACTCTTATTATCTAAAGGGAAATGCGTAAATTTATAAGACACTAGTAATCGTGCCCCATGCGTTGCGTGTGTGACGCGTAATGCAATTAAAATATAAAAAATAAGTGTAGTTATGATACAAATACGTGGATAATACAAAAAAAAAATAGTATAAGACTTAAAAGAATGTTTGGTTATTAAAGAGGGACACATAGTGTTATTAGTTGTTATTTTATTTTTATTTTTTTTATGTGAAAATGGTATTATTGTAATTAATAAAAAAGTATAGGGGTATTTTTGGAAAAAAGTGGCTAAATTTGGCAGCCTCAATTCCCTTGGTTTGACTTATTATAATGGAATGATATATAAAGTCAGCTATTAAAACGGGTTCTTATTGATTTAGTTAGGTCCACGTAACATTAAACGTGTCATAATTTAGCTCTTCCATAAATAGGGGGTGTGCGGTTGAGAAACTAGAATGTAGGCTTTAACGAAAAATAAATGTGAGACTATGTTATGAACCGAACATTTACGTACGCTGCATAGATCATTATATACTCCGTTGCGCCTGGCGTACACCTTGCAGATATAACATTTTTTTTTTACGTATGTCTCTCAGGGCTCATAGCAACTTTCAAAAAAGAACTTTACGCTTTGTTTAAACTGAAATAAATAAAATAATCGCCATCGACACCATGTGACACTCGCTTCTTGTTATGGGTGGCATAGACTCGTGACACTCGTAATCACAGTTGCTGAAAAGAAGCAGAACTGGATTTATACAAATCTGATCGAACTACTGAATTACTGCATCTGCGATTAATCTTGTGAAATTAGAAGATAGGCTTTAATCAAAAATAAACGTGACACTTTATCATGAACTTACTGTTCTATCACCTAAATTTTCATATAATCTGATTAATGATTCATGCATCAGTTACGTGCCCACTGTGCTAGAAGCCAAGAAAGCATGATGCAGAAAATACAAAAAAATAACATTAATTACGACGTGTTATTTTATGGGGTTGCAAAACTTAATGTTTTTTTTTTAAATAATTTTAAAATTTTCATACTGAAAAATTAGCCTCTTCGTAAATTTTGAGGGTGAGAGTGCACCCCTTTGTCTATCATAGTTTCCGCCCGTGATAAAAATATAATTGCACCCGCTTCTTGTGATGGGTGTCGTAATCATGGTTGACGAAAAGAAGCAAATCTGGATTTATACAAATCTGATCAATTCATTGGAAACAAATAAAGCATGCAACAAAGTAAAAATAAATAAAAATCTGATAATGACAACCAGACATGTGACAAAATTCATTAACTTTTCTTGCGATTATGGTGTTTGAAGCCTTGAATGAATAAAATAGGGACCCAAAAGAAGTCATTTTATTATTACTGGATCGAATTACCATCATCAAGAAAAGTCATTTTGATGGTATATTTTTGTTAATATAATATCCGTAAGCTATACTTACGTTAATTATCATTTTTACAATTTATAATTGTTTCCTAACGATTTCATATAAGCATGGTCTGCATTTACAAAAATAAATATTTTCGTAAATATAAGCATAGATACATACACCGTTATGTATAACTGCCATCCAGGCACGTAACCTGATTTCAAACGAAGGATGGACGGAATTATACAAATTTCCGATATTTTTTTATATATGTACTAAAATCCAACCTATCACATATAGTAAAAAAAAATTGATAAGAGTAAGAGCATGGGTATAATTTTGTATTAGCGATATAATTGTTTTAAAAGAAATAAACATTAGTTAAAAAGATTTGAACCCAAAATCTTTAACACTTAAAACAAACACTTATCCATTAGGCTAGTGACATAAATTAGAATATATTTACATTAAATATTACTACTCTATCTGAAAAAAAATGAAAACATTTATTATTTTTCATTTTTTGTTTCGGAGGGGTACTTGATTCCCGTTGCACATAAAAGGATCCGCCCCTAATGACATCTGCTAACCAAAATGTATTTCAATATGTGATGTTGATCATGCCACACATACAAGTAATGTATACCTATGATTACTGATTAATGATATCTATACTATTAGTTTATGTGAATATCGCTTATGAAGACTTAAAATAATTATTTCCAAAAAAATACTATTAATTTACAAAATTACAAAATAGTAGTAAATACCTTTTACACGGAAATAAAAATAAAAATAACTGAGATCTAATTATTAAGTTCCTGCATTTTCTCACAAATTATGTAACATAACGGGTTACAGATTTTTTCTTGTATTTACGTTCGTCGGGTGGACAGTGCCGCTAGTATGATTTATGTGTACATAACAAGCTCAATAATTTTGTTAGTATGTGAAAATGGAAATTTATTGAAGTTTAAAAGAAAGAAAGAGATACCAGTAAAAATTATGTACAATTTTAACCGGCTAAGAATTTGTATTCAAATTATCGGAATAATTTTTTTTAAAAGTTGATCGTATAATTCAAATGTTAAATTTTATGATTAGATTTAAAAAAAAAAAACCATATCGATAATTTTGATACAAGTTAGAAACCGATCAAAATTACACATAGTTTTGTAACGTACAAAATTTAAATAGGGTAAGTGGTAGCATAGATAATATCGCCAAATTTAGTATTTATTTAACAAAAACAAAAACAACTAATAAAAACAAAAACAAAAACATTGGTCCCTCCTAATACTTCGTGTATAACAACACATACATACATATATATATATATATATATATATTCTGTCTCTGTATATCTTTATTTAATTTTCTGTTATTATTATTATTTACAAAACAGAATGGCACCTGCATCTGACAACAACAATGTAAATGAGAAAATTAGAAATGAGAAAATTAGTAATGAGAATGAGAATGAGAAAATTAGAAATGAGAATGAGAATAATAGAAATGAGAATAATAAAAGAAGAGTAACAGTGATTGGAAGTGGAAATTGGGGAAGTGTTGCTGCTAAACTCATTGCTTCTAACACCATTCAACTCCACTCTTTTCATGGTTCTTTCTCTTTTATTTTGTTTTATTTAGTTGTTTCTTTTACTCTCTTTATTTTAGGACATCATTAATGTTGTTCTTGGGTTTTTGCGGATTCCGTGTGAAAAAGTCTTTTTTGAGGGTTGAATCTCTTTACTTTTATATTCCTGTATGTGTGTGGGTGGGTATTTGAAGAGAATTTGTGTTTACAATAAGTAGTTTTATCTTGCAGAAATGCAAGGGAAGGCCGTCTTTATTAGCAATGGCGGAACTACAATTTTTTTTCTCTCTCGTAATTATGGGTTGCTGAAATGCTAAAATCGATATAAAAATAATAATCATGATACATGGTAAAAAAAGATCAGTTTTTTTCTCGATACGATGGTGTTGAGGTCCCTTTTAGCCTACTACTAGTTCATGTAAATTAGGCCCAAAGTGGCCCGACTCCTTCCCGGGTTTGTCCTTAGTTTTTTAGGCCAACCCAAGAAAGAATCTTGGTTTTATTGTTTGTAGGGGAGGAACTATTAGTAGGCTAAAAGGGACTTCACCACCCTCATATTAAGAAAAAAACAATTTTTTTACCAAGTATCTTGTTTTGTTTTATTGGTTTTAGCCTTTTTGCACCTCCATATTTATGAAAAAAACAGTTTTAGTTCTGCCACTGCTTGTTTGTGTATGTTTATATCCTACGTTAACCATATGCTGTATACAGTTGTTTCTTTGGTTTGCTCTTCTCATTTTTATGACATCAACATTGTTGTTCTTGGGTTTTAGCTATTTGGGTGTGAAAAAGATTTGATCTTTTTGGGGGGTTGAGTCTCTTTAGTTTATATTCCTATGAAGTTAGAATGTGGGTATTTCTCACCCTTTTTTTTATTATTTTATTTTATGTTTCCACAATAAGTAGTTTTAGGCGTTGGAGTCGTAGAAGCAGCTTCTTGCAGAAATGCAAGGGAAGGCTGTTTACATTAGGCCCAAAGTGGACCGACCCCTCCCCGGTCCCGCACATTGCAGGAGCTTTAGCACTCAAGAAAGACTCTTGGTTGATTGTATGTGTATATTAATGCATTAACCTGATACCGTATACAGTTGTTTCTTTGGTTTGCTCTTTTCATTTTTATGACATCATTATTGTTGTTCTTGGGTAGCTAATTGAATGTGAAAAAAATTTGTTTTTTTTTTTTTAATTTTGAGGGTTGAATCATTTTACTTATATATTCCTATATGTGGATATTTGGTAAGAATTCGGCTTTCTCATTGATTCATTCATTATTGTGCATAATTGGCAGTTTATTTGCTAAGTTCACGCTATATGTTTGATTGTAGTTTCTGAACCAACTTTAATTGTTTTTTATTTATTTGTTGTAATGCACTTGTTTGAGAAAACTTTAAAGATATGTTGTTTTACTAACTAAACTCCTATTAAAACCTAATAAAAGCACTGACTTTTTTGTTCTTAGAGGCTATTACCGAACACGTTATAGTGTTTTTGAGATTTATATTGTTTACTTTCTTATTCAGATGAAGTTAGAATGTGGGTATTTGAGGAGACATTACCTAGTGGGGAGAAGCTCTCTCAAGTCATGAATGAAGCCAATGTAACTTCTATTCACATTTTAATTTTGTTAAGTTCAAGTGAATAGTTAAACCGTTTTTTGACCCATATTTTTTAACAGGAGAATGTGAAATATCTTCCTGGTATAAAGCTTGGAAAAAATGTTGTTGCTGATCCTGATCTTGAACATGCAGGTATTTTGTTGTTGAATGTGATTTCGTTTTCTCTTCAATTTTCCTGTTTCCTCAGTGCATTTGGTTGTAGATAAAATGCAAATTTTATCTTTTGTCTTGCTCGTAAGCTGCAGTCTATTTGTTTGATCAGCTTAAAAGTTTGAAACTTTAGGTCCTTTCATCCGAAAAAGTTAGAGAAACTAAGATGTACCATGTTTTACTATTTATTAAACTTCGCTTTTGTTTCCATTTTCCTGTTTTCATAGGGAATTTGGTATTTTGGTTATAGTTTTCAACCCATCTTATGTGCTCATAAGTTGCACTGCATTTAGCGTATATTTTTATTTCATTTGGCTGTTTTGCTTGAGAAAGCTAGAAGATTTAAGATGCATTATTCTAGATTTTTCATCAGCCTAAAATAAGCCAACCTGTTTCCTAAAAGCTTCATCCAAACAAGCTTAATTCATTTTCAAATCCTTTTATGGAAATTCATATGTATATATTGTATGCAGTTAGGGATGCAAACATGTTAGTATTTGTGACACCACATCAGTTCATGGATGGAATATGTAAAAGTATATCTGGAAAATTGAGAAAAGACGCCGAAGCAATTTCGTTGATAAAAGGAATGGAGGTCAAAATGGAAGGTCCGTGTATGGTCTCTTCGCTAATTAAGGACCAGCTCGGGGTGAACTGTTGCGTTTTAATGGGAGCTAATATTGCTAATGAGGTAGTTATAATAAAATTCTAGTTTTTTTGGAAGATTTCTTGTTAGGTATTCTATTCCATCACTTGTATTGCGAAAATGGTATACTATGATATTATGGTGGGTGCTCTCTGGTGTCGTAGGTTTTCAAGTTATGTTGTAGACTCTCAGTATATACAACTAAACTGCAAGTTGGATAACATTTTTGACTTATTGCTACATAAATTTTCTAAATTGCACATTTGCTTAATTAACATACTTTTTTTAGTATAATACTTATTAAGACATTGTTGACTGTAGATTGCAATGGAGAAATTCAGTGAAGCGACGGTTGGATACAGAGAGAACCACCGAGAGATAGCTGAGAAATGGGTTCAGCTTTTCAATACTAATTATTTCATGGTTTCACCTGTGAGTTTTGTATTAGTAATTTCAATAGCTCAAACATAGAGCATTTTTTGTATTACAGCTTCGGATTCTAGCCTTGTTTGATTGCAAGTCTTTCAGCTATGTTTTTCGCTTTTATTAGTTGCAGTGTATTCGGTTGTTCAACTTCAAAACATAAATTTTGAATGGTTTTGTTGGCTGAAAAACTAAGAATTTTATGTTTAACGAAGCCAGTTTTCTTCCAGGGCTTTCTAAATTGCAGCTTTTAAGCAATTTTTATATTTTGAACGTATTCATATAGCGTAAAGCTTCTAGCTTTTCAAGGCAAAAACACCTGAAAATATCAATTTTTATTAGTTCATCAACCAAATGCAATCCAACATTTCCGTAAAAAGGAAAACAAAGTGAGCTTAAAGCTGCAATGAACAAGGCCTCAGTTTCAAGTAAGCCACCTCTTTTTGCTTAAAATCTGCAACTGATAAGCCATCCCCTCTGACCACCTCTTTTTGCACAACTAGTGAAGATTAATTAAAATTTTCTAATTTAAGAGAACTACTAATGATGTGGAATAACAGGTTCAAGATGTAGAGGGAGTTGAGCTATGCGGAACCCTTAAAAACGTGGTGGCTTTAGCTGCAGGTTTTGTGGATGGCCTCGAAATGGGCAATAACACAAAGGCAAGGCCAAAAAATTGATGTGCATTTTTATATCACGGACATGTTGTATTCACTTAGGCCTGGTCCGGTCACATCTTTTATCGTTCTGGGATTAAGTGTCCAAGTTGGACCGTGCTTGGGTTGTCAGTGAACGTGACAGTCCAAAGTGATGATCCAAATCCAACGCCCCATGTTATACTGCTTAAGAGCTGTTTTTTCCCCGGCTTAAATGCCTGTTTTTTTGTATTCATATCTTTTTCTTTAAGTTAAACTCTAGCTTATTTACCCAAAAGGCAAACTTATTGGTTCAAAAGCGAGTTTATTTACCTATTTTTATTTTTATTTTGCATATTTTGTCGAAAAACATTACTATCATGACATATTCTGTAACCCAACCAAACACATACTTTTTGAATCCCATTGCATTCAGTATTCAGTGTATTTAACTTCTTTTTTGGTGTATATAGGCTGCAATAATGAGGATTGGTTTGAGAGAAATGAAGGCGTTCTCGAAGCTCCTCTTCTCATCTGTGAAGGACAACACTTTTTTCGAGAGCTGTGGTGTTGGTGATCTTATTACAACTTGCTGTACGATAATTACATGTTTTTTTCTATTAAAAAGTTGAGAGTTATGACCCATTTTGTGTATCAATTATTTTTTAACACGCTGTTTGAATATGGCAGTAGGAGGAAGAAACAGGAAATGTGCCGAGGCTTTTGCTAGAAGCGGCGGAAAAAGGTCTATTATAAGCGTTTTTTCTTTTAGCAGTTTTCGTAATTATTAGTGAAATTCATCTTTAGTAGTAATCATGATGATAACCTATCTTATCCATGTACAGGTCATTCGATGAGCTCGAAGCTGAGATGCTGCAGGGCCAGAAATTGCAGGTAGTTACAAAATCTTGTACTGTTTAGAGTGTAAAACTACATAAATTGGCTTCTTTTGTTGCTCAGCCTCGGTTGTTAGGCTCAATTTTCTTTTAAGTTGTACCTTGAGTTTTGCTGGTCAGTCTAACAGGTAGAAGTTTTAAGTTATATGAACCTGAAATTAGTTAATTTATTTCCTTTTAAACAATGTTACAACACTTGTAGAAAAGTCTAATCTGAATTTTTTACAATTACAATTTTTTGGTTGATTAGCACGCAAAAGTATAGTTTTGGTTTTCTTTTTCTTGGAGTAAATAGTGTGGTACAACAACAAAATTATTTCCTTTATGATCATTATACAACAGTATACGTTTCACTACTATAAAAAAGTAGTAACTCTTCAGTTTTCGCCAAACACATCTGCTGAGTCTCTGTTCACTATTTTAGTGAAGCTATAGCCAACAGGAACTAAAGTTTTGTTCTATGTTTATTTTGAAGGGCGTTTCGACTGCGATGGAGGTGTACGAGGTGTTGAGATACAGAGGATGGTTAGATCTGTTCCCATTGTTTACCACCGTTCATGAGATCTGTATCGGTCGTCTTCCCCCTACTGCCATCGTCCATTACAGCAGAAGTTAGCCAAATTAGTAAACTACCCTTTTGTTTTTGTTTTCGCTTTATATACCTTATGCACACAAATTATGCAGAATGTTGCACCGTCATAGGAAGAGAAAGGAAACACGGATGTGCTTAGAATAAGTAGAATTGTATGTTTATGTTTTCCTGTATACTCCTTAAAGATAATAAAGTTTCTTTTTTTAGTGGAGGTCTTTTTGCAGAAGAATGATGATTTGCATTATAAATATAACAGGAACTGGTGTCAATAAGAATGAAAATTATACCCATAAAAAATGACAAACCAGATACTTGAAAAACCAACATTCATTTTTATTTTTATTGATATAAAACAAATTTGCACAAGCAAAGTGAAAGAATCATATGACCATAACTCAGGGATTATTTTTCTAATTTTTGAAGGATTAACTTTTTCCGTAATGAACAGTAGAAACTGTCTTAATAATGAGCTAGTCGAAGTATACAAACATGTATAGTATATGTACTCATCTAGTATGGCACACCCGAAATTCAGAAAAACCACAACTTTTGCATTTTCCTTTTGCTATAATTATTACACAACTTGCACAAGCAAAGTTAAATGGATCATGACCATAACTTGCTGGGAAATAATTCGAAACAAAAAAAGATGCAGATTTTCCAGCACCAAAAACTTTACAAGGGTCTCATTCTATCCAACTGATCAACACTCTTTCTACCTTTATCAATCTTATCAACGCTTTTCCGTGATTTTTCAAAGCAATCAATGCTTCTCCTAGACCTTTCCATTTGATCAAATGACATTCTCACTCTTTCCACCTTATCAACACCATTATGATTTGAATCATTTTTCAAAGTTTTTGTTTTTTCGGTGCTTTTTCGAGGTTTTTCTCTTCGGTCGGTACTCTTCCTCGAGGTCTCAGAAAAATCTGTGCTTGTGCTCATTCTGTATGAGTATCTTTGTGAAGGTGATTTTTCAACAGTATATATGAATTTCTTTAAGTGTCTTATATATTCTGGGTATAGCTCTACATTGCAGTGGTTTGCCCCTTTAAGCCACAGTGGCTCATATTTCTCTTTACATAAATCCCATAGTTGCTTCCCATGAGACCAATTCACTACCTCATCTGCAGTTCCCTGTTAAATGTTTGAATATATATATATATATATATATATCAGTTTTCTAATGGAATATATGAAAATGACGAATAGGTCGGTGATCTTTTCTTTAGGGCTAGCTTGGCTGCACCTTTTAAAGATGGAAACAAAAGCCAAGTTCATTCAAAATGTCCAAAATTTTCATTATTGTAAACCGACAACGAAGCTTTTTAGCTGGACAACCAAACACAGTGTACTTATAAGTTATGAACAAATGGCCTTGCTTGGATGTAACTGCTTTAGCAAATAAGTTGGAATCTTTGCGTTAGACAGAAAAGCTATGGTTAGTCCAGCTAGATCAAAGCCGTAACCAGACAAGGTCACAAGGCCTTGATCTTATAAATTTTATAGATTTGCATTTTTGAGGAATCCCGTGGTGGTTTCTTTTCTAGAGTAGTAGAGTAGTTGCCAGTTAGATAATTGAGAAACAATGTAAAAAATTTGAATCCACGTTTGTTTGCCTATCACTGCTCTTATCAAAATTGCTAACATACGCACAACAGATCTAAGAATCTGTCTCTCTTTTGCATGTTAGTTTTTTTGATGATTTCAGAACATAGAGATATAACTGCATGTTTGCATTTTGTTTAATATAATTATCAGAGTAAAAGAAAGCCAAGTTTAGAGTACATACATGAATGATCAGCACAGGACATTTCACCAAGGGGATCTTGTCAATGTTCTGCACCAATCAGAATAAAAAATTATCGCTTAACTAGTAAAAAACACACGAACGAAACTCAAACATATGCATATCGACCATTCCGGTGAATTACAGTAATGGTCCCATAACTTGGGAGAAGCATTGGTTGATCATAGTTTTAATAAGTTACAGCCCTAGTCCCTATTTTCTGTATAAAGTGCATCGGTGGATCTTATGTTTTACACTATTGGTCATCTTCATCGTTGTAAATGATATAGGGACCAGCGTTTTAACTTACTCAAACTATGTAGACTCATGATATTGTAACTGATACAAAAAGGATCAAGGTCGAAGTTCCGTTGAAATCATGGGGACCCTCACTTGTTGAGTTATGTTATATGTATTGTAAACTTGTAAATATCGAAAAGGTATTAAGGCTTGACAGGATGCGGTTTCTCCAACCCATATCAATTTCCGTATACAGAGTGTTGAATTAAATCTGCGATAGTAAGCATTTTAAAACCGGAAAAAGATGTTTCAAATACTTACATAGAATTGATTTATGTTACCTTATAAATGTCGAAAAAGTATGAACGTTTAACAGGATACATGACCCTGAAACCAGATAGTATAGGGCTATGTAAAACCACGGCTCTCAAACGAGGCAAACGAACTGCAAGGTCTAACGTGGGCCCACTACCTACAGATTGTCCGTACAATATTATATCCTCCTGCTTTGTACCGTAGCTTTCACCTAAACATTTATATACGGCTTCTATATCGTAATAGGTATTTTGCTCGCTTGGCTGCAAACATAATTGAAAACGTTAGTTGTTAGTAAAACTCTTCCTAACAAGTCGGAGTCAAATTATGAGTACTAATATGAAAATGTTCATATTTTGTCTCAAACCTTGCCAGTGGACTGTCCATATCCGGAGTAATCATACCTGGACATACAAACTGATAGTTAACATTGTATTTGAACTCCTTTTACTAATAGTAATACTAATCAAATCACTGCAATTCGGATTTATTAAGTACATTGTGGGCCGAGAAATATTAGTTAAAGCTCAGACGGGGAAGTGGTCGATGTAAACTTGTGATTAATGAAGTCTGAGATCCTAGAGAGGACGGATAAACCCGTACACTAGATTCTATATCAACATGGCGATTATCATATAAAATTGCAGAAAGATAGAAGCATCATGATAGATAAAAGAATGAATTTGATTTCCTAAAATCACACAATAGCTAAAAGCCTAAAAAAATGAAAACGAGTTCCCAAAATCACATAGAGCAATGAAGTTTCTATATCCAAACTCAGCTTTATGAACTCAAAACCAAACACCAGACCTCAGAACATCACAATTATACAAAGAGATGACGACGAGTAGGACCACATACATTGAAAGAAAGAAAGAAAATAATAATGAAAAATTGATTGAGTATTCTGTTACTTCTGTATCCAACATTGTTGCATTCAAAGTGGATGCTCAAAACAAAGCGCAGACTAAGAAGATACTAATCTATTTTCATATGATAATCAAATCATCTAAACTACACATAATTATATGCAGAAGCGTATTCTTTTTTTTTTATTTTTTTATTATAGAAAGTGCAGAAACATTTCCATACCCCTAAGGATATTGCCGTTTAAGAGATCATAAAGGAGAGAAAAAAGTTAAAAGTTCTCAGACTGATTTAGCTCGAAACTAATGACAGGCTTGCTTGTAGTTTTTATAAGCTTATCTTTTAGCCTTTTCACTTAAGAAGTTATACTGCATTTGGTAAGTCAACTTCAATAGCTGTTTCTCTTTTTTCATTTTCGACCAGTGAAGGATAGAGGTTTTTAGGGTCAGAAGACCCAATGTTTCCTTTCACGCAGCTTAATTGCTCGAAAGTTGTAACCAAACAAAGTTTGCTTGGAGAGCAGACAGGCTTAACATATTTGCTTACAACATTTAAGCTATGTAAGCTCATATTATTCGCAATTCCCCCTAAAAGCTAGAAGATTTATCACTCTATCAAGCGTCTAAATGTTTGAAAATCTTAAATTTTTCAGCGATATTGCGCAAACAGTGTCATCCGTCATTCGTGACCTGAGAGAAGCATCATTCTTATATATAAAACATCTAGAAAGCTAGAATCGCAAAACATGAACACAATGACAAGATTTCATACACAAACATTATTCAACCATAAGTTTCGAGCTGATAAAGAAACTGAACTTAAATTCACAAGCAGAGGGAAAGATAGTTGTGTTACCCAATGATATTAACTTTCAAGTGGATAGATAATTCGAGGAAGAGCTCATACATCTGCCCGAGATCAGCAGCATTTCCGTGAGAGTAAACTATGGTGCTATTCGCCATAGGGTGTCTAATGTACACCCCCACAACTTCATTCCCCTTTCTAGTGTTCAGTTTTAGCACCTGAAAAGAGAGGCTTTTAGAGTAAAACTTACGGTACTTCTAATAATTATAAAACAAATGTACACCCCTATATGTAAAATATTATTATTGTAGTGAAAATTATATATATCATACTTTTGCTCAGTTTTGTTGTTGAAGATTTGCATCTGGCTGTCCAGCTATAAAGTTGTTGTTTTACCCCGAATAAGCTAAAATATTTAAGCTTAAGATTGACTCAACATATTTTACATTTTGAGAAAAGATGGCTCTTTTGGTTAAAAGCCGGAGTAGAACAAGAACACCGACTAAAACTGGAACTCTTTAGTATATATAGGATAAAAACTTCCTTGGTTGCAGCTTGTAATCTCGTTGTTTTTGCCTTTATCACTTTTAAAAGCTGCTTTGGATTTGGCTATTCTGCATAGAACTGAGCTTATTTGTTGTTTCAGCCTAAATGAGTGAAAAAAATTAAGCAAGATCGACCAATTTTTCCCCATATTTTTCATTCTAAAAACTGACATTTTGGTTTTAAAGCAGAACTAATAAGTGAAGAGTTTCTTAAGCTGGATTAACCTACTGTTTCCTCATTTTTCTTGGTTTATAAAATTACTTTTAACATTAATAAGAAACAATGAGAAAACACTATGTATCACTCAAACTAGAACAAATGCAATGTAACATTTTTACCCGAACGCAGTTTTTTTCTTCTTCTCCTGATCACAGTTTATACTTCATTTACTCTCGCTTTTTCTTGTAAGCTGTTGTGCGTATATAGTTTGAAGCTAAGCTTATTTTGGCCAAAATTTAAGCTGGATTTACTCATTCTTCCTTTTTTCTTAAATACTATAACAACCACACAAGCTCCAATCTCATATCATAAAAATGTACACTTACAATAATCCCATTTAACATTTTCTTTTAAAAAATAAAACTACCTCAACGTTTTCACGGTGGGGGAACGGGCTGAGCAGCAACAGCCCAGTCGGGTCATCGGTTATCAGTTTATACGACGGCGGAGATGGCGGAAAAAATGCAAACTTTGCTGCCATTGATGACGTCATCCCACCCATTTTTTCAATAAAAAAAAAAAAGATTTCAAAATTTGGAAAAGTGGCTTATCACTGTGGCTTTTATAACATATATGTATATATATATATATATGTATATGTATATATATGTATATGTATGTGTATGTGTATATGTATATGTCATGTTTTGGTTTGGATAAAAGTACATTTAACGGTTTTTTAAAGTATGTAACAGAAATTTTATTTGGTATTTGTAATATCAAAAAACAACATTAACAGTTCTAACTTTTAATATACCTAAAGATTTAGTCTCTAATACATATTTTCTAATACGTAAGTAATAAAAAGTAGTTCAAAGTCTTGGTCTCCTAAAGACTTTAATCTTGTCTAATTACGTTTAATCACTATCTAATCCTTTTAGTTTCGCTTAATTTGTTAAGCATCTTGGGCTACTTCTTTACGTTACGTCTAATTTCCGTCTATGCAGCTCGCTTTTTAAGACACTAGTTCCAACTTAAGTTAGTAGAATTAAGACAATGTTAAGTAAGGTGCATTCTTTTGTTATTCTCTCGAGAATGAGAGGATAACAAAAAGAGTAAACTAGTTTACGGAGTAGTTTTTTGGGCTTGCTTAGTTGGAAATTATGAGCAAATTGTCTTGTTCTTTTACCATACGATGTTCTAATTTCGGCTTGAAAAATACACGATAAGTAATTTTACAAAATGGATCAATTGTATATCATCTTGACCTTGAAAAATTAGAAAATATTAAGCATCTCGGGTTTCAGAACAGTTTTTAGTGTTTGTCTTAAAAGTTAAATTCAAATGAGATCGGATTTGTAAACGACACTTTTGATTAATTAACTATATTAAACAATTAAAATTCAGGACTTTACACATTAATAATCGTAAGTTTATAACAGCTGGAGGAATACCATATTGTTGTAATTGAAAATATAATGACCCTAACAAAAATTGTTAAAAGAGTTATAGAGACCATTAATGTAGTATCCTTGTATTTAATTTAATTTAATTTTGATGTAAAAGTGAGGAATTTGCGCATGGGAGGTGTTGTTGCATTATTGTTATTTTGGTGTGAAATAGACATCACTCTCTTAAAGTTTGTCTTTTTTAATGCCCATGTTCCACTTCTTCATTTTCATTAATATATATACAACAAACAATATGCAAATAAAATATGCAAATAAATTAATAATATAGATTTCAAACAACTCATCAAGTATATGCAACTTAATTATGAATACCAAACTGGAAATGTAATCAAATTAAATAATAAAAAAAGAGAAGAACTTACTTAATTACTTTTAAGAGTTTGAAAATACAAACTCTTAAGAAGAGCTGGTCGGTCTCGAATAAGTGAAAGAGTTATGATAATGGGACATATCAGGTATAAATCGAAAAACCAAGTGAAATTGCATGTTTTTTTCTTCTTGAAATGACAAATGGTATGTAAAAAAATAAAAATAAAACAAGTTACGGGTGAGATATCATGTTTTGTCCAAAAAAATCAACGAAAATACACCAGATGAAGTTTATTTGGTAAAATCAGTACAACACCAAATTGAAACTTAAAAACACATTACACTAAATCAAGTTTATTTGATAAACCCGGTTATAGATGAATTCATTTTGAGATTTCAATATTGTAGTATAATTTATTTTATTGATAAAGGCATAAGTTCTACTGTTTGTATATATTTTTTGTAGCATGGATCTATCTTGAACGTGTTAACATTGCATTGTTTGTTTGTTTCCAACAACTTTTTTAGTGGTTAATTGCCAGAATATATATGATTTACTAACTTTAGCAAGAATTGCGAAATATATTACAGTACCTTTGATTTTATTAAAACAATGCAAGTAAAAAACGCATTAAAAGTTAAAATAATATTTTTGTAAAGTATGAGAACTGAGAATTTGAGATTGTAATCGCAACAAAGAACCGCACGCGCCTGGTTACGCAGCAAAAATGGTGGATCTGTTATTTTATTTTTAATATATTCAGTTTTTAGTGTTATCACATAAAAATAAGTTTGTTTGTTTTATCGTTTAGGTTAAGCTAAGATGCTTTATTAAAACAAATCCAAAAGCCACATAATGCATGCCTTTTTTTTTTTTTTCCTTCTCTTTTGCCTTTGCATATTTAAGACTTTTGCTTTAAAAAACTTAGTTTTCATTTGAGTTTTGGACACCTGTTTTTGTGGCTCAAACCATGCAAATTTAAATTGGTTACCGCCCGATAGAGGCATCTATATATAAAGTAATGTTCCATTCTTTTTTGCTTTTCAGTGTATATTAATTTACAATTATAGTATTCATGTTAGCAATCCAATGATTAATTACCACGTTTATTGATATAAATGACAAGTCTATCATTTTTCGGTTTTATTAATAATTATTATAAAATGATTACACTTAACAACACGTTTATTGATTTATTCTTCCAACTTTGACTTAATTATAAAAGAGAGACAAAAAAGACAATGCTTTGAACAAGCTGATAAAAACATATATATATATATATATATATATAAGCACACACACATTCAATCTCCTAATTCTATAAATAAATACACATGTTATATAGTAATTGCTTTTTGGTGACATTTTTCATAAAATCACAATACTCGTGCTAGCTTGTGAACATGTTCCCTTTCTTTCACGATCATTCTTATACTGAAAATGACTTGAGAGAAACACAAATAATGGCTACACATGGCCAATTCCCTTTTTGGAATATAATGTTCTGCATTTAAGTACTGCATTCACATGGTTTATATTGATGAATATATATAATTGATTATAATCCATGTTTATATAAGAAAGTATAAAAAGGGATATACTATCAACTAGGTCTAACCTAGAGTCATCCATAACCCGCACTATCAAATAACAGGTGCATAGTTTCGAATCTTATAACGACATGCTTACATGATAGTATTTTATCTTTTTTTAAATAAGATAATTAAGAATAAGAAAAGGAAAAAAATGTCGACCTAATTAACTGATAGATTTAAGCTTATTCCTTAAAAAAGATAGGATTCTTGTAAAACACTTGGGTTCATTTTTTAAACATATGCCTTTCTACATGATAGAAAATGAATTTGGTTAATTAATCAACTTTAGAAAACTGATTTTTTTCCCTTCTAATCTGGAAAAATTTAAAGTTGTAACCTAGCTAATAGTACTTTTTATAGTATCGAATAAACCATATTTTTTGCTCAAAGCTGATAAACAAGTCCTTAGCCTCCATTCTCTTACAAAATTATAGAAAATGAATATTATTTGAATGAAACAACTTTTAATCATTTTATTCCAAAAGAAATGTTGGCTTATAAGTAAAATTATAAATGGGAATAATTTTGCATTAATTAATACGAACACTTCAACCACAAGTATGCTTTTATATATGCTAAAAAGGTTACCCTATTGCACGTAATATATATATATATATATATATATATATATTATATTTATCTCCAATGCGGCAAATGAGTAGTCAAAAAAGTAATAGTCATAACAAACTTCTAGAATTTCTTTTTGAAAATAAATAACAGATTGAAAGTTTGACGAAAATTGACAGAATCTAAGTAAGTTGTCCCCACCATAAACAACAGTGTTACATGAATTTATGGACATATATGTCCCCCATAATTAAGTACCAACATATATTTTCATAACATGAATTATTGAACATATGAAAATGAGAAATATAGTTCAATTCATTCACAAATTTATGCAGGAATACTACTTAAAAAACATGGAAATGAATGGTTGATAATAAACGTATAGTTGAATTTTATACTAATATGCTTGGTTTTCATAACTTGTTAAAGAGTATATATGTTGCATTCCCATAATTACATTAGATTTTATTAATTCTTTCAATTATAGTAGTAATTAAGAGTTTGTATATGTAGCTTTCTAAGCTTAATTTGGTCCCATTTTCTTTTCTTTTTTGAAAAGGATACATTTTGGTCGTTTAATTTTATTTTACTCGTTCAAACCTTCAAACACTAGAAAACTTTTACTCGTTTAATTGAAGCTAGATAGGGGTGAAATGGTACATATATAATATCCAAAAGACATCTCTATGTTTTTCAGTTCAAGTGTTAATTAATAGTTTCTATAATATTTTGAGAAAACTGAACAAAAAATGTAAAAAAGTGAAAACGTTTGGCCTTACGTTATTTTTTATTTTTTTATTTTGGAAACATCAGGTCTGGTCCCAGTTTTTTCATTAAATGTTAATTATTGACGCCTCTTGGTCCTTTTAAGTTATGTTTTCTTGTTCAGAATTTGGAGACTATTACTGTATAAATGTAAATAGAGATTTTGATAAGACCAAAGGAGTATATTGCTCACCCTTAGGGTTCAAACCCTGACGCCTGCGAAACAGTTTATCTCCAAAAGAGGGTTACTAATTAATTATAAATAAATAAAAAAGATTTTGATAATAATTTGTAGCCTATTAATATTAATGTAATATTACACTAGGAAAAAATGCAGTTTTAGAAAGATGCCCGTTTTTTTTTTATCTAAAGAACGTGCCAACTTTATTAAATTATAATAGCACAATCAGTACAAATCGGAGAACATAGGGATACCGTGAATAATACAGCTTTAAGGACCGCAAATCAGTAAAACTAGGCAAAAAAACTAAAGGTTTAAATATTACAAATCCCCACAACTTTATAACCAAATTTGCTACGATGATTTACAACTTTATAACCAAATCACTAGAAAGATGCCCGTTAAATTATGTTTCTTGTTCAAGTTTTGGAGACTATATATATATATATATATTACATTATTATATTTACTCTTTTAACTGAAACATGAAACAATTGTGACCAAATAGAACTCTTGTTAACTTAAGACTAAGGAAAGTTTCAATATAATTAGCTTCCAAAAAAGAAAAACTATAAATGAAAAATGCCCCTTTTTTTATATAGTAAAAAAAAGTTCATTATTATTGTAAATAACGGGAGAGAATACAGAATACATAAAAAAAAATTGTTGATTTTAAAAGAATTTTTTGTTAGAAAAAAACCGTAACGGTTTTGAGTCGTGAATGCAATTTAATATCGTAACTTATTTCTTTGGTCCTCCAAGAGCCGTCCTTCAACCCACCTTATAACCACACATTTAGTGGGTTCCACAGTCTTAGATAATAGAATATATTAATAGAATATAACTTGTTTTTGAAAACATATAGGTATGTATCTTTTCACAAGATAAGAAAAATGAAAGAAAAATGAAAGTGTATATACCATATCTTTTCACGTATGGTATATACACTTTCACACACATTCACATATGCATACATATAGAGAGAGTATCGCACCACTAACGGTCCGACCGTGGCTCGGTGCTGTTTCGGCTGAGTCACCTGTGATAGACGTTGTACGTTGGGAACGAAATGCCCCATTTAGCCAGAAGCAGAGGTGGCGGAGCAAATATCGTTTAAGAGAAACTGCTTGTGTCTCGGACTTTAGTCCATTTCAGTATCAATTACATACTCTTTCGAAGGTTGTAATTGATATATTTTTATTTGAGAAAATTATTTTTCTGTTTATTTACAAGGTAGCAAACATTTTTTTTATTAAAAACAAGCTACTTGTGACTTGTGAGACCATTTTTTGCATCAAAATTGTAATATGAACCAAATATATAGTCTCATACCAGTCTCTGATGAATTCTTAGAAAGTTCATTGACAAGAAAGAATTTGATTCTGATTGGCAGAAAACCAGTAGATGGGATGTCAAGTACTCACTTTTCCATATAAATAAATAAGTTGAGAATGCATATAACTTAATTAGAGCATTACAGTTTCCCCCTCTAGTGTTTTCAAATAGCCTTTTGATTAGATGCGTGTTTCTGTTCGTGGTGACTGTGAACCCGTCTAGTAAAAGATTTACATGAATTTCAGCACCTCCGTCTAGTCCCCGTCCCTGAGACTCGGGGTTGGTGTCGTGATCCTGCAATATACATAAATGTTTTTTCTATATAATTCAGGAATATTGTGTCCTGTAACCTCACAGAATAAAGTTTTACATTTAGCAACTTCAGAATACATGTTCTGGCTCTGCCATAAGGTTTGGATTAAGCGTAAGGAGAGACTGGTAGGATATAGAAATGGAAAACGGGAGATATGTGGTTTAAACTTTTGGGAAATAGGGAAATGGGAAGAGGCGATATTAATATATTATATATTTTATATGCCTCTGTTTGCAATTAGCAAGCTATTGCTATTTGCTATTTGCTGCTATGGTATTAAAACAAAATTAAAAGTGACAAGGTGCAAGGATTTAGCCAGTATTTCGCGAGTTTTGTAATAAGGAAATTCTTGGAAACAATTTTTGATTTTCAAGTTTTCCGCCGTGGTTGGAATTGTGACGATTCTATTAAAAAAAGTTTTCAACTTGTGCCCTATTATAACTGTTTAATTTGGAGGTTCTCAATGGGGTAGATTGGGTTTGTTCGTCTTTTATTGTTTTTTTTATAGTGTTAATGTAACAAATTCTTTCCATACAGACAAAGAGGTCTTTCTATGTCATGACAGAAGATTTAGGCGATTTTGGTGCTTCAACCAAGCCATATAAAATAGGACCTGATTATTTTGCTTTCTACACTCGAGAACTTCAGACACTATTATCCTTGGACGAGGAATCTCTTCCCTATTCAGCATCAAAAGCTTTTGAACCTTCAGAAAAAACATTAGCAGACCAGAAGGACGTAAAATCTGATGTTTCAAAGACCTTTTTAAAGGGAATTGGTGGCCGACTTTCAGATTTTAAGAGAGAACGATTAAAGTCATTACTGAAGCAAGCTGTTGTATGTCTATTACAGGAAGTTGATGATGTAAGGTTTGATATTTTGTTACAATTCGTCTCACTTATTTTTATTCCTACAGTTTCATTTTGTATCAGCCACTATTTTTGGTCTAGTTACTGAAAAGCTAATTGAATTTTGGTTTTAGTCTTTTAATTTGATGATGCAGTTGCATGAAAGTTTAATATGTTCAATTTTTAGATACTGTCCTTGTGTGGTTGCATCTTTTTTTGTTGCTTTATGGTTTCCCATAAATCAGACACAAGTTGTTTTGTAGATTTTGGATTGGGAGACATAAATTTTTCATTTTAGTTTTTAGCCGTGACAACGTAATTGGTTACATTTTCATGTGTTCCAGTTCGCACTAGGAACTAGCATATACTGGATATTCTTGGTTTTGGTTTTTGTTTTTATAATATATGTCTAAGCACCAGTCTTAAATCTCATTGGTCCTTGTTCTTAGTTTTTGTTGATTAGAAATATAAACAGGCACCTGCTGATGGAATATGTAGAAAACTATCACCAAGTAAACATATTTTCGACTTAATTCCGATATATTGACAAGAAAGAAGCTAATTCTGATCAGCAGAACACCACTAGATGGGATGTCAAGTACTCACTTTTCCGTATAAATAAGTTGATAATGTATATAACTTAATTAGAGCATTACAGTTTCCCCCTCTAGTGTTTTCAAATAGCCTTTTGATTAGATGCGTATTTCTGTTCGTGGTGACTGTGAACCTAGGTAATTTGAAGTAAAGAGATACAATTATTTTATAAAATTCTTTATTCTGTTTTTAATGCAGATGCTAGATCCCGTTCTTGTACTTTGTCAGTTACATTCAGAGTTGAGGACGAAAAAGAGTTTAATTGATAGATTAACTGCAGTATGTGACAGTGGTTCTATGGGAGAAAGACCTAAAAAGAAGCTAAGGATGCTATCATCATCTTCCTCGGTTAGTTTGTCCATCAACATCTGGTTTTGATTCTCTTCTATGCTCTTTTTTTTAGTGCTAGATACCCTTTCCTTTGTTTTAAATAAGATTTATGAGGAAGTAAGGGTCCATATCTAAGTAATACGAAGTATAATTGTAGTGAAACACTGCAGTTGATGAGTATGCGTTTTTGAAGCACTAGTTGTCAAAACTTTCAATTTAAATATAAGCTTGTGATTTTTATGCCTTCCGTAGGATTTTTGACATATACGCCCTTCTCTGTAGCTGGTTATTGCAAGTTATCTACCCTCTTAAGAGGCATAAGTGATGGAACATGAAAGTGAATTTCATATACTTTTTCTGCCTTTTAGAAAATGTAATGATACAAATTCTCTGTCTCCATTTCTCGTAAATCCATTTCCTTTGCTTATACTCCATATAAGATAAGCGAGGATCTAAATATCGTTGATATAATTGTAGTGAACCATTGTCATCAATGAGTTAGTGATTTAGGTAAACACTCGTTCATTGAAGCTTTTCAATAGAAATTATGAATTATAAACATTTGGTTTGTATCAAGCCCTTCCTTGAGATTAGAGGAGAAGTGTAAAAAGAATACTTCTTTTTTTAATAATAAAGTTTAGAATTGTAGAGCAATGAGGAATAAGAATCCATAAATTAGCGATAGAATTGTTGTAAAATATTGAAGTTGGTGAGCAAGTGATTTAGAAGCACTCGTTTTGTTGAAGCTTTGGATAGAGATTATGATTGTAAGCACATGAATAGCATATGAGATCTGGGGATTTTAAAAAAAATAGATTAAGGTGTAATTTAATTGTAGTTATACACTGAAGTTGAAGAGCGAGTGATTAGGAAAGTACCCGTTTATTGAAGCTTTTCAGTAGAAATTTTGAAATAAAAGAATCTGGTTTTTATGCCATCTTGAGATTTTTGAAACAATAGCTAGCCTTTTGTTGAGATTACAGGAAAATATATTGTGGGAAAATTGCTAAAATAATACACAACGTATTAACTTTTAGCGATCTGGTATCAAACCTAACATTTTTTCTAATTTGATACCCAATCTATACGTTTCGCTCTAATTTGGTACCCAACCTAACATTTTTTCTAATTTGGTACTCAACCTATACGTATTCAGTCCAATTAAGTGACTCAATCTGTCTTCAATCATCGGTTTTTAACACATAACAAGTCTCCTTTACTATTGATTAACCTATGTGAAACCTTCAATTGTTATATTAAAGAATTTAAAGTGAAACCACTAATTAATATGCTTGAGTTAATTAATATGCTTGAGTTAATTAGGTAAAAAGGACCGGAGAGTTAAGTCCCTTAATTGGAATGAAAATGTATAGGTTGGGTACCAAATTAGAAAGTGTGTTAAGTTGTGTATCAAATCACTAAAAACTAATAAGCTGGGTAACATTTTAGCATTTTTCCCATATTATTGTAGCTGATTCTGTAAGTTGTCCAGCAACATGAAATAGAACTTCCTGAACCGTTTTTAGTGCCTTTATATATTCTGTTATGAAAAATACTCCCTTACAAAAATGTGTGAGTGATTTATTGCCTGCAGGAGTTAGATGATGGAGATGAGAGAAATAAGATTGTTAAGAGGTGTTCTTGCGGGTGCACAGGAGCCACAGTACAGAGAACTGTTCCAAAACGATCCAAGGTACGCAGGTTTTTGAATGTACCCTATCCTGTTATTTTTATAGATATTGTAGTTGTTTGTTTATCTATTTGGTGTTTTTTTTTTCAGTCCGTATGCAACCTTTGTGGGCACCAAAACTCTGGTTCTAATTCAGAGACAAACGCGAAAAGTAAAGAGGTAAGAGCACTTTTTATCCTTCTTGTTAACTGATGTTCATTGAATCATTTTAATGTTAGTTCTTGCTATGCAAGACAGAACATTGGAGAGTTATAAAGCAAAATCCGTCTTTTTAGGGGTATTTTTTGTTTGGGATGTGTAGTTGTAGCCTTTAGTCAGTTTGATCTTTCGAACTTTGAAGTGTTCTGTATTAATTTCCACTATGCTATTTTATGTCGGGGATTTCTAAACCTATTATGTACGTAGTTGGATTTATGAGTTATATTTGTTTTTGTTTTTGGGTTACTTGTTCCAGGTAGATAATGATTTACAGTTCCTCCTAGAAAATGACACTGCAACTGTTGAATATTCAATCAAGAAATGTTCTGATGAGTTGCTTATAACGGTAATTTTTATAAGTTCTCGATTTTTTTGTGACAAGGTACATACATACATCATGCTGTTGCTTTATGACAGTATATACATAGTGTTATAATGAGGTTACGTACTCCAATTTTCAGCTAGAGCACATGGAACAGCAGCTTGAAGGGATTCTTGATCTATTGCAGCTTGAAGTTCATTTCTTTTGATATCCGGGTTTGTGCTTACGTGTTGATTGATTTGTGCTTTTTCTTTCTAGGAGATTTGTGCAGGCTCTTAGTTCTGTTTTTGTCTAATCAAAACTCATTTGTTTCATTATATTTATGTTTGGATGTGTGTGAACTGTGAAGGGAAGTGTACAGACTAAACATTTGTATTCTTAAGTGCATGTAAAAATCATTTATACTATTACTACAAGTGCTTAGTGATCCAGAATTTTCCAGTTGATAGCGAACAAAAGAACATTGTGTATCTATGTAAACAAAATGGCTTTCCTAAATAAGGATATTCTAAAGGCAAATGGACAGAAAATTATGTACATCTAAAATCCAAGTATGGAAATTATGCTTCCATTTTCAGCATCCATTTTCTCACATATTTTTGCAGCTAACATTGTGTTTTTGAATTTATGGCCTTGTAGTGGTTTTTAAATGAAAAAATACATGCTTATGATCTATCATTTAGAGAGATGACTGTGCATGTTCTCTAAGTATTGATGAGTTTGCTTCATTTAGTTTATGAAAACAAGTCTGATAGCACTCAGTGCTGTGTTGCGCCTATCTGCCGTCTTTGTTCATTGCATTTTTTGTGTTGGATGAATATGATATGTATTTCATCTTGCATGATTATGTGATAACAAGGATTTCTCCTCTAGTTAACAGGTTAATGACTCCAGATGAGAAACAACAGCTTCAAAAACTGATACAAAAGTTACCTCGTAGAAATCTTGACCGTGTTGCAGAAATTATTCAGAAAAACAAACCATTAGAGAAAGATTCTTTAGAGACAGTTGATGTGAATCTTGAAGAAGAGGCAAGTAGATTATTGTTTTGTTTTCCGGTGATTATGCAAACATCTTTCATATTTGACTATGTTACTGACATTGTTTAACGGAATATGATGATGCAATTCTCTGGCGATTGTATATCTATGTGAAAGCCGCTGAAAATACCAAAAAGCTTGCTAGCTGTTAAACGACCACAATAACAACACTGATTACATATTCTTTTTCCGAGGGATGGCAATTGCAAAGATCTCGCCCCCATATATAGCTGAATTAGATATACTTTTGAGCCTGTAAGTTGCAGTTCGCACATAAAAGGTTGTATCTTCTTAGGTTTTTAGCCGATTTTTCCTGTTCGATAATTTTTTGTACCAAAAATTTAAGCACCGATGTCACAGCGGTATTGCTTCAAAATTTTTAGAGGAGTGCAACATGTTAATTGACTAGGTTGTTCCGTTGAGAATATAGTAAATATCTGTACAGAATTTTGAAATCGCTACATCAGAATTACACAGTTGACTTGGTTTTCTCGAAGTTTTGTATCAACATTCCTTGTTGATACCTTATAATCATTTCTCATTATTCATAGATAGGTTTATAACCTTTATAAGCTACCAGAGCGTAAAATGGATCGGACCCAGAAACCAGCCCGAAAAACCCTTTAACCCAACCGAATGGAGAGTTGTCTTCCGTTTCATCTCTGCCAGCTGGCAACTTTCGAATGATCTCAGGTTGTGTGAACCCTTCGACACACTGAAAGTACCGTGTAACCAGCTGCACCCTACCATACGCAGTAGAATCTCGCCACGCTGTGATAGCTTTTTCGTAAAACATTCTATTGCTAAAGCTGACTATGAACACCCCACCCGGTCTTAACACCCGCGCCACCTCGGCGAACACCTGGAAAATTAGTAAAAAAAAATACAATTTAGAAAACCTTTTTAGCAACAAGTTCGAATGGAGAACTTTATTTAACTTAAGTCATACATATTCAAAGTATATGATATAAGTTGACAATTAGTATAAGACGATGCAAAGTGAGGATATCCACAAATGGTTCCGTCAAAGAGTCTTCTGCAGCAATTTTGCTGTATGCCATTTTTATTTTTTAGTGAGAACATGGCTAAATTAAAATAAATATTGGGTCTTGATACATTCTACTAAATAAGAATTTGTTTGGTTGCAGTTTTAAGCAGATAAACCGGAGTCATTTTGAGGTTTAATAACTGTTGTGTTGATAGAGTATGAATTTTTTGGTTTTCCAACTTTTACACAAAGGAGCAAAAAAGTCAAGCTTAAAAACTCAAACTAAAAAAGGCCTAAAAGTAGTAAATGATCATATTCATTTCAGCTTTTCCACACAGAAACATACAAGGTTGAGCTTTTCAACAACACGCACTACAAGAAAATGTCAGCTTACCATCAGAACGTCTGTTGCTAAATTGTTGTTAAAATTTAGCGACGCTCACTTTACCAACAATTTTCAAAAAGTAAATTGTTGCTATTTAACTTTTTCTTATAGTGACGACGCTTACATGTGGGAAATTGTACTTCACTGAGATTACGCTTAAATTTATCCATTATAAGGCCTGTGTTGTATGTGATGATAAAATTTTATAACTTAAACCATGAAAAGTACCATATTGTCTGACCTTTTCAGGCTGTTGAAGGTACTGCACACTCACAGTACACAAAACTGCATCTAAACTACAACTTTCAAGTTCCAGTTTCTGGTCTTGATTAAGGTCCTTAACAAAGAAATAATCGAGCCTATCATTTCGAGCCAGCTCTTGTACATTAAGCCCATGTCCCACCACCTTCTTATACTGCACATCTTTCGGTAAGTGGCTAACCCATGAGCTCATAAGGTCTAGAATTTCACAGCCAGGAGTTAATCTCTCTCTGTATAGGTGCGTTAGAGTCGATATGAAATTGTTGTCTACGTGAGTGACAAAACGAGGGAACGCATAGAAGTCTCTATCGGAAGATGGGTCTAGTTTTGTTCGGTTTTCTTGGGTCAGGACTAAGCGCTTGATTTTGGTAATGTTTTGGTCGTTTTCGTTTAGGGAGTTCGAGATGATCTGTGTTTTGGAAGTTTTGGGTATCCATGGTTTGAGAGTTGGGTGAAAGGTAAGCATTGTTTTGTTTGGTTTTGAAATTTTATGAGAGTGTCCAAGTTTTGGTTGAATGGATATAGCTTAAGTTAAAGGGATCATGAAGATAGAAATATGTGGCTTACGAAACAAACTACTTATTGTAGAAATTATTTAGTTTTATAAAACTAAGTGGTCCTTGCTAAACTAAATCTCTAATTAAACATGGTATCTCTGCACATAAAAATTGTGTTTAAAGATTCTAAAAATTCTTAATAATAATTGCACCTTAATTTTATTCTGAAGCTTGTGAAAGAAATAAAAAAACTATTAGGGGGTTTAGGATAGGAAATTTAAGGAATTTGTCAAGGATTATCCTTACTCATCAATACAAAATCGAATATATAAAACTAAGGTATGTGAATGACTAGGCTCGATCTCTGTGGCATGCGTATTTATCCAATTGCTTGATTTAGTTTTCTTAATTTATTTGGTTTCCTTGATTGCGGCCTTTTCAAATTTTGAGGCCGACCAAAAACTTGAATGCTTTTAAGTAAACTGTAATGAAGTTGTGCATTTCGTCTTTGATAATATTAATGACCATTGGTTTTTTAATCTGCGGAACTTTAGTGGTTAGATCCTCGATCAGGCTCTCAAAGTTCGGTGGTCTTTTAAAGAACCTGGAAGGAAACAATTTCAGATCATGTAGATGTAATTGATGTGAATGGATATATCAATATAATAAAAATGGGGTTTTCCCCAGCAATTTTATATATAAAAAAAGATGTGAATGGATATTATTGTGTTGTGGTTAATGTTCCGAGTTTAGTTTGCAGAAAGGATATTGCGGGCAGGGAAAACCCCGATGCTGCACTTCTTTTCCTCTAGGGCTACTTACCGAAAAAAAGAGCATTAGTCATTGCTGATGAGGAATTTATGCTGATTGTCTATTATAAGATAAGTTCGGTGTTGCTAGCTGATCTTGTTGGTAGTGTCAGCCCAAAGTTTACAGATACCTTAGTCCGGGACCGAATATTCTCACTCTTACATCTTATTGGACAAAAAAATACACCCATTTGTATAGTTTTTTTCTAAGAAAAAATGATTCCCGGACCGTCATCCGACCAGGCCTGTTTTGGCTAGCCAAAGGGGCGGCTCTGATTCTTGGAAAATCACTGCCACCTTGTCTGACTGGCTTACAACGCGGTTGTTGTTGTCTTCTGGAGGAGCGACAACAGTACTGATGCATGGTTTTGTATTAGTGAAACCCTAAAAGTTTTTTTTATAATGGTATACGTGATCAGGGGCGGGCCGACTCCACGGATTGCCCAAAACTCAAATTATTCGGTTGTTCGTAACATTTTTATCAAACAAAAATAAAATAAAATCAACTTAATTTTAATTGATATATATATATATGTGTGTGTGTGTGTGTGGGTGTTTTATTTTACAAATATTGAATTAATCCATGCTAATTTGAGCTAAAATCGAGTTTATAATAAATTGATATTTATATAATTATATTGGACTGAACCATTGCACCAAATTTTTTTTTCCCCAACCCAAGTCTTTGTCCCAGAACCAAGACTTATTTGAGTTGAGGTTGAGTATGTGATATCGATACGTACTAAGGCTACACTAACACATGATAATTGAAATTCCCTAGGTGTGTGTACATTTGAACTTTTTCAAAAAAAGTTCCCTAGGTGCGTATAATTAAATAAACTTAAAAATGTTAAATACACAACTCAACGAGTCTCGTTTTATGGAGCATATATATATATATATATATATGAATGCATATTTTACGAGCTATTCATAAATTATCTTTGAACATATATTGAACAAAATCCAGGAGTACTTATACCAAAGTCCACTTTTAATTAAAGAGTTTTTTTTCCGATTGTGATAATTTACCAAAAGAATTCATATGCTCAAGAGAAAGTAACAAAAAAAGGTGATGATTTAGCCAACACCAAACGTGCGATAAATATGCCCCTTTATATTTCCAAATTGAAAATTTCAAAAAAATGTTCCCTGTGATAGTAACCCCTTATAAGTTATAAGAGACATGTGGACCAACCTAGCTATATTATAACGTGAACTTATTGTCCTCGTTTGATCGCGTCTTTTATGTTCAAAAGTATACTTTTTGTAAGTGGTTTTTTTTTTTTTTTTTTTCAAACAGAACATATATAAAAGAACAAAGTCTCTATGGGATAAACCCCCATAGTGGTCATTACATCGAGATTGACTTTAAAAGCCATATATGAAAAATTGCTAGAAAGGTGAGAATATGCCAAACAGCCAGCAAGACCTCTTGTTTCACCGGAAAAAGATCACCAAAAACCAAACGCCTCTCCTTATACCCCCCTCCACCTTGTAACTCCTAGATCAGTGTGATCAAAGGCATTTGATTCTTGGTTTTCCATTTCTAATTAGCAAAAGGAGTTCTGGTTTAAAGCATTCAAAGACCTTCTAGTACTATATATACCAAAAACTGCCACATGTGGGCATAACGCTAAGTAGCAAAAAGCTTAAAACTGCTAGATCATCTGTATATACCATAGTAAACTAAAAGTTGCTCTACCTGCATCTTTTCAACAAAAGCTAGTTAGAATTAAAAAGCGCAAAACTTTTTCCAGACATAAGTCCTCATGAAAAAGTTGCCTTTGTAGGCAAGACCAATCGAAACATAAGCTTCAGAAAAATTTCCTCACAAGCTTTAATAATCTGTTCTTATCCATAATTTCTTAAATATCCCAAACACAACCATGTTCTCAGACTGGTCATCTTCACTGAACTGTTGTTTTGGTGATTTGGTAAACTTCAGAAAGGTTTCATCATAAGTCAGAAGGTTAAAAAAACATTAAAGTTTTAAACCTTTTCTAGATTTTAAAGTAGCTACCCCTTAGGCAGGGTGTACTTTTTTGGTCCAGGAAATAAGCAGCATAAATATTCTTAGGTAAATCCATAGCTCTGCCTGTAGTAAAATTGTTCCCATTTGAGCCCATTTTGGCCAAGCCATCCGCAACCTGGTTCTGTTCTCTGTAAGCATGCTTCACAGTTAGTCCAACATAATCCATAAGTATGATAATGTCCTTCCATATAGAGCCAAATTTGAAGCCAGTATAAGACTTAGTGTTCCACCAAGTAACTATCATTTCAGAGTCAGTTTCCACAATAACATTGGTCACACCCATAATGTAGCAAATAATTAAACCCTCTTTAAGAGCCATCATCTCAGCATACATGTTAGTTTGCTTGCCCAGATTTTTAGAAAAAGCTAGTACTAGCATGCCTTTGTGGTCTCTTAAAATGCCACCACATCCACTATTGTTGTTGTTAAGAGAAGATCCATCTAAGTTTAATTTTAATCTACCTGTGGGTGGACAATTCCACCAAACCAACTTAGCCTTTTTCATCTTACAGTGAATAGTTTTCAGGTTTAAAGAAATAAGTGTAAGGCAATGAAAGTTATTAGCAGGTCTTTTGGGTTTTATCAAAAAATTAAGATCATGCAACCATTTAGTCACCTTTTTAATAATGCTTTCCACACACATTTTCTCATTTTCAAACCTGTTTTTGTTCTTACTAAGCCATATCTCCCAATTAACAATGAAAGGGACAAGAATAGCTAGCATACCAGTTTGAGAGAGGTCACATAACTTGCACCATTTTACCATGTTTTGCTTCCAACAATTGGTAAAGCTAATATTGAAACCAAAGACATCTGCAAAATAGCTCCAAACCTGTTTACAAATCTCACTAGATCCAAAAAGATGATTAGCTGTGTCAATAGTGTGCTCCCTACAACAAGAACAGCTAGTGACTGTGGTGATCCCATAATTTTTAAGATCCTCCTCCAGTTTAACAGCATTGTACCAAAGTTTCCAAGAAAAAATGCTTATTTTGGTGGGAAGGACAGTATTCCAAATATATTTTGCCACATTTAAAATAGGTTTCTTATCCCTTACAAAGTTATAAGAGTTTTTTGCAGTAAAATCCCCATTAAAAGTAAAAGGCCAGTATCTAACATCATCACCTTTTCTTAAAAACAAACTCTTACAGGTTACTTTCAGTAAAAGTTCATTCCCCCCCATGTGCCAAATCAAGGTAGTGTCCCAGCCATTGTTATTGATGACCTGATTAAGCAGCACATTAGGAAAAACAACATTAAAAGACTGGCTAAGGGGGCCATCTCCTAACCAATTTTCGTACCAAAAGCTTATGGAACCCTCATTAATATCCCATAAACTATTATCCACCAACATCTTAAAATGAGGGTTAATCATTTTCCAAACGCAAGAAGAATGTGTGGCATTCACCACATGCTCACCCCAATTAGGGTTGTTGTTACAGTATTTTTGAAACATAAAAACAGTCCATGGAGAATCAATTTCCATAAGTCTCCAGCACAGCTTGGCATGAAGAGCATTCATAAATTCTTTTAAGCTCCTCACCCCTATCCCACCTTCATTAACAGGGCAGGCTAACCTCCCCCATCTCATCCAATGATGTTTATTGTTACCCTCTGTTTCTCCCCAAAAAAAATTAGCAAATTTTTTTTTAATTTTGTCTATGACAAGGTTTGGAGGATTAAGTACAGCAAGAATGTAAAGAGGCATGGAGGACAAAACATGTTTAATGAGCGTAAGTTTAGCCCCAGATGATAAAAAGTTTGCTTTCCAACTAGCCACTTTCTTACCAATTTTATCAATCAAAGGATCATACATAACAGAAGTGAGTTTAGTATTATGGAGTGGAATTCCTAAATACTTAGTAGGTAATGACCCCTCACTGAATCCAGTGGTTCTGCTTATAATGCTATTCCTACCATTTTTAGGTTTATTGGTTAAGAAAACACTTTTAGCTTTGTTAAGCATTTGCCCAGAATTCTGTTCATACTTATTAATAAAAGACATAATCACCTCTAGGTTAGCTTTACTGCCATTAGCAAAAATCAAGACATCATCAGCAAAAAGGATGTGAGATATGGGCTCTACATTTACACAGGTTTTATACGGTACCAACTTACCTTTTATCATAAGATCACTCAATCCCCTACTTAGAACTTCTTCAGCTATAATAAATAGAAGAGGGGAGAGGGGATCCCCTTGTTTTAAACCTTTCCCAGAATTAAAATAGCCAGTAGAAACTCCATTTAAGCAAATAGAATAATTAGCATTAGCAACACATCTCATAACAAGTTGAATCCAGCTTTTGTCAAAACCAAAACAATCAAGAACTTTTATCAGAAAAGACCAGTTTAATTTGTCAAAAGCTTTGGCCATGTCCAGTTTAAAAACAACATTACCCCCCCTAACATTATCCCCAAGATGTTTAAAAAGCTCTTGGGCCAATAGTATAGCATCAGTAATAAGCCTACCTTCTACAAAGCCACTTTGGTTTTTGGATATAATTCTAGGTAAAAGCTTGGCTAATCTAGCAGTTAAAATTTTGGAGATAATCTTATACAGTACTTGGCATAGACTAATAGGTCTAAATTGGGTAAAATCAGTGGGATTGTCTACTTTGGGTATTAAAATAATAAGAGAAGAAACAGCAGACTTTGGTAAAGAGTGACCTTTAAAAAAACTATGCACAGCTTTTATCAAATCATTTTGGATAATATCCCAACAATGTATATAGAAAGTGGAAGAAAAGCCATCAGGGCCAGGGGCAGAGTCACTAGGTATATCAAAAGTGGCATTTTTAATCTCCTCATCACTAGGTATAGCGTTGAGGGTTCTATTATCAGTCTCAGATATTAAATTAGGGATGACCTCAAAGAGCTCATTAGTAATAGAAACAGGGGAAAAGGCGAAGTGATTAGCAAAGAAATTACCAGCCTCTCTTTGTATCTCTTTTAAGTCCTCAGTAATGGTTCCATCATCCAGCTTAATTTGCATAATCTTACTCTTGGCTCTCTTGTGCTTTAGCATTTGGTGAAAAAACTTGGAATTTCTGTCCCCTTCTTTTAGCCATTTAACTCTAGCTTTTTGCTTGTAAAAAATTTCTTCCTGTAGAGCTAAATCATTATAAATTTTGAGAACTTTAGTATACTGTTCACAGTAGTTATCCCCCAAAATCACAAGCTGGTTTTCCGCAAAAATCAAATCATCTTTTGCCTTGGCTAGATTGCCATGTATATTACCAAAAATCTCCTTATTCCATTTTTTAATACACATTTTAAGCCTTTTAAGTTTAAAACAAAAGTTGTCCATGCCTTCCAAATTTGTAGGGTTATCCCAATTATTAGCCACCATGTCTGTGAACCCCTCATGCTTAGTCCACATCCTGAAAAACTTAAAATTAGTGGGGCCAAATGTTGGTGCTGAAACAGTAGTAAAAATAAGAGCAGAGTGATCAGATACAGTTCTTTCGGCAACAGTGAGCTTTATATTGTGATAAATATTTTCCCAATGAGAAGTTATCAAAGCCCTGTCTAGTTGTTCAAAAACCACTTTACCAAGATTAATCCTACTCCAAGTATAAATGGAACCCGTATGTGCCATATTAATAAAAGCATTACTACTAATGAAATCTAGGAAATCATTTTTATCAGCACTAGCTTTTTTGTTACCTCCTAGTTTCTCATGATCATACCTAATGGTGTTAAAATCCCCTACCACTTTCCAAGGTCTATTATTGAGATTCAAACATGTCAGATCATGCCACAACTCCTTTCTTTCTATATAATTACATTTTGCATAGACAACAGTGAGAAAAGATTCAATGGGAGACTTGAAATGAATGGTAATAGATTGAGAAGTTGAAAGCAAAACACTGATATCTAGGTCCTTTTTATAGAAAAACCAAATTTTCCCTCCTTCATTGGTGTTGGAAATAACTAGGTCCATATTAAATTTATTAGCAAGGGGGCCTGCTTTATCAAAATTGATCATAGGCTCTAACAGAGCAAAAAAATCAATTTTAAACTTCCTTACATATTTAAGCAATTGTGACTGTGACAGTGCATTAGCAATGCCTCTAATATTCCATATAATGTAATTATACATTTAAAAGGTTGGATTGTACCTTTTTGGTAATTTTACCTTCAGGTGAATATCTCTTTGGTGGCTTCCCTCCTCTCTTGATTCTTGGCGTATCAGAGTAGTATCCTTCTTCTGCTGCTTGCTTACCTCTTTCAACACAGGTGTCTAGGTGTAGAGTGTCCATCATTTTTGCAGCTGACTGCATGATCTCTATCTCTTCCCCAACCTCTATGGAATGTTCATTCTCACTTTCCAAGGTGTTCATGGTTAGCTTGGCCTGTTTATTTGCCCTATTTCTCTCTCTTTTTTTTGCTTTGTTAGTTTTTGTAAGGTTAGAAACTTGTTCAGAGAAAGATTGGCATAAATTTTGAGTCCCATTTTCTTTAGTTTGTATTCCCTTTATGCTCAGTGTATCCCCTCTCTCCTCAGATCCCTTTTCCTTTGTGTCCATAATAGCCACTAACAGATTGTTGTCTTCTTCCCTTTTATCAGAATTTTCCTTGAGTCTGGTACTTATTATCAAGCTAGGATTGCTTGTATCCTCTTTTTCCTCTTCACTTTCAATTTCTATCCATTTACCTTTTTCTTTTCTGAGAAATTTTCTTTTTTGTTCTATACTATCCAGGCTCAGGTCATTGACAGGTGTCTTAACTATATAAACCTGTTTTAAATCCAATTTTTTCTTTTGATAATCCCTATTTTCAGGCTTATTCTCATTCTTCTTCAAAGTGACAGCAATAGGTTTTACTTCTTGGTTACCCAAGCTTACTCCATTTCTAACCCTTTTACATTCAAAATGTTCATGCCCTTGTAAACAACACAAGCTGCAATATTTGGGGGATTTTTCATAGTCAATTCTTTGCCAATACCCCTCCTCTAGAGATGAGCCTATCCAAATTCTATAAACCCTAGGTTTTGATAGATCCATTTCAATGCAAACCCTAGCATACATAGGTCTTACATGGGTAAGAGTAGCAATGTCTGCCTCTAGAAAACCACCTAAGGATTGAGTAATAGCTTTAAGGTAGGATAACACACCGAAATTTAATGGTAAAAGGGGAATTCTAACCCAGACAGGTGCTATGGCAGATTCCTTAAAGAGTGAAAAATCACTTGTCCATTTAAAAAGTCTGTATAAAGCCCCTTCCATCTCATGAGATGTCCTAGTCCAGGCTTTATTATAATCATTTGTATTAAGCAATTTGATAAAAACATGCCTATAATCAATAAGCCCTACAATTGGCATCTTTTCTAACCCCCAATTTTTGGCGATATATTCCCTAATATTTTCTATCTTAGGTCTACCCTTGCTAAACTTTTTATGTTTACTTTTTAATCAGTAAGTGGGTTGAAAAGTATACTTTTTATGTTTACTTTTTAATAAGTAATGCTGTTTGGTGAACACCGTAAAAGTATACTTTTCATTAAAAATGTTGTTTGGTAAAATATGTTTACTTTTACTTTTTAACTGAAAATGAATTGTTTATTCAAATAATGTACAATAGCTACCACTTTTGAACTTATATTACTCCTAGGTACCTCCATAAGTTCATATTCACAAAAAATGAAAAATAAATAAAAAAGAAAATAAAAAAATCACAAAAAAATTATAAAAATTGAAAAAATCACAAAAAAATCACAAAATTTTAAAAAAATTACAAAAAAAATCACAAAAATCACAAAAATGAAAAAAATGAAAAAAATGAAAAAAAAATAAAAAAAATCACAAAAAAAAAATAAAAAATGAAAAAATCACAAAATTTTAAAAAAATAAAAACAAAAAAAAATTATTTTTTTTAATTTTTTGTGATTTTTTATAAGTTTTTGTGATTTTTTATATTTGTTTTTGATTTTTCGGTATAAAAAGTGTTATATTGACAAAAAAAATTTATATATATATATATATTTTTTTATTTTTTTTAAAAGTTTGTGATTTTTATAATTTTTGGTGATTTTTAATAATTTTTTGTGATTTTTTTCATTTTTTTATAATTTTTTTTTTGTTATTTTTTATATTTTTTGTGATTTTTTTTTATTTTTATAAATTTTTTGTGTTTTTTTTTTATTTTGTTGTAATTTAAAATTATTTTTTTGGGTTTGTAGAAAGATAAAATATGTATATTATATTTTGGTTTGTATGACAATTTTGGTTTGTATGTATAATTAAAAATTATTACCTATGAGGAATGTGAAATTATCGAGGTATCTAGGAGGAATATAAGTTGCTATGAGGTACTTATAGGGAATTACCTCTTGTTTATTTCGATTAATAGAATAATGCAAAATAATTAACTAGCAAAAAAACATTTTATTATTTAAAGATTAAAAAATACAAAATTAGTAAAATATAATGATGATAGTAACTAGGGTTTGAACTGTACTTTAAAAGCACATTCAAATTAAAACCTACTTAAAAGTATCATCAAAAGTAAAAGTATCATCAAACTTACTTTTAAAAAGTATCATCAAACTTACTTTTAAAAAGTATACTTATAGACATTTACTTTTCATCGAAAGTATACTTATGAGATGACGTCCAAACAAACTAAATATAATTAAAAGTAAAAGTAAAGCCAAAAGTATACTTAATTGTTTACTTTTATAAAAGTAAATTTTTAAAGTGGCAGCCAAACAACATGTTGAATAAGTAAAAGTAAAAGTACTTTAGTTTTGGTGTCAACCATTATATATATATATATATATAAATGACTGAATAAATATAGTGTGTATAAGTTAACAATTGAAAAGAGTTGAGCATAATAAATATCGATCGAATACACATATAGCTAGTTTTATCACGTCTTAAGTGTCAATTTTGAGGGGAAAGAGTAGTTTAATTAACTTTTCGGTACAATTAAAAGAAGTTCGATCGGTATCTAGTTTCTCGAAATTGACATAGTTTGCGAATGAATTAGGTGGTGATCAAGCATGAGTTACTTTAATTACGAGCAAGTTAACTTATATATTACAAAGAATCTTTCTTTTCATTTGAACAAGATAATTATTACTGTCTCATTTATTTATCTTGCACGTTGCATAATTAACAATACCAATGATTAGTTGAGAAAACTATGGACAAAGATATATCACATGTAGAAACTACGTACACGTTTATTTATTTTTTAACTTTATACACATATATTAACAAACAAAGTAATTTGAAAATTTGTTTTATTTTTTTTTATTAATATTTATCTTTACGTTCTTATCAATTTTAGCTGGATTAGAAACCTATGTATGTTGGTGGGATTTCCGATGCAAATCAAATCAAATCAATTTTGTTTTACATATTTCTATATATTTTAATGAGAATTGTGTTAGTAGTATATATTAAAAGTTTAAGGAGCCAATAGCCTTTTTCTGAACTTTAAAAAAAATAAACATCTCATTTTTGTCTTCTCTTTGTTCCCTACGAGTATAAGAATGATTTATTAGTAATGAAAATGCATGTCTCTAAATTTGGATTATTTCTCTACAAGGACTAAGTAATCTCTCAATTGCTAGGAAGAAAACAGAGCCGACCAATCAAGGGCGGAGTTGTGTAGTCGAAAAATATATTTTGACAGTTTCATGTTTTGAAAACTGTGTTATTCGATGACATGAAACAATTTTATTTAAAAACTACTCCTTAAATATGAGGCTGAAGGTGTAAATTTTTTAATAAAAAATGGTATTTGAATTATTTTTTATTTAAAAATAAAAGTGACACTTATTTTGAAACGCAGGAGAGCATGACACTTAAATAGGGACATCGACTTTAGACCATATAAGGATATGCAACTGTACAGTGTATAGGTGTTTGTCCAGAAACAACATCATCAATGACCAATTAATTTGAATTTCCATAAATTATGGTGAAAATTTGCAGTAATTAAGATGATCAATTTTATCCTTTGCACCAATTTAACATGAATGCATAAAAACTTGGGCATATTAGGAAATCATTCTATAGATTGAGTTCAAATGAATTAATCTTAGAGATAACAATTAATGCTACAACTTTCAAGTTCAATAAAAATTTCTCCAAGTAGAGCAATATTCATAAAAACGTCCCCCATTGATACACATCTTTTTTGGTAACAAATAAACAATCAATACTTAATTTATTTCAAACTCTCTCACACTATATATATATGCACAACAGACAAGGTGTACTGCATCTTAATTATTGATTAGGGTTAAAAATAGTGCTTCACTTTTTATTGCAATGTTTGAAGGGTATTTTTTTCAAGGGGTGTTAGCAATATTAGTAGGAAATTTTCTAATTTTGATTGTATTGAAGTGTTTTTTTGTGAAAAACGAGTCCTCAAACAATATTCCTAAAGGGAGCATGGGATGGCCATTGTTAGGAGAAACTTTAGGATATCTCAAGCCTCATTCATCGAACTCTATGGGAAGATTTCTAGAACAACATTGCTCAAGGTCACTAATCTATCACAATACTCTGTATTTTTCGTGATTTTCTGTATTTTACGACAAAAGTGTTTCTCGGAGATGATATACTGGCACACATTCTTGTTAATATAAATCATCTTTTCGTTTTCTTTTACTTGCTTTTTTACGCATTTAGGAAAACTCGTTTGGCGTATGTGTCGAGAATGATATATATGGATCAGGCATGGGATGTCAAATTTATATAAAGCACAATTTCAAATGAAAAAAAATATGAGAGTGTGTTGTGTGCTCGATCAATAGTCACGTAACACTAAGCTTCCCGCGCATAGTTTATAAGCTTTCCATTTTCGTAAAAAGTAAAGATTCTGATTAATATTCGGCATAGTTTATGTAAATGAAGTTTGATTTAATCTCCACTTTGAACCAAGTTCTCATTTTGAAGAAATCTATACTTTATCATTCAATGTCATTAAAATAGTTTATTTTTTTAGGTATGGAAGGGTGTTCAAATCGAACCTGTTTGGTTTCCCAACAATTGTATCATGTGATCATGAGCTCAATACATTCGTTATGAATAATGAAGGGAGATTATTCCAAAGCAGTTATCCTAAGGTTATTCATGAAATTATGGGAAAATATTGTATACTTCTTGTAAATGGTGTCCTTCACAAGAAATTGAGATCAGTTGCTCTTAGTTTCATTGCAAATTCAAGGTCTACTCCTGATTTTCTTCACTATATTGATGATTTGTCATCTTCTCTAATGGAGACTTGGAAATATAGGACACAAGTTGGCTTCTTTAACGAAGCTAAAAAGGTATGCAAAATATACTATTATCTTTGCAAATTTTTCATGGTCCCTATACTTGCAATTACATTTCCGAATCGGTAGTGTTGTTACTGATGAAAACCACCTCGAACGATTTAAAATATATCAAATGACTAATTTGTTTATTTTTCCAAAACAAATTGGTGTTTTTATAATCATTATTTATATGTTAGCAATCTAATATGAGAACCATATTGATAGTGTGTGTGTGTGTGTGTGTGTGTATAATCTCAAATATAACACCTATTTGGAAATTTGACGATTGGAGCCCTTCAATTATTCTTATATTAACGGGTGATGTAATGTATCATAATTTTCATAATGGGAAACGGGAAAAGGAAGACACACGAGACAAGTGAAACTTGACGTTAAAAAAACAATCAGAGATTTACTTAATTATGATAGGGAAACGAATAACGGGCAACATAGTTTTTGAAGCGAGTTTCTGGATAACTATGTAATGTACAGAGAATACATTATCTCACACCCATAGTTATCGTGAAACTTGTTTTCCGTTTTAAAAACCTTGTTTCCTATTTTCCGTTTATTTCACGTTGCCCTACTTTTTTTAACTTTTAGACCTAACCATATATGAAAAAGGAGACATGCTACAATATATATACTCCGTACCACTTAATTATTTTACTTAAATATAAATATTGTTTTTTTGTGTGTGTGTGTGCAGTTTACATTGTACGTAATGGTGAAATTTGTGCTGGATATTGAACCAGAAGACCCACTAGCTCCAAAAATACTTGAAGATTTTCTCACTTTCATGAAAGGCTTTGTTTCACTTCCATTTTATATACCAGGAACGCCTTTTTTCAAGGCTGTAAAGGTTCTTTTTACAAACATTATTTAAGATTTGTTCCCACAAACATAGATTTGTTCATTATCTGCTTGCTAGAAAATTACTTGTTAATTATTTGCAGGCAAGAGCAAGGCTTTCTAGAACAATTCAAGAGATATTACGAAAAAGGCAAAAGGAGAATAATGTGGGGATACAAAAGAGAGATTTATTAAATAACATGCTACAAAAGGAAAATTTAAACGACGAAGAGAGGGTGAGCATAGCAATCGACATGTTGCTAGCAGGTTATGAAACCACCTCGGGTCTTCTTAGCTTAGTAGTCTACTTCATTGCTCAAGCACCTCCCTATATTCTTGAGCAATTAAAGGTACATTTCATCGGATGAGCTTGTTCGGAAAAATAAGTTATTTTATTTTAGGCTTAAATGTGATTCATATCGAGCTTCAAACTTGTAACATCTTACAGGCTAGAAAACGAAATGCCAAACTCAAATTGTTAAGCTGGTCAACCAAATACTGCTTCTAAACAAAACACACACAGAACCCAAACTTAAAAGTTGCTAGTAAACAAGCCTTTAGTGTTTCATGAAGAAATTTAATGTTAATGTTAATGTTAATGTTAATGTTAATGTTAATTTTAATTTTTACATTTTATAATTTATTGTTCAGGAAGAGCACCAAGCTCTGAGGAGTACAAAAAAGATTGGGGAGCATCTAAATTTAGAAGATTTCAACCAAATGAAGTTCACCTCCAATGTATGTATTCTCACTAATACCTTTCCAATTTTTTACTAATTATTTTGTTTTGGCCGATATCCTGCAAAACTTTACAAATGATACAATAGAAAGTGATTTTGCAGGTTATTTCTGAAGCTCAAAGATGTGGGAATGTAGTAAAATTCTTGCACCGAGTAGCTCTTCAAGATGTTAAATTTAAAGGTCAAACATGAATTTTAATTTTACTTTTTTAGGCTTCATAATTGTAAGTATACCAAGATTTTTGTGTTATTAACTTTACAAAATTCTGCAGAATATGTTATTCCTGCCGGATATAGAGTCCTTCCTGTACTACTGGGAGCACATCTCGATCCAGCTCTTCATCCAAATCCCTCTGAATTTATTCCTTCACGATGGCTTGTATGTTACTTTTATTCTTTTACTAATATAACTATAATTCTTATCACCCTGACAAAAATTGACATTTACCGTTCATATGAACTCAAACCGACAGGATCAAGAAATTACAAAAAAGGTTTCGCCTTTTGGTGGCGGGACGCGACTCTGTCCTGGGATTGAATTTGCTAAAGTAGAGATCTCTTTTTTCCTCCATCATCTTGTCCTCAATTACAGGTATAATGAAAAAAAGAAGTCTCTTAAGAAAAATTAAAGAGACTTTGACTGGTTAACAGCTTTTAAGCTATCTTTCTTTTGCTTTTCTCCCTTAAAAAGTTGAAGTGCATTTAGTTGATCACTTTTGAAGCTGATCCTTTCTGATTTGTTGGTTTAAGAAAGCCTATTTACGCGTGATGGTCCCGACTTTTCCACCAACCTCAAGAATCCCAGCTAATGTGGTTAAAAGCTGCAACCAAATGAGTCCCGGATAATATAGAACCGTGATATCCACTTAATAAAAAAACTGCGATATTCTAGCCAGAGATTCCCTTTTTTACGAGTAATTGTTTTCAAACTAAACTTCTGTTTTTTTAATTATGTTATAAATAATTCTTCTTCTTTTTTTGCATCAGATGGAAAACAAAAGGCATTGATCCGCCAGTTTCGTGCCCGTATCTGGATTTTAAGAAAGACTTGCAATTGGAAATAGAGCCGATAGAGAAAAGATGATGATGTGAAAAATGGTACAGATATGAAGTGATCACAGAACCATTTCTATGTTGCATTTTATATCAAAGAACACAATGGGACGATGTAATAAACACAATCAGGCACTTTATATTTTATAGCGAGCTCCGATATAGTGTCATCATGTAGCTGGAAATTTTATACATTACTGCTTTCACAGTCTTTAAAATTTGTATTTCATTATTTTATATTGATATGCTTCTATTAAAATCAATTTAGCAACTACTATCTGTTTATGCTTTTCCTATATGATCTGCATAACCTTAAATTACTAGAGCAACTATGAAGGAGAAACAAAAAGAATCTGCACTTTCAAATACAAAAACTTTGCTCGACTGAAAACTTAAACCCGTGAAACATATAGCATGTGTTCTTCTATATCTACCGATGTTAGCCGAGTTTATCAGACCATGTAGTGATCTATCTATTCTCTTTTACTCAATTCTCTTTAAATTTAGACAAAAAAATAATTGGTAACATCCTCAAACACTGAAATAAACGTGAAAACTCGAGGTGTTCGCTCGTTCTTATTCGACCCCCACAGCCACGAATGCCAATAATCAATTTTTCATTATGGATCGATTGACCAAAGACTGGTAGCTCAGTTCTTATTTATGAACTTATTTCTTACTTTGATTGTGCAAATACAATTTTTTGTCTTGAGGAATAAGAAAAAACTTGGATTTTATATTTCCAAACAAATAATCTATTGGAGCATAGATATAAGTCTGTTTCCTTTGTCGGAGTTAAAAGTATGGCTGTCTAGGTATACAATTAAGTTCTGAGATATATATAAAAGGAAAATGATTACGTTAAACTATAGGATAGTCCGACATCCCATTCATTTTGCCTGATATACCCCCAAAATAGACGAAAGAAGTAAAACTAACTGAACTTACTGCCAGTATTCTTCCTCTAGACGCTTGATTTCTTTCTTTTTGAGTATTTTTTTTTCGGCAAACATTTCCTCTTTGAATCTGAGCAAAAGAAGTTGTGAAAATTTAAAATATGAGTGAAACTAACTAAGAGGGTACGGAATGGGATATAGGATAGTGGTATAAGATTTGGACTTCTATTTTGCAACCACTTTTTACTTGTATTGTGGCGCGACCCGATTTTTTAATTACTTAACTTTTAGTCAGTTTATAAAGTAATAACTCTATTAACTTTTAGACCCGCTATGATTAGCAAAATTGTCACATGGCGTCACGAGAAGGAACTGCGTATATACTAAAAAGGGCTACAACGGCCCTTATATTATGAGAAACATGAAATTTGTACATATAATTCATAACCAATCGTATATAAATTTTAGTTATGCCATCGATCTAGTTGACCACAATTCACATGATTTTATTAAAAAGACAATAAATAAGTTTACAAGTGGATATTTTATATTCTCTTGATTGCATTGCGAGACTATATTGATAACCCAATTTTAGTTAACATAAAAGTTGTTTATGCTTGAAAGGTAACGTAATGATTTGGTTTAAGACTCCTTTCTTTTACCCTGGTTGGTTTAGTTTAACATTTTCATGAAGATTTTCCAAATTAAATCAAAACCAAGACTATTACATCTGGCTTGTTTGATTGCTGCCTTTAAGTAAATAAGCTGGATTTTTTTAGATTATGAGAAAGGCTAGGTTCTCGTGCTTAATGCTTCCAGATTGTGCGGGTAGATATAGCAGAAAAGCTTAACTTTTAAGCTGGTCAATGAAATGACCTTTAAGCAAAAAAAACATAAAGACCGAATTTTAAGCATTTCTTCACTGAATTCTTTCTTTCTAGAAGAAAGTTTAGCAAGGTTAAGCTTAAATCTGAAACCAAACTACACAAGGACCAATGTTTTTACCTTCTTTAATCTTTCATTGTATGGTCAACTTTAGAGAGATATATGTATCTTTTTCTTTTCTTTGCTGCCGAAATCTCGAGCTGTGTTGTTTCCTCTTGTTGAAAGAAATTTCTTTAATATCAAGGCATCAATCTTCATATCAGCTTTACATACATAATCAAGATTGAAAACCTACCTTGAAACAATTTTTACATTGTATCAGAGATAGTGCATTGGTTATAAGGTGAGCAATGAGCATGTTATTTGCAAAACCGCATAGCGGAGGTTTATCTTTGGAATGTTTGTACCTTTAGCATGGAGTTTGTCTATTTTTATCTTCTGGTACGTATTTGCGACAAGTGTATACATCAACACGAAATATCTCCCAAGAAGTATCGCGTTAGTAAAGTTTCTGGGCACAAGTCTGAAATTTGTGTGGTGAAGCAGTTGTATGATAACAACTGTGAGTCAGATAACCCCACAATGTCGCATATTGGAGTTTCATCGACAACAACAATATACGGTGGACAACAAAGAAAGAATGATGACAAAATAGTTCTACTATTGGAAAACGACTAACAAGAACAAAGCACGTTCTATTCGCCAACCACGCTAGGTTATGAAAAAAAATCATATTCAATAAATTATATATATACTTAATTAACTTAAGGTGATGACATTATTGTTATTGATGAACTACTATAGTAAACAGCATATATCCTTAACCAATGCCTAGGGCATTCATTGACAAGCTTTTTCTTATTGCTTAATTATATGATTAAATTTTGAAAGTTGTCATTTTGCTAATTTTTATACAAAAATTAACATCAGAAAATACCATTTTTGTAGTTAACTATTTTTATGGGTGGAAGTACATGATAAAATCAAAACCCAGCCGTAACATGTAAACTCGCCGCCATTACAGATCTCGACTCTCCAACATGTTTTCTCGTCATTTTGAAATAATAACTTCAAACGTCTATTGAAAAAATAAATCGAAAGCAACAAATTAAATCTATCAATCAAAGTATAGGCTCTATTCAAATTGCTAAACAAGTCTATGAAATGATTTTTCTTGACAACGTCGTTAATCAAAATTGAACCATTCAGCATTACCAATTAATGTATAAACAAAGGTTAAATTAATAACTAAAAACCGATAAGAATGTATAAACAAAGTTTAAATCGATAAACAGCAAAATGGATGAAATATTGGTAAGATTGGAAATTTAGAACTACCATAATACTCAAAGCCCCCTTAGCGTTCTTTTTTTGCTTGCTGAAAAAAAAGGGAAGACATTTTAGCAGAAAATAAGCTTATATATCTGAAAACTATTCAATTCTTCTCCACACTCCTCGCTTCTTTTCGTTCCTTGTCCCATTTCATCACTTGTTTCTTGTGATAGTCCGCATTTTTCCAGCGTAAATTACTACAAACGAAAAAGATTTGAAACATAGTGTAAATATATACGAACAAGTTGAGGAGTGAATGCTGAGTTCTTTATAAATGAACACAATCATCTCATGCATTTACATACTAAAACACAATATTAAAACCACTGTAAGGTTAATAGCTAGGTTTGATCATCTCCACTCTGAAAGGGCAATAAACTTAGGGAGATATCAAGTTAATTAACGCGAACCAGCCTTTAATAATTGGTAACACCCTCAAAACGCTGAAATAAAAGTAAAACTAGAGGTGTTATCTCGTTCCTCTGAACCGCCACAGCCACGAAAGTCACATATTTTTACAACGAGAAAAACTTTGACTTACTTATAAACTTGTTATTTTATGAAATGCAAAATTTGTGAAGGCGTAAAATATAGCTAAAACTTGAAATATTTGTTTGAGCAAATAAGCTGAGTCCATAGTGTGGGCTAGAGGAACAAATAATCTATTGGAGCATATATAAAAGTCTGTTTCTTTTGTCAAGTGTGGCCGTAAAATGATTTCTTTACAACTATGGAATATTAATTATGGCATCCCACTCATTTTGCTGGATATCCCCCAAAACAGACAAAAGAAGTAAAACTAGCTGAACTTTACCGATAGTATTCTTCGTCGATCCGGCTACATTCTTGCTCTTTGAGTATTATCTTATTTAAAAGTTCTTTTTTAAGTGCTCTTTTTTCAACAAGTTCTTTTACTCTTCCACGGAAGTCGGTTTCTTTGTAGACGTCTTTGACAACTTGGTACAATGCGGCAAGCTCAGCTAAGTACAAACCATGAACCAAGAAAACAGGTCAGTCGAGCACAATTTATATACCTAGTCAAGTATATGCCAGTTACTCGGGACACAGACGCACTTTAATCAGATAAGTTTAAAAAAACTGGATTGTTTTATATTAATCATTAATCCAACAGTAATTGAAACTTTGATGAATTTTACAGCAAAATCGCGATAGTTTTGATAACTGTTTTTGTATTAACAAACTATACTATATTTCAATAAGAGATTTGTTGGCACGACTATATACGAAAGACATGCATCGATCATAAGTGGGTTCGGATTAGAATAGTTTTTCCACAAAGTTGAGCTAAACAGTCTACAAGAATTGCTACAAAAAAAAAAAAAAAAAAATTGGATTTCTCCTAATACACACTTCAAAAAAAAAAAACCGATTTATTACTTTCGTACAATGTTTGTTTAATTATCTGTCAATATGAAATATTTGTATATTTATAAACAAAACTAGTTCAATCCATGTGTGCATGTAAACAAAACAAAAAAACATATACCTAAACCCATAGTGTTGCGCTCAACAGATCCTTTTAAATTCCTGAAAGATTAATTAGAATAAATAATAAATCAGATAATAAACGATCGATGAGAACCCTAAAGTCCATATTAACAAAAACCAACCTCTTCGATCGGAAACTAAATAAGATCAAAACTAACCTTATATCATGCAGTATATTGTTATTGTACAACTATAGGTATATATATGATATATGTATATTTTACTAAATTATCATGCAAGTAAACGAATGATCCAATATAGATATATTGGTTTTTTTTAAAAAGATTTTAAAGAAAAGAATAACCAAACCTATCTCATTTATCATTTAAAGAAAAGATATGTCCATACCATATAGATCATATTGCTGTTTAAAATATTTAGCCAAAGGAAAATGTTGTGTTAGTGAAAAGAATAACAAAACCTTTCTCATTTATCAAATAGTCAAAAGATTAACCAAATCTTTCATAGTGAAAAGATTATCCAAATCTTTCGCATTTATGTTTACAATCATCACCGAAAAGATTAACCAAATCTTTTATATTTATCATTGACAGCATTATTACTGTATCTTTAAATTATTTCTATATTTTATTAAACTGAGTTTCGGTGAATATATATATATAGATATATATATATAGTGTTTTTATTTCTCCTTCAAGCACTTTTAATATATATCCTAATATATTTATGGATAACTGATTTTGGTTAAAAAAATGCATTTTCTGGACCATAATCTTACAAATTTATTTATTTTTATGTAAAAGAGTTAATACCAGGGAAACAAATTTTCCATTTTATCGAGGATAGTTGATTGGTTATAAGGTGATCAACAATGAGCATGTTGGTTATTCAGCAATGGTGCGTAACATAGATCGTGTGGAATTCTTCCGATCCCTAAGGCCGAATCCATCCTAATCAATTAAATTCTATTGTTATGGTGAATATATAAAAATTGACATAAACTTATTGTACGCGGTTATCAGTTCATATATTTTGGTACAAATTGGTCTATACGGATTTATTGTTATGTATTTGAACGACGGGGAATTGTGAGACTTTGATATTTCGAGTTCAGTTTGATTCCATTTTCTAACAATTTCCAATGTTTGAAAAGAAAGTTTTTTGGGTCAAGTTATGTCGAGTGTCAAAGCTCGCATGACCATCCATATGCATTTTCTAATAAAACGCAAAAAAACATGGGAATAAGGTCACGAAATAACACTAAAAAAGGAATATTCTCATAACATGTGTTTACATCGACACGATATATATGCTCCTGAGAAGTATCTTGTTAGTAAATTTTCCGGGCACAAGTCTGAGATTTGTGTGCTGAAGCGCAGCTATATGATACCCCAAATCTCAGAATACAAATAGTAAAAATGGAACATCGGCGACAACAGCAATGACCCGGCTCGTGAACAACAACGAGGACAGAATAGTTCTATTATTGATAAATGAGTAGTGAAAACAAAGCATGCTCTATTCGCCAACAACAATACTTTGGATGTAATTAACATAAGCATACATTATACTTATTATCATACTATTATTTATGTGAATAGCTCTTAGCAAGGCTTCAAACAATTATTTACAAAAAAACCATTAGTAGTTTAAAAACTGCACATCAAGTAAAGAGAAGAAATAAAAAAAAAATATTTGAAATTCTAAAAGTAGTGTAACTGCTCATATCCGCCTACCACATATTTCCATTATACTTATTTTAAAACTTTATAACTTTTTATTTGTTCTCATTATCTCTCTCACAGTTACAATCCTCATTTTTATTCTATTTTTCGATTTTGAATGCTTATTAACTTGATTTATTTTTCAAATTAATACTATGGAGTTGTTATTGTTTCTTTACTTTTTTATATTTTTATAATGTTGTATAAATTCACGCGTTTCATCACGCGATGCTGCATAAATTCACGCGTTTTACCACGCATCGCGTGGGCACGTTCGCTAGTATTAACAAAAGAAAACACTCAAAAATTATATTATCAAAAACATATATTCAATTAATAATTAATAAACAACAAAAAATTTCATTATTGCTCCCGATATTTCCTCTCTCTCTCAAATCTCTCTCCTCCTGCTTCTCTCTTTTTCCGATATCTCTCATCCTCCTTCTTTTTCTCTCCGATCTCTCCTATTTGCTCTCTTTTTTTGATCTCTCTCTCCTCATCACTCTCACTTTTCAATCTTTCTCTCATTCTCACACTCTCTCTCCGATCTCTCTATTCGGTGAAAATTGAGACGGAGACATCCGTCGGAGTGGACGACGAGTGTGTAGAGCGAGGTCAAAAACTCAAGATTGGTGCCGACGGAGATACGGTCGTCAAAAGAAGAGGTTTACGACAACGACGTCGTAGTTCGATATCGAAGGACGGACAAGAGTTTGATTTGTTAACTAGTGTATAAACTTAAAAAATAAGTGTATGAACTCCGTTAATTAAGGATATGGAGTTGAAAATTATGGATATGAATTATGTAAATAAAGATATAAATTCTGTAAATTGGGGTATGAACTTTGAAAATAATGATGAACTCTACGAATAACGGTATGAAATTTTCAAATAAGGGTATTAACTTTTGTAATAACGGTATGAAAATATACAAATTAGGATATGAACTTTTGAAATAATGGTATGAACTTTTGGAATAACAGTATGAAATATACAAATTAGATTATGAACTTTTGGTTATGTTTTTATTAATTTAGTTTAAAAAGTAGTATGTTTCGTTAATTTATCTTAACTATTATCCTTAACCAATGCCTAGTTAGCTTTATTAACTTTTCCCAATTCAATAAATTAGGGTAAGTTTAAACAAAAAATTAGCATAAAAAAGTACCATTTTTGTAATTGACCATTTTCATGGTCGGAACTACATGATTCCGATTTCCGACAATAGAATGTAAACTTTCGTAGCCATTACAGATTTCGACTCACCAACATGATTTCTCTTCATTTTGAAATGATAATTTCAAACATCTACTGAAAAAAAAATGAAAACCACCAAATCTATCAATCAAATTACTGGTTCTATTCAAATTGCTAAACAAGTCTCTATATAATGATTTTTCTTGACAATGTCGTTAATCAAAATTTAACCATTCAGCATTACCATTCCACTTGCAAGTGCCAAGTATGAGCCAATTTCTCACCAACATCTCACCAACATCACTAGAATCTAAAGAGTTTTTCATTAAATAATAATCATAAACTGGCTAAGAATGTATAAACAAAGGTTAAAACGATCAAACAAATGATAAGAATGTATAAACAAAGTTTAAATCGATAAAGAACAAATTGGATAAAATATTGGTAGGTTTGGAAATTTAGAACTACCATGATGAGGAATGATGAACTCAATAAGTTTAAATATCGATCAAAATTAAGTTCAAATATCTAAAAACTATTCACTTTTTCTCCGCACTCCTTGCTTCTTCTCGTTTCTTTGCCCATTCCATCGCTACTTTTCTGCAAATGTCATTATACCTCCTGGTGAACTCACTACAAACAAACAAAAAATTGAATTTGACGGTGATCAACATTGTAAAGAACGAGTTGAGGAGGGAATGCTGAGTTCTTAATTAATGAACAAAATCAAATAGAAAGGGGCAAATGTTACCAAAAGTCGAGAAAAATGGTTCTAAGGTCTACGTTAAGAGCAACTCGAAGGTATTACAATTAAAGGGTTGAAGGGTTCAAACCGATATATGATTGTTAGAAATGAGTTCTTCGTCAGTTTCATTTTTTATTTTTTATTTATCTTGTATGCATTTTTTTTCAAAAAAATACTAATAAAATCACAGGGTTTCCTTCATTTATATTTAAAAAAAGAAAGAAAGATAGATAAATAGATACATATACACATATATAAAACACAATAATATTAGGGTGAGGTTCAATTGGTTCGATCATCTCCACTTTGAGGGGGAAAAAACTTAATTAGGGAGACTTCAATTTAATAATAGGGAGCACCCTCAAAAGTCAAAACACTCAAATAGATTTCACCAAAAATGACAAATATTTTTAATAATGAGAACAACTTTAATTGAAGATCAATAATCAACTAGTTTCATGACAACCCAAAACTAGTAGCAAAGTTCTTATTTATAAACTTGTTGCTCTATTGAAATTAATGCACATTTATGTTAAGGGATACAAATAGGGGAAACTTATTTATAAAAAAACTAGTTCAAATCTTTACTAATGTTTAAGTACACAACATAAAAAAAAATCCACATTTCTCATGAATTACTAGAGGCTTAACTAACTCCTAATTTTTAACAAAATTTTAAGTGGTATCTTATATATATATATCTTGCGTAAACTTTCTCCCTATTCTTTATCTCACTCTCTCTATTGCATTTTATTTATAAATCTTTATATTTATTTTCTCTAGCAATATTATTTCTTGGAGTTTGGTGCTCTATATAGGTTTTTATTCTTTCTTGATGTTTTTATCTTTTTATTTTTCTGTAATGTTTTTATTATATACTTGTTTATTTTATTAAACAAAATTATTATTATTTATTTGATACTCTAATTTTTCTATTAGTGCTATTTGTTGCTTTTAAAGGTTTGGTTGGTGTTATTTGATGGTATCCATATCGTTATATGATGATTTATATTATTCTGTTAATTACTATATTACCCCAACTTTATAAAGAATAAAATAATAAAAACTAATAACACTATTTCTCTTTTTTAAGAGCCCAAATTTCTATCATAACTTGATTGTATTTTATCTATTTATCGCACTACGCAACGCATAAGAAATTGAAACCTAATTGTGATGGTCTGATGGAAGTTTATGATGAACAAATACGAGGGAAGAGTTAAATGGTGAGAACGTGGGGTCATTCAGAATGAAATAAGAGCACCGATAATTAGCAAAATAGTATAAATTTTTTTTTTAATATAAAATTTTAATTTTTAATAACCTCACCCAACTCTTGAGTTTACTTATTATAATACTAGTAATCGTTGCCCACGCATTGTGTATGCGATACGTAGTGACATAGATATGATCCCACAAATAAACTTAATATTTTTTTTAAAATTTAAATATCGAATGATTAAATATAATTAATTAACAATCGTATATAAAGAGTAACATAACGTTTTACTCTTATAAAAAATACACAACGATTTTGTTTAGAATATAAATGTGTGGAAAATAACATTTTTAAAGTTATTTATGTATTTGAATTGAGTGATGACATTTAAGAGTAATTACAATATTAGAGTGATGGTATTTTTGAAAAATTTGGACAAAATTTGGCAGTCTCAAAATGTTTGGGTTGACTTATATTAATAGTATGATATAGATAGATAGATATATAAGGGGAATGATTTCTTTACAATCATGACATCTCACTCATTTCGCTCGTATTCTTGCTCTTAAAGAGTCTTTCGATCTCTGCAGCTTGTTCAACTTCTTTTTTCTTTGCAAATTCCTTTTCGAGTTCTTTTTTTTCAATAAGTTAAAGTACATCTTTCTGCTTTGCAAGTCGTTGTTTTTCAATACGCTCGAGTTCTTTCTGCCTTGCAAGTTCCTTTTCGAGATCTCTTTTTATAATAAGTTCAAGTTCTTTCTCCTTTGCAAGTTTTAGATCAAGTGCGCTTTTTTTAATAAGTTCTTTCGCTCTTCCACGGAAGTCAGCTTCTTTGTAGACGTCTTTGACAACATGAAACAAGGCGGAAAGCTCATCTAGTACAACCCATGAACCAAGAAAACAGGTTAGCGGAGCACATATATATATATATATATAGTCAAGTATATGCCAGTTTTTTTTTTTAAGCACTGAACCAACTTATATAAAATAACTGAAATGTCTTACAAAAGAAAACCGTTAACCAAACAAAGGGAAATTACAGACAAAACCTGAGAAAGCAAGACCTTTATTGAAGCTTTATTTTGAGAAACTTTCCTAATGCTACCCTCACCTCTTATCATGTTTAGTAAACAAAATGAATGCAGATATGAGAGGTTCGTCAAGATTTTTAACTTGCCAAAGCAGAGGTGTCTTGAGACACTTCACAAATCACCAACCCGGTTGGTATGCACATTTACCAAAACAGAGGAAACGCAAGGGGATTATTCCAGTAAAACTCAAAATTAAGATCAATAAGAGTGCCAATCAGTATAGAAACAAAGGCTAAAGCCTTCCATAAAAGAAAAAACTGCCCAAAAGCTATAGTCTTCTGGGAGTAAGAAAAACTGGGCTCTTCAATGCTGCAGCTGTAGTCTTCTGGGAATAAGAAGGTGATCATGCTTTATAAAAAGCTAGTAACTTGTAAAGGCCCCAAAGTATGGGGTCTTATATGCAAAAGCTTCAGAAAAAATTCATCATTAGCAGGAAAAGATCTTGTAAACCAAAATCTTAGTTAAGGGACAGAAAATCTACTCGTTAGCTTCAGCCATTATGCATCATTAGCTCAATATTAGTAAACAAAAACACTCCCTCTGAGGCAAGGTGTTTGCTTTTGATCCAGCCAATATACTGCGTACGTATCACTTGAAAGTTCTCTAGGGAAAAGAAAGGTCTCATTCTGCCCTTGAGCGCCTTTTTTTGCAAGGCTATCTGCCACTTGGTTTTGTTCTCTGTATACATGAAAAATATTGGTGCCAACAAAACTCATTAGTGATAAAATATCATGCCAAATGTAATCAAATTTGGGGCCAGTAAATGTATTCTTTTTCCACCAGTTAACCATTATATCAGAATCAGTTTCAATAAGAACATTAAAGAAACCCAAACTGTAGCAAATGAACAGTCCATTTCTCAAAGCCATAAGTTCTGCAAAATTGTTAGTGTGATTGCCTAAGTTATAAGAGAAAGCAAAGAGCATAATGCCTTTATCATTTCTCAAAATACCACCACAACCACTAGGACCAGGATTGCCATATGCAGAACCATCACAGCTAAGTTTTAGCTTACCTGAGGGGGGACAAAGCCAAGAGACTAGCTTTGGTCTCTTCATTCTACAACTGATATTATTAACATGTAAAGCATTAATAGCCAGAGCTTGAAAATTGGCAGTTGGGGATTTAGGTTTGATGAGCATGTTAAGTTCCCTTAACCACTTATTAACCTTATTTATGATCCTCTCAGAACTCATATAATCGTTATCAAACATGTAGCTGTTCTTGCTGAGCCAAATTTCCCAGCTTATCAGGAATGGAACTAATGCTAGCACCCAACCTGAGTATTGTCACAGCTATTACACCAGTTTACCACATAACTTTTCCACATACCTTTCACATACTTAGGGTAGCCAAAAAATTTAGCAAAGTGATTCCAGACCTCAAAAGCAATATCACTATGGCTCATGAGGTGATCAATGGAGTCTGTGGAATGAGAAATACAACAACAACATTTAGTAGCAATGATAATGCCATATTTTTTAACATCCTCGTCCAGTTTAATAGCATTGCACCAAAGTTTCCAGAAATATATGCTAATTTTGGAAGGTAAAATCTGGTTCCAAATATGTTTAGCCATAGGGAGAAAATCTTTTTTGGTTCTGAAAAACTCAAAAGCATTTTTAGTAGTGAAAACTCCATTAAGGGTATCAGGCCAATATCTAGTGTCATCTCCCTTTGTGAAAAGGAAGTTACAATTAGACACTTTAGCAATAAGGCCATTACCTCCCATAGTGTGAAGTAGGTCATAGTCTCAACCACCTGCTTTATAAACTTGATTAAGAAGTACATGAGGATAAGTGACAGCAAAGTTATTAAAAAGAGGGCCCTCCCCCATCCAGTTTTCAAACCAAAAACTAATAGCACCATCTTTTAAATTCCACCTGCTATTTGCCATTAAAACTTTAAAGTTTGAGCTGAAAATCTTCCAAGCAGTGGAATGTGAGGGATGTACCACAGGGCTACCCCAATTAGCAGAAGTTATAAAGTATTTTTGGAACATGAAAGTTGTCCAAGGTGTTATAGTATCAATTACATCCAGCTCATCTTGCTATGAAGTGCTTTCATGGTATCATTCAAACTCTTAATGCCTAAACCCCCCTCAGCTACAGGGCAAGCTAATTTAGTCCATTTGAGCCAGTGATGCTTATTTCTACCCTCATGCTCCCCCCAAAAAAAGTTAGCAAAAGCTCTTTCAATTTTATCAATGACAAGTTGGGGAGGTTGAAGAACAGCCAGTAAATGCATAGAAATGTATGACAAAACATGTTTAATTAAGGTAACCTTAGCCCCAGGAGATAATAAACCACTTTTCCAACATGCAGCTTTTTTACAAATTTTCTCAATTAAAGGTTCATACATATTAGCAGTAAATTTAGCATAGTGTAAAGGGATTCCTAAGTAGGTAGTAGGGAAATTACCCTCCTTGAAACCAGTAACAGTAGCAATAATACTCTTCCTACTATGCAGAGTATCCCTATGAGTGAGAAATACACTCTTACTCCTATTAAGGAGTTGGCCTGAAGCAAGCTCATAAGCATTAATAAAATTCATTAAAATATCAAGATTTTTCTTGCACCCATTAGCAAAAATAAGTACATCATCAGCAAACAGGATGTGTGAGACAGGAGCAGCATTATTAAAAGTTTTATAGGGTGTAAGCTTATTAGTACCAATAAGATTATTTAAACCTCTACTAAGTACCTCCTCAGCTATAATGAAAAGGAGAGGTGATAGAGGATCTCCTTGCTTTAATCCTCTACTAGAGGAGAAAAAACCAGAAGTAACACCATTAAGGCAGATAGAATATCTAGCATTAGTAACACAATTAAGAATAAACTCAATCCAATCATCATGAAAACCAAAAGCACTAAGTACTTTTCCCAAAAACACCCAATTTAATCTGTCAAAAGCTTTAGCCATGTCAAGCTTAAAAACTACATTTCCTCCTCTCACACTTTCATCAATATGCCTACGGAGCTCTTGAGAAAGTAGAATTGCATCAGAAATGGACTTACCCTCAACAAAACCACTTTGTTGAGGGGAGATTATTCTGGGAAGAATTGTAGCCAACCTGGCAGTGGTAATTTTAGAAATAATTTTATAAATCACTTGACAGAGACTAAAGGGTTTGAATTGAGAAAAATCCAAAGGGTCTTTGACTTTAGGAATAAGAACAAGCATGGCAGAAATGACAGCATTAGGGAAAATCCCCCCTGTAAAAATATCATGTATAGCCAAAAGTAAATCATCATTAATAATATCCCAACATTCCACAAAAAAACTAGATGAAAACCCATCAGGGCCTGGAGCAGAGTCAAGGGCAATAGCAAAAGTAGCTGATTTAATCTCATCCATAGTAGGCAACCCTTTGAGCATATTATTATCAGAGATAGTAACCAAAGAAGGTATGCAATCCAAAAGAGCAGGGTCACAAAAGGTGCCATTTTCAGTAAATTGAGTTTTGAAAAAAATTCACAGCTTCTTTTTGGATATCCTCAAAATTATTAAGAAAAGAGCCATCTGTTTTTTGAATGCTAGTGATGTCGCTCTTAGATCTTTTGTGTTTCAGCATGCTGTGAAAAAATTTGGTGTTCCTATCACCTTCTTTGAGCCATTTAATCCTGGCTTTCTGCTTAACAAAAATCTCCTCTTGTAACATGGCATCATTGTAATCCTTAAGAGCTTTATTGTAATGTAAGATAAAAGAGTCTCCTAATGAGACTAACTGGTCCTCAGCAAAAGCTAGCTTATCCTGAGCTATTGCCAGTTTGATAAAAACATTACCAAAATCATTACTGTTCCAGCTTTTAAGTCTAAACTTAAGTCTTTTAATCTTATAGGCAAAGGAGGCAATACCATGAAGATGGCAAAAAGAATTCCAATTACTACAAACTATATTAAAGAAGTTATCATGCTTGACCCACATTATTTGAAACTTGAAACAAGTGGGACCAAAATTAGAAAAATTAACAGTGGAAAACATAAGGAGAGAATGATCAGACACGGTTCTTTCTGTAACTGTAAGCTTTGTAGTGGGGAAATTACTATCCCACATAGCATTGATAAGAGCCCTGTCAAGCTGTTCAAACTGAACCTTACCCTTCATCTGTTTAGACCAAGTAAAAGAAGAGCCATCATGTGGCATAGTAAATAAATTATTAATGGAAATGAAATCTCTAAAGTCCTCTTTATCCTTAGAGGTTCTAGGTCTACCACCTAACTTTTCAGTATCCAAACAGATAGTATTAAAATCACCCACCACTTGCCATGAAAAATTATTAGTGTTAATGGCAGTGAGATCATTCCAAAGTATTCTCCTAGAAATATAATCGCATTTAGCATAAACCAGTGTTAAAACAAAATCCCTACCATTCCTAAATTTCAAAGTAAGAGATTGAGAGGTCATCTCAACTATATCTATAGAGATGCTAGTGTCATAAATGAACCAAATTTTGCCCCCTTCTTTTTCATTAGAGATAGCAGCACTCATACCAAGCTTCCTAATAATAGCAGTACTTTTATTAAAACTAATCATAGGTTCCAAAATGGCCACAAAATTTAACTTATATCTCTTAACATATCTAAACAACTGAGCTTGAGAAATGGCATTAGCTATTCCTCTAATATTCCATACCATATAATTATATATTGGAAGAGAGAGAAGAAACCTTCTTGGTACCTATACCAGAAGGAGAATACCTTTTAGGGGGATTGCCAACCCTTTTGTCCTGTTTAAACCCATACTTGCCTATTACATGCCTGTCAAAGTCATAGTGAACACTGGAATCAATGTTCATTGCTTTCAGGAAATGTTCACTGGAGTGGTGAATGTTAATCTCATCCTCATAAACTGAGGAGGTGTCCTCCAAATCCTTCTGCATTTGCTGAGCCACAAGAGCTCTTTTTGCCTTTTTAGTAGACTTTTTCTTAGGTTTTTTGGTAAGTGTGAAAGAAACCTCCTCATTGCCAGAGTTGGCATTAGGAGTGGATTGGTCAGAGATAGGGTTGCTCACATAAAGTGAGCCCTCCACTACTCTCTGATTTACCTTGGCAATTACACCTATATTGCTAGCTGGTTTGTCAAATTCAGAAAGCGTGGGGTTACTCACAGCAAGAGAGTCATCCCCATGATCTTGGAGGTTGACTTGCCAGCATTTTCCTTTACCATGTGGTTACTCACTAAAGGTGAGTCCTCCTCCACAGTAAAAGGAGTTACAATGCCAACAACAGTATCATTCTCCTTAACCTTGGGGTTACTCAACAGTTGTGAGTCCTCCACCAAAGGTTGAGGTGGGGTGTGAAAAACCTCTTCAGCTAGTTCCTCAGAAAAGGTGCCACTTGGTAAGTAAATCACCTTATCAGAAGTGTCATTTAAAGTCACCTTAGCCAGTTCCAAAACAAGGGGTTCATTAGCAATACCCTTGCCCTTTCTAAGTCTCTCAATATCTATATTTTTATTGTTGTCCTCTTGGGGTTTTGGGACCCATATTTTGTCATCATTTTTATTGTAAAAGTTCACTTTACTAGCTATTGGTTTACCAAAATCACTCTTATCCCCAATAAGTTCACTAGCAAGATTATTACTAGGAAGAGGTGGTCAGCAGTATGTTTTCCAAAAAAATTTGGTTGAGCTCCTGTATCAGTGGTGATAATAAATGCCTTTTTGCAACTTTTGAAATCATGTCCCTGTAAAAAAACAATTGGTGCAGTATTTGGGAAAATTGTCATATTCAATTCTTTGCCAAAAACCTTCTTCATTATTAGTGGGAGTTCCAATCCATACAAGGTCATCTCTAGTCTTAAGTAAATCCATCTCAACACAAACCCTAGCATACATAGGTCTAGCATGGGTTAGAGTAGCCAAGTCCGCATCTAAGAATTTATACCCCAAAGCATGAACAATAATAGCTTTTAGGTAAGATAAGTAACAAAAATTTATAGGTAGTTTATTCGTGTATGCCAGTTACACAATGCACTTAATCTGGGAAGTTTTTTTTTTTTTAAAAAAAATTGATTGTTACATATTAATTATTAATCCAACAATAATTAAAACTTCATTGAATTTTATAGAAAAATCGCCTTAGTTTCGATAACGACCATTTTGTAGATATTTTGTATCAATTTACACTATACAATTAGATATACATAGTAAAAGGTTAAAAAGGTTGGATCGTCTCTACTCTAAACAAAAAACTTAGGGAGACTTCAAATTAATGTCAACCGGGCTTTAATAATTGGTAAGATCAACAAGACATTGAAATAAAAGTGAAACTAGAGGTGTTATCTCGTTCCCTTTGGACCGGCACAGCCACAAATGCCAACAATCTTTCAACGAGAACAACTTTGAAGATCAATAATCAACTTCGGATAGATCGAAGACTGGTTGCTCAGTTCTTATTTATGAACCACTTCTTACTTTGTGCAAATGCATTTTTTTGTCCAGGAATAAAAGAAAAACTTGGATTTCATATTTCCATAATGCAATGTTAATATATTATATTCAGATCTACAGATTGATGAGGTTGATTTCTTATATGTTTTCAATAAATCTACCCCATCAAATACTTAAAATTAATTGATAATGTGTCAATAAATCTACTCCATCAAATACTTCTTATCAATTACTACTTCTTGTAGTCTTATTAATTATTGTATACGTATAAGGTCATTTTTTAGGTATATGTGAAGTTTCTTATTTGCGAAAAGGTGGGCATATTTATCTATACAAAAGATTGTGTGTTTTTATTGTTTTATATGCTATTTCCATACGTTATATGCTAGTTTTGAGGTATGTTACTAGGATTCAATGTTTTATTTATTTATTTATGAAAACGATTTATCATACCTGAATAACATATATACATATGACAAATAGAATTGACCATACCTATTTTGCAAGCGACCCGATTTTCACTTGATTTTTAGTACGTTTATCGGGGTAATCTATCGACTTTTAGACCTTCTCGGATACCAAGTTGTTGTATCCCGCTATATATGTGGAGGTTCACGATTCAAATGCATGGTTTCATAAATAAATAGATGTTTGTATGAAACCCCGTGTGAACAGTAGATCTCCAGATCCCGAACACAACATATCGTTGGTTAAAAACTATCGGGATTGAATGCCTTATAAACTTGGGCAGAATAATTTTTCAAATGTTGAAAAGTTTGCGAGAAAATGCTAAAACTTGAAACTGCATAACATGCATTGTGGCATCCTCAAGATCCAAAGCTAGGTTAATCAAGCAATGCTCTATTCTTTTATAATCACAGAAATAGATAGAAAATAAAAACTTGTGTTAAAAATCTTGCTTGATTTACAACAAAGATAATTTACCGGTAACATAAATCAATAGAACATGTTTTTTTTTTAATATTTTAAAAACAGCCAGGTAAATCAGAGCATGTTGTAACTGGGGATACACTGTCTGTTTTCTAACACTAAAGTTTTCTTTTCACTAGATCATGTAGAATAAATAATATTTCCTTCTCGAAAACATATGAGAACTAATTCCATGAAGCCAAAGAGATAGCAGTCGGAAGGCATTAAGATTGTAAATATCGAAACCAAATTATCAGTTAAAAACTTAAAACTTCATTATAAGTTCAAAGAAACAGTATACATGGTCCAATACATAAGATACTTGAATTCTTTTTTTCGTAACTCATTGTATGCTACCACGAAAATTGATGTGCTCGGAATTGTGTTTGAGCATATACTAACTGAACTTCAAGAACCGCCACCAAAAACCTGCAGAAATAATAGGAGTAAAAGTCTCATTTAGAATAATAATAAAAATATTTCAAAAGCTTGAAATCACAATATCAGTTTCGCTGAATTGCGCAGCTTCCAAACTAAACTCTGTTGGCATTTTTCTGCTTGTAAATAAGATTGTATTTGGTTAACCCCCAGCTCAAGAGCCGACTTATTATAGTTCTATGCCTGAATTAAAAGGTTAGAAGTTTCAAAAGCTGAATGAACCCCAGCAATATTTCCGCCTCAAAGTAACAAGCTTATTTGCTTAAAAGCTTCAGTAAAACAAGCCCAGAGACTACCCAAACAATTTTATGCATTTGTAAGTTCATTCAAACTAAATGGGAAAGAAGCAATGGACTAAGAAACTCACCCCTGCCAAGATGTCTTTAGAGAGTTTAGATTTTTTGTTTTTAGCACTTTTTTCAATTGGCTTAGTTTGAGGAAATTGTCGGAAAACTTTAGCTACTTGCACAACTTCTTGTGGCTCCCCAGTTTCTTCTTCCTTCACCTTTTGCTTCTGCACATTTTGAAGATGACAATTGATCACTCATCTCGTACATCGTTGAAATATTTAGAAACTAAACAGATAGACTTAAGAATATACTTGGCGTTAATTTTTAGCAACCATATTGCATAAATACAGTCAAAGTTGATATACGCCTAGAAAGTAGAAGAAGTAGAAACACGTAGCATGACTCAGAAGGCTATGACGGTTACAAGTTAACTACGCCCATAAAAAAATGAGTAAAAGAAAAGGTAAGGTCTGAAGTTTTTGTAGTTTCAGGAAACAAAAGAAAGACATACACAGTTACTCATATTGATGTTGTTCTCTGAAAGAAAACCATTAGTGATTATAGTTGAGAATCTCAAATCATATAATATCAACCCACTGGTCTTCAAATCACTCGTACTTTATTTATAATTACATGCTAAAATAAGCCTATTATCTCTACTAAGTAGCTTATCAAGCGAAAACAAGTATCATGAGATTCTTTTCTTTTCTTTTCTTTTAGCTCATGTTTAATGCAAATGATACAGAATCAGGACAATAAGTTACTTTTGTTACATGAACAGAAGACTCTTCTATAAAACTTCTTGAATTAAATCAAAGATTTTGATTAATAACCAATGTCAATACATTGAGTTTTTTCGCATATTAAACAAATAGGCCTCCTTTTTGAGGTAGAGAAAGCAGAAAACAGTGTGCATCGAGATCAACCTTTTCGAATGTCAAAATACCAAAAAATACAGCAGCTTTTAAGCTGGTCAACCAAATGCATCCCAGCTTTTTTAGGCATTAAAAAATGTCAGGCTTAAAAGCTGCAACCAACCAAGACAAGGACCAATTTGTTACCTTCTTTAATCTTTCATCTATTGAATTCAAAGCACGAGACTGGTCAACTTTAGAGAGATAGAAATCTCTCTCTTTCTTAGCAGCCGAAATCTCTAGCTGTAGTTTCTGGTCTCTTGTTGCTTTCTTAAGAGCTACAAATATCAAAGTCAATCAGACTTATAATATGTCAAGTAAAATAACTAAGAGATTCAAAATTAAACGAATGAATATACTTCGTACCAATTTCTTCACTGAGATCACTCCACTTAAATTTACTCAAGTACTTGATATTCCAAAGGTCGTAATAGGAAGGTGACCTCTTTCTCCCACCTGAACAGATTCCAAACTCAACGAATTAATTTGATGGTAAATTACTCATGCTACAATATATTTACATATACTTCAACTAAATATGAAAGAATGCATACCTACTGCTTGACCATTGAGCATCGAGGCAACCCTCTTTGCCACACCCTTTTTGGCAAATTCCACCCACCTAAAAACACCAAACACACCTTCTTACACGTATTCTAGATACTAATTATAATAAAAAACGAGGAACAATCTTACAATAGGCGTTTGATGCTGTTAATATTAATTAAATGCATACCCTTCTGCATACAATTGTCCTCGAGATCCACCTTTTTTTGTTTGTCGATGCACTTGAGTCTCAGAGTCTGTTCCATAAAATAAACAAAAGAATGAATCAAAATTTCATCAAATCTAAGTTAAAAAGCTACATTATGAGCATGGAGATGTATGCATTTAGATCAATCATATTGCAATTAATGAGAAAAGGATAGCTAGTGAATAGAAAACAACTTATCAATAAGCAATAAGTATAAAAAAAAGTAACATACCACACAGAAATGATTGTAAAAGAAAAGGTATTGCTTCAATATTATACAGAAACGTTTCATAAACCTGTTTTGTATTGTTTCAATATTATACAGAAACGTTTCATAAACCTGTTTTCTATTCATGTAAAGTAGAATGAAATGTTAATTTCTTCTGCGTCCACTCTTTACCGTTGTCAACCGACGTGACAAATTATTTCATTGGGATAAATAGAAACAAAACTAATATTAGATGACCATGAAAACTGTAATCAAAAGAAATATATACTAATTATTTTGGTTTGAAATGAATCACATCCAAATATTTAGTTTCTCGATTCAGCCCCAAAAGACACAACATTAAGTTAATTGACATGCAACATTTTTATAGTAATATACACACACACAGACTCTCTTATGGTTCAGGTAATTTTGAAGAATCTCTATGACAAATTTTTTATTCTTTCACCATTCCACCATTTTTCTTTCTTACATTTGATGTTCATCATTGATTCATTGGCACACATAAAAACTAGAAGTATAATTAGTAACTACATGAAACGTTTGAACAAAATATATAATCCTCTGATATTATATATAACGATAGAGAAAAGTGTGGAAAACTAACTGTTTCATATAAACTACAATGGAAAAGGCAAAAAAAAATACTTTATAGGCACGCCTAAAAACAAATATTGACTTGCTAAATGGCTACAAACAATGTATAAAAGTAAACTTTAGTGCATTGGCACACATGAAACTACAAGAAAATTCAAATTCCCAATCCCATCTTTTTCAATTTGCATAGAACTATTTAAGGCTCGTCTGCTTGCATATCTGAAAATCATTTTTAGCAATTTTCTTATAAGTTTGGTGCATCTTCCCGGTCAGATAATTCTAAGCTTTTCTGGTTGTTGGAAGAAAATTTTAGCGGTTTTCAGCTAAAATGAAGTTCATGAACCCAAATTTTTTTTTTACCCAAGCCAGCTTATTTTCTAAAAGGCTGCAGCCAAACTACCAACTTACTGCATATAATTTAATAAAGTATGCATATAAACATATGCAATTTAGTGTGTGAGATTAAACCAGAAGAAGCTCCAAAATATATAATATACCCTTTTCTGCTTCCCAGTACGTTTCATAGAAACAAGATACAACCTTTATTTTAACGGCACATGTAAGAAAAACTAATTACTAACTGACTATAACCAATATTAATGAAATCATATATTCAACTCATTTTTCCCTTTTATCGAACTTTCAGCCGGAGACATAACCAACCTTAACTTCATGGCCATCACATAAAGATAAGATTATATGTTACAAATATATACAGATGACAAAACACATACTTTTTGGTTTGAGGTATTCGAGAATCTCCGAAATATACATACATCCTTTTACGTACTGATCACAAATAATTTAACAAAAGTATGAACTCAATCTATTTTCCTAATTTCATCACTAGTTAGCCGTAATAAGGTGAGCTTTAGTTCATTGACAACACTAGGTAGAATGTAACAGAATTATATATATCAGCAAATACTTTCTGCTTCTGAAAAACGAAGAATTTCCCCATACAATCCACACCTTTTGCGTTTCAAACGAAAATGCCAAAAGACGGGGTTTCGATTCATTGCCATTTGCCACAAAAAAATGAACACAAAATGTAAAATTAAAATAAAGAATACAACCACTTTTCTTGACTCCATAAACCCCAAAGACCTGTAATGAGTGAATTGGGATGAATTAAATAAATGTCTAATTACTGATTGATTAGAAACTATGTTTACAATGTTTTCCTTTTCATTAAAGGTTTTAGCCTGAAAGCGACGACCTTTAGCTCACGGGCACGCATTAAAAAAAAGCCTAATCTAAGATTTAATAAATTAAATATAACAACAGTATAGATACTACATACTTCCTGTTTCGAATTAATTTCAAAGAAAACTCGCATTACTATTGAGGAAAAGGATAATGCATTCGGGGCTCAAAAGTATGTACATGAACATGATTCATTACTTTGAATTTGTTGAACCCATTTTTTTCTTATCCTTAAGTAGGTCAGTTTTTTTCTTTAAGTCTGCAACCAAACAAACACTTACCCACATAAAAACAAGAACCGAACTACTAGTTTACCGCATAAAACACAACAAAGTACAGATATGTAGACATACTTTCTGGTTTGAGGTAAATCCTGAGAATCTCGCCATACTGAGAGAAGATATAGTGTAAACATATATGGGTCAAATTAGTATGTATATATACATATAACTGAACATGATTCATGATATTATCAGTGATGAACCCGACTATTTTTCCAGCCTCGAATTAGCCAGCTTATATCTTAAAGACTGCAACCTACAAACACTTAAATACATAAAAAACAAAAACCTAACTACTAATTTACCCATAAATACAACAATAATTACAAATAGGTATCCTAAATTTGACATTTTTTTCTGCTTAAGGTAAATTTTCAGAATCTCTCCATACTGAGAGAGGATAATATGGCATGGCATATGCATATTTTTTTAAATGAATCATTACTTTGATTTTATCTTAGATATACCCACTTTTCTTAGCCTCAAATAAGCCAGCTTATTTCTTAAAATACTGCAACCAAACACATACTGACCCACACAAGAGTCAAACTCCTGATTCCCCGCATAAGTGCAACTAAACTACGAAAAGCAAGCTTATATCTTAAAGACTGCAACCAAACAAACACTCACATACATAAAAACAACCAAACTAATAATTAACCACATAAAATGGGACTAAACTACAAAAAATCCAGCTCAACTCTTAAAGACTGCAACCAAACAAACATTTACTCGCACTAAAACAAGAACCAAACTACTAATTTACTGCATAAAATGCAGCTACACAACAGAAAATCCAGCTTATATCTTAAAGACTACAACCAAACAAACACTTACCCACATAAAAACATAAAATAGACTATTAATCCACCACACAAAGTGTCACAAGAATACAAACACATTTTAAATATTGGACAAACAAATATATGCAAACATAATTTTGCAACTTAAAGATAGCAACCAAGAAAACCCTAACCCACATAAAACAAGAGCCTAACTACTAATTCAGCTTATAAGACGCAACAAAATCACAAATATATGATTTTCAAAAACAAAAGACATTACTTTCTGGTTTGAGATAAATTCTGAGATGCAAACTTTAGTTCATTGGCACACATGAAAATAAAAATCTAACAATAAAGGATGCAACAAAAGCATATGTATGGAGACATCGGAAATCACTTTGTTTTCATGAAAACTACGAGAAAATTGACTTTACCAATCCCATCTTTATCAATTTCCATTGAACTACCTAAGATTAATCCAGTTGCATCTTTGAGAACACTTTAGTATTTTGCTTAGAAGTTCCGGTGCATATTGTTGGTTGGCTAAATTTTAGCTTTTTTGGACTGTTTGAAGGAAAGTTTAGCAGCTTTCAGCTAATATGAACCCAACTTTTTTTAACCAAAGCCAGCATATTTTCTTAAAGGCTGCAGACAAACAACCCCTTGACTCGTTAGCACAAAAAAAAATAAGAATCTCACTACCAACTCACTACTCGCTGCAAAGAATGTAAAATGGCATATTTAAAAAAAAAATCTAATTACTACCTGATTGTAACCAAAGTCAAAAAAACACATATATTCAACCCATTTTTTTTCATTATCGAACTTTCAGCCTGAAACACGACCTTTAGTACAGGGCCACACATAAAATTAAGAACCTAAATATCAGTTCACAAGATTAATTTTGAACAATTATTTATACAATTAGAGGACAAACACATAGTTCTGGTTGGAGATATATCTGAGAATAAACGAAATACAAATACATCCTTTTTTTTCTCTTCTATAAAATGTTTTGCCCCAAGAGACGTGGCCTTTAATTCATCGACAAATAAAAATAAAAGTATTTGCTAATTGATTATAACCAATTTATTAGAAATATAAACTCAATACATGTTCCTGTTTTCATCACACGTTGCCGTAATGAACACCTTTACTTCAAAAACAATACTAAATAGAATGTAACAAAAATATGTATGGCAGAAATTTCTTCCCGTACAACTTCACACCTCTAGCGCTTCAATTAAAAGTTTGAGGCCAAAAGATACAGTTTCTGTTCCTTGCCATTTTTCCACATAAAAATAAGAATCTATTTATCGATCCACCACACAAAATATAAATAAATAAATAAAGTAAAAATACAACCACTTTTCCTTGTTTCCATCGAAAACTTTACCCCAAAGGTGCTAGCTTCCATGTATCTAAGTACTGTTTGATTAGAAAGTATGTATATAACATTTTTACCTCTTTGATCAAACGTTTCAGCCTGAAAGAGAAGATCTTTAAGCAGTAAAACCGTAAAGACAGCTTATTTATCAAAGAATGCAAACAAACACTTGCCTATATAAAAAACCAAAAACCAAAAACCAAACAAACACACATGACATGATCACGATTATTACTTTCATATTATCTGAGATGGACTCAATTCTTTTCTTGAACTAAAAACATCCAGCTTGTTTCTCAGTAGTGCAACCAAACAGTGAAACAAACATTTACCCAAACAAAAACAAGAGGCTAACTACTATTCACCGCATAAAATGCTAACAAATTACAAACAAGAAAACTTATTTCTGAGGATTGCAACCAAACAAACATTCACCCACGTATAAGGCGAGAGTATACGGCGAAGCGTATAAGGGTCTAAAAAGTATGTATATGCCTATATGAGCATATCTCTTAAAACCGCAACTGAGAGATGAAACAATCACTTACCCACAGAAACAAGAACTTATTCCCAAATAACCTTATAAAATGCAACTAAACTATCAAAAAGACAGATTAAGTCTTAAAATCGCAACCGAACAAAGAGCCAAACTACTAATTCACCTTATAAAGTGCAACTAAATTAAACTACAAAAAAGAACCAGGTTATCACTTATAACAAAAGCCTAATAGAATGCAACTATACTACAAAAAGCCAACTTATTTCCCAAAACCGTAACGGAACGAAGGGCCTAACTACTAATTTACGTTATAAAATGCAACAAAACTATAAAAAAACAAAAACAAAAACTTATCTTTAAAAACCGCAACCAAATGACTTAACAAACTCTCACCCACATAAAAGAAACACAAATAAACTTATAAAACGAGAGTCATACTTTCCGGTTTGAGGTAAATCCTGAGAACCTCTCCGTGCTGCGATATTAAACGGCGAAGATTAGTTGCATCCATCCTACGTGGCACCCAGCTCAAGTAACAAACTCCGCGTCGATTCGCCTTTTCCGTCTCTTGCTCAAGCTTCTTCCTTTTCTTTTCTTTTTTCTTAATAACCTCTTTTTTATTATTCTCTGTTTCTAATGAGTTTATTTCTTCTTTGTTTTCTAATAAAAAAGGTGTTTCATCACATGATTTTTCTTCTTCTCTTTCACTATCACACATTTTTGTAGAGAGAGAGAGATTTAGAGAGATAAACCCTCGGAACACAAGAAGGTGTTTTGTTTTTGGTTTTTGGGTATAATTCCAATTAAACTTTTATTTTGGTTAAATAATCAATTCCGTTCGCGTTCGTTCGTTTAGTAATACCGGTTCCGTTCGTGTTCGTTCATTTAGTAATGAGTCGAGTCCGAACAATAAACTAGGCTCATGACCAGGTTCGGCTCGATCTTGTTTATAAGCGAGCCGAGTCTGAATAACATTTTAAGCCTCATTTATTAAACGATTCGGGTTTGAACAGAGCTAGACTCGGCTCGGCTCATTTGTAGTCCTACCTGTATTATACACGTTTTTCAATTCAGCACCCTTTTAGAGCGAAAAATCTAATTTAATAATACATTTTACAACTAAAACCACTGAATTTAATACACTGTTTGTCAATTGCTTAATAAAAAGCTAGTGATTTTGGTAGTTTAATGTCGTAAATTGAAAAAAGTGAATTATAGAGGGTGTTAATTTTGTTTATTTTAGGTGATGTGGCGATGATGACGTCACTGCCACGTCACTTCCCGATAAGCAATTGGCGAAGATGGTACTAACTTGAATAATTGTGTTAGTCGAAGGTACTAAATTAGAATTTTCATATAAAATGTACTAAATTGAAAATTGTATATAGTACAACTATTTAAACCCCCATATTACATATTTCACTTCTATATTTTATGTGAGAATGCAACTCAAAAAACTTATAGTTGGGAGTGTGGATTATAGATACTTGGATATCCCGAATTCCCGATCCCGAGTGGTTAATACTTAATACTATAATTTACAACTTTTGCAATTTAACCCATTTTCATTAGTTATAGGTGGAAGATGATGTTAAACTAAATCAACCATTTGAAGCGGGTTTACACAAATATTAGAGTATTATTATGCAAATAATTGATATCATCTGGCAAACGGGTTCTTGCGTTGCATAGATACTAAAAAAAACCTATATAAATAATGGTCCAAACGATGCATCAAGCCCAAATGTGTATATCAAGAAGGAGTTGAGAGGTTAATAGTGAAATTAACGCGTAGCTTACGAGATTGAAAGAGAAAACTAATCGAACAAAAGAATAGCATGTTATGAATCGGAGCAACACAAAATGTACATGTAATCATTATGTACATGTAACCACGGAAATAATTTTGTGATTATTGTTAGCTTCTTGTCATAATATTACAGAAACAAACCCAAAAGGTAATGTAATAACAAATCAAAAAAACCAACCAACCAAACACTAGGGATACGTTTTACTTTTTTGTTCTTAACGACAACAATCCCTTTACAAGAAATTATTTATCTAACAATGTATCACCTCCCCTCTCGACCTTAAAGACTCCCAACTCTGCAAACTTTCATTCGAATTTTGAGGTTGAGCCCAATGTTTCAGCCAGTAGAACTCAATGAACTGCTTAGTAAAGCTTAATTCTAGCTTGGATAGGGCTCCGGCAAATCGGGCATAGATCAAGACTCGGTCCACACTCACAACAAGTCTATACAGAAATACAACGAGAATGTCAACTGAAAGTTTATTATAATAAGATATTTTTTCTCAGATTCGGTATTTAAAAAAAAGGGAGAATTAAAATTACCTGATGCCCGCAGCCAAAAGCCATGTCTTTCGGATTAGTCAGACAGATGGGACAAAGCTGTTGAAAAGGGCGCAAACATATTAGACTTATTAATGATACACACGGAACATATAGAACACATGCTTAATTGGTCTAAGAATGAAAAGGGGATCCCATTCTTTGTCTAACAGTTGTCGTTCAATTCTCAAACCGTCTCTATATATAATTCAGTCTATACATACAATAGCAAGTAAAGAAGAAGGCCAGGAGACCGGAATGGAGAAAAAACAACGAGGGGGGGGGGGGGGGGGGTGGAAAGAACAAAGCAGGAAGAGGAATCATAATATCATATTCAAAGCAGCCACCATTCAGCAAATACCATCATTTATTGCCAAAAGAGAAACAAAACTGTTTTCAAGTAAGGAGAATGGCTTTGGCCTTACAAAAACCGGCTTATCTACTATAACCAAAACAAGCTAAAAGCTTAAAAGAAACCACCAAAAAGAGTAAAAAAGCAACCTTATTTGGCTTTTCAGTGTAGGGCTATATGAACATCCTTCTAAGAATATGAATGTGCTGGTAACCCTTATAAAAGATCCTAAATAAAAAGATTTTATTGACTAGCATTAACAAAAGAAACGAAATGACATTGACCATTTTACAAAGTTTTTTTTTTTAGGTTAATTACCTGGTTTTCAGAAGCAGAACTCGGAGCTGGTGGAGCAGTGCTAATAGGAGTTTTTTGGCTGTTGTAATAAGAAGAAGACGAACTTTGCTGAAAACTAGTTGCGCGTGCTGGCTTCGAGCTGCTAAAACCATGTACAGGTGGTGGGAGAGCAATCCTCTCATCAACATTACCCTTCCGTCCACTGTTCAAATTAAAGGAGTGAAATAAGTACGGGTAAGGTAATCGCAAAAGATAGATCCTAACCGATCACAAGAAAAGTCAAAAAATTATTAGCCCTTTTTCCCCTTTTTCATCGAATTTATCAAACGGGAAGTTGTGAACTTAGCTCATGAGCTCATAACCTAATAACTAGTAAGTAGTTTACTGGATAAAACTTGTAACATATTTAAAGGTGGAAAAGAGAGCAGTCCTCTCATGAACTCTACCTTTCTGCCAATGTGTACTAATTAACGGAGGAGTGAGTAATACAAGATCAACACAAAATAAGCTATGAAAATTTGAAAATGGTCACATACCCCAATATGTTTAATTCTATCGTTGCATGGTACTGAGAGGGAATTTCCATCAAAGCTGAAAGGGCAAACTCTGTTTCTTTTCGTAATTGAGGCACATTCTTTGACATAATCTCTGTGAAGTTCACAAACTACGGGGAAAAAAAAACAGTAGCTTTAATTACATTATCCAAAAAATATTGGAACAACTTCAAAGCCTTATTTAGCATCAATTTTGGAGCATACATCAATCTCATATTAGGTCATTAATTAAGAAACAAAGATTAGCTTCCAGTGGTTTCGTTCAACAAGTCCAAAGAATTGTAGCTAACCGAAAGGGCCCCAAATAGGGTTTTCCCACATAAAAAACAGAAAATAGACAACTGAGACGGGTGAATAAACACTACTTACTTGGAAATTATCAAAATCCCTGGCAGGGATGTTATCGTCAAATTCTTTCATCATATCCCACGGCCCATCACCAACTCCAACTAACACAATTGAAAGAGGGAACTTGCTATTGCCAACGAAAACAACTTCTATTATAAGAAAATACGCAGAAGAAAATTTTCAAAGGTAAAGTAGAATAAAGTATGTCAGATAACTCACCTTGCCTTTACAATTGCATCAACGGTTTTTTGTTCCTGTGGACTTAATCTTCCACCTTCAGTATCCACACTTCTAGTAACCTACACCCATAAAAAAACTCATTCCATGTAAAATATTACATGAAAAACTGACTATAGCACTAGATTCCTTTATATATTTGACGAAGAACAACCTACCTGACCATCAGCAATAATCAAAAGAACATGGTATTGGCCCCCACTCTGCTGAACTATTGTTGTCGCCATTTCAATAACTGGAGCAAAAGACGTAGGTCCTGGAAAAAAATAACATTTTAGTAAATAAAAAACTGTAACTTGATGTTTATCTTGAAAAGCCTATAATAAGCTAATATTTATCTTCAAAAAAATTAGGGTACGGTAACAAATGTTGAACTCAATTCTCATTTAGTCCGACAGAAATCTTGTTACTCATATTGCTTTTGATTGGAACATAATTTAGTGATTTGATTTTGAATTGACATAGAGTTCAATTAACTTTTCTCCATTTTGATGGATATACATTCACATATATTGATTCCACTTTGATGGCTATTGCAAGAACTGAGTTCAAAATGAGAAGGGCATACACTTCAAAAGAATAATTTTGGATAAATTTCATAGCATGCAGTATAAGTAAAAGGGATAAAAGTTTCTGTACAGATTAATCATAGAAACAGACACTAATGGTGTGCGGTACCGCTTAATGGGAACGAAAAGTTCCCACAACCAATTTATAGGAATTAAGTCCAAAAAGTAGCACTAAATGTAGAATATACAAGCTTCATGAGAAGAACAGAAGATAGACTTGACAGAGAGTTCAAACCTGCTAGACGTAACCCAGGCACAATTTCCCTGTACCGTGACAACACTTCCTCAAAACCATTACAAAATCTCTCCTCTGGGTAGAAACTAAAAACATCTTGATCATGTGTAGAAGCTGACAAATTGTGACAAAAAAATAACAATAATCAATAAATATTATTTAACTAATCAAATCAAGAAAAATTCCAGGCTTCCAAGAAAAGAAAGTACCATCTCCAAATCCATAACAAGGAATCAAGTTATCCTCATCAAAAGCAGCCAAAGTTTTTCCAATAATAGATATAGCTTGCTCGTAGGGATTTAAACTCTCTCCAGTATGATGCAAGCTTCTTCTGTTATATGACCTAGCTCCTGTATATGAATAAAGAAACAAAGTTCAAACAAATTTAAAGGTAATATTAAATCCAGTACTCAAACAAGATTAACGGGAAAAAACTCGAAAAGGATATAGGTATTACCTGTCCATTCATTGCTCTTGGTAAAGTCAATACCAACAATGAGATTAGAAGACTCAAGACCTGCACGAGCAAGAGCCTCGGTCACCTGCAGAAGAACTGATCATTCAACTCGAAATATTTTTTTTTAAAAGAAAAGTGCATATAATCGTTGCAGTAGGAGTATAATCAAAGAGAACTGGAGGCCTCACAATAATCAAGGGTACGAAAGGTACAATGGACAGAGAAACTTATTTTAAGAGAGACAAATGTAAGAGAACAAAGAGCTTTAAAAACTGAAAAGAGGTTAAAATGAAGGATATCCACAAAAGATTGACCTCATTTTCTTAAATCTAGCTACCAACTAACAGATTCAGAAAATTCAAAAGCAACTGGAACACAAGGCCGGACTTTTCAAGTTAATTAAAATTAGAATCCACTTTGCTGTCAACAGGACGTAATATGTTAAGGATATGTTCTGGCTTCAAAAGCAACGATAAACCAAGAGATTGCCTAAATATTTATGGTCATGTTCACAGAACCCCTCTCACCCAGTTGTCTCTACACTATAAAATCAATTGCACAAAGCAAGGTATGCAGATAAATGCACTAGCTCATCAATAGAAAACTGTCATTTTTTTCACCTCAAACACAGCCTTTCAAAATAGAGATACAAGAAAACCATAAAGGAAACAACCTTCGTCGTCAATTACAATTTAGTCTTCCTTTAAGATCAAAGAGATATCAACACAATGTCACAAACACACATCTGACATTTACAGAAAAACTAAAAAAAAAAAAAACTATTTCAATTCAAACAAGACTAAAAAAGACAAAAGTAACCATACATTTAGACAGTAAGCATACAGTATACGTTGTGCACATTAAACTAAGGAGCAAAGTTTAAAGCTTCTTATTGTTACCTGTTCCAAGGAAGTGTAGTTATCTGCGATTCTCGAATACCTCCTATCGAGCTTCTTTTGCGGCTGATTGGGTCGGGCCCCATAATTTTGAGGAGGTTGTTGGTAAGGCTGAGGTGGCGCATACGTAGGATAAGCCATTTGCGGCTCATCGTAATTTTGGTAACTTTGGCTAGGTTGCGTATGCGAAGGTTGATTGTAATCGTGGTTTCCCCAACCCGAAGAATTCGATCTCCAACTCTCGTCCTTCGAACTTTTGCCTCCCATCAATTACTCACTAAAATAAACAAAATCAAATTTCCTTTTAAACCGAATCACAAAAACTGATTTTCGCAAAACACGCCCGAACAAAATTCTAATACCACTTTCCAGAAAAACAAACTACAATTCTCAGAAAAAACACTTTTTTTCAAAAAATGCACCGAAAGAAAACCCAAAACCAGTTTTTTTATAAATAAAAACTACTTTCTGCTTGAAAAGAAAATCTGAAAATTGAGTACTCAAGGATATAAGGATTGAATCTTGAATATTATAAAAAGACACCTTTTTTACAAAAAGAACACTTCTTTATCAATCAATATATATATACAAAAACCTTAGTATGGAAACACAAGAAAACGTGTTATATAGGACAACAATTTCAGTCAAATACGTTTCTTATAATTTTATAGTAATCTTATAAAGCAAGTAAAATCCTATTTTATAGAATTGTCAATAAATTGGCAACTAAATCTCAAAACCTACATTAAATGTACAAATAAACACATATAATTACATAAATAATATAAATAAATAAAGGGTTTTAATGCATTACCTTAAAAGCTTTCTCTGTGTTTGAATGGTGAGAGTTGAGACTTAAAAAGTTGATTAAAAAGAAACCCAAAAAAAGTACATCAACTTTAATTACTTAATGGGTAATTTATTTTAATAAAATAATAAAAAAGTGAAACAAGGAATTTAAATGATTGAACAAATGTTTTGTAATAGATAAAAGACTCGGTGCTTTCTCGGTTGGATATATTTGTTGTTTTTGTATTTTATTAATATTATTATTTCAAAAATACAAATAAAAATATTATTCATAACTAAATACAAAAATTTAAGGGTTGTTATTAATGAGTACCATGATATTTTGTTAATTATTATTCAACACCTTAGTTATCGGGAAACTCGATTCACCTTTCAAAAGTCACGTTTTCTGCTTCACGCTTCCTATTGTTTCACGTATAAACTTAAGATTTTATTTTCTACGTTTTTACGTGACCCGTCTCCGTTGTTGTTTCCTTTCTCGCTCATGTTTCCTATCCTGGCAATTATGTTGAACACCCATCTATTTCAATTTAGATTGATCGGTATCTTAGCTCTCAAACAATTATTATTTTTGTTGTTGAGTTTCTTATTTTATAGCAATACGATCCGTGTAGAATTGACAACTTTTGAACAATCATCAATGAATATTGTTTCGTAAACGCTTTGATTCAATTTGAGGTTATACAATTTATTATATATGAACAGGAAACATAATCAGGGAGGAGGCCATGTAAGACTAAGGATTGCATTTGCAACCGCATAATTTACGAAAACGCAATTTATTATATAAGAAAATTTAAAATGTGAGTTCGGACAAAAAAGGCGAGTTGTAATCCGTAAGGGTACAATTGTTGTCATAATAAATACACCAAACAAACTTGAGAGACTTTCTATTGTCATGAGAATGAATAAATTTGTAGTTAATTAAAAAAAGTTACCAAAAGATTTCACATAATGCCATGATGAGGATTATGGATAAATTATTGATAGTTTGTGTATCTTATCAATAAAAATAAAAATAGGTGTGTGTTGAATAGTATATTTACAAAACCAAAAGGTTGGTAAATGATAATAACTAAAATAAAATAAAAATTCAGTTGGATATCGTCATCACATTTGTAATGCAACAAAATGATGACACGTCAGCATGTTACATCAAAAAAATCATGATCTTAAAAATGAATATACAGAAAATCTACCCAACTTTGTTTTGGTAATTATTATTATAAGAAGTCATTAAATTTTAATCTTAATAAGCAAGTAACATATAATCATAAGTAGTATAATTGTCTTGACTTTTTCAATCCATCTAGTTGATTTTTTGAAGACTAGTATTAAAAAAAAGTTTGTTGCTTAATAGTTAATATCAACTTTTATGGTAGCTTAGATTTATCAGTGTCACATCACCCAAAAAAACAATGAATTTATTTTATAACGAGTCTAAAACCCTTTTTATGTCATTTTGTTTATTTTATCCAAAAAAAAAATCTAAAAAACTTGATTTTTTTTTTTACAATTACTATAATACATATATCAATACATTCCAATAATTAATTTTTTTTTAAAATCCACACGCAATTTATTTTGAAATAAATGTATAAATTAGTGTAAATAAAACATTAAATCTTAGAAAAATTGTTTAAAGCAATATTATGCTCAAATGTTTTAAAATTTAAATACAATATAATATAAAATCTTATAAATTTGCGGAACAAGTTATGAAAATTTAAAATTTAAATGAAAATAAGTAAAAAAACACATAAAAGAATAAAGAAGAGAGGATATAAAATTTCTACTCTTTTTAACATGGGTGCTAAAATAAGAATGGCAAACAAGAGTTGACCCACATGAACTTGTTTTCTCCCAATAAATTCAGATAAAAAGAACATAACAATATTAATCACTTTCAAAAGATGTTTGATGTATTATTCTTGGAACCCCTTTCACTTTCACTTAATAGTTTGAAATGGAATTTCAATGTCGCAATATAATAAAAGTTGAACCCTTTTTAAATGTTAGTCACTATTGGCTTTTATTTCGAATATGCCCATAAACCAAGGATATTCAAGAAAATATAAATGATCCAAATAAGAACAAGCAATAATGTCTATCATTTAGACACCTCCGTTTTTGTTTTTTTTTAACAAAAGTAACATTTCATCATTAAAATGATCCAAATCAGAACAAGCAATAATGTCTATCATTTAGACACCTCCATTTATTTTTTATAATAAAAATAACATTTCATCTGATGAGAGAACTGAGCCCCGACATAATTTTTGCATCATTTTCTTTTGGTACATGGAGATACCACAAGCTAAACAGCAAAAGGTATAAAAATAAACACTACTGCATAACTAGCAACATAGAAGTGAGAAATTTAAAAACAAATTGCTGCATCATCTGCGGTAGCATTCTTCGCCTCCCATCTCCCTTAAACTGTTTTAACGTTTCCGATACGTGTTAAATGAGCCAATTACACCAACTTTATCTAGCCTATCCGCAAACTTATTTTGTTATCTCCACACAAAATTCAGGTCACCTCCAATTGCCTTCAAAAGTAATAAAATATCATCACATAAGTTTAAAAACATTATATCCACTATTCTCGGGTTTTCCCACCAATTTACAATCAATAAAGAGTCCGTTTCTACCTCGACATTAACCAAGCCCATAAAGAAAAAGATCAATAACCCGCTAAACAAATCATTCAACTCCGCATCCATCACATCTATCTCCACATTAAAGAAATTATAAACCACTACCATGTCACTATCCATATCTCTTACAATACCTCCACCCCCTGCCAATTTATGGTCTCTGTAACACAGAGCCATCAAAATTTAATTTTAATTTTAATTTACGACAAGGAGGGGTAAGCCATTTAACAGCTATAGCATGCTTATTAATACAAGGAATTTTCGTAATATTCAGCATTTCCAGCTAGAATTCTTGGAAAGATAGAAGCCCTCTTCTAGGTTTAATACAAAAATTTAGGTCCAATAACCATTTATCAACATTCTGGATAATATTTACATGAGACATTTTAACGCCATCGTGCTTATAGTACACCATAAAATAAGAAAAGGAATCAAGCAGGCTAAGATTTAGACACCTCCTTGTTTGTAACTACAAAATAGATTGAAAGAGGGGTAGGAAAATGAAATGTTTTTGAGTTTATACTATTTGATTCATACGATTAAATAGTTCACATTTAGTCATTTGCTATACTGAAAATTTATAAATTAATGCTCCAAAGTATTCATGATAACAAAATTTATATAATGTCTCAAAACTATAGCAAAACAGAAGTAGAACCAGTGATTGATGATAACTGTGAAAATTGCAAGAAAGACACAAATAATAATTGTATTCTTAAAATGACAATAAAAGTAAGCTGTTATGTGAGAATTATAATCCTTTTAAGTCTGATAACTAATAAAACCAACTGTAATACAGCAAGAGAATAAAAAGAGCATAGATAGAGCAAAAAACTTCGGATGTATGACCATGTCACTTTCGTTTTCAAAACTTTGAAATTGAAATAAAACAACTGATCTATTCTGGAGCTTCATTCTTCTTCTTCTTCCTCGAGGCTAAGCTACTGGGTTCAATTTCTATGGCCATCCGCTTTGTTCTGCAAATTAGAAAAGTGATTCAGAAAATTACTGGGGGATAGAATGTTACTTCGGACTAATTATTAACTATTGACAAACTAAAAGAAAAAGGAATACCTTATCGATAGCTCCCTCGCTTCTTCCTTGCTCTCATCATCGACAGCTGCATCTGCTCAGATTTAAGATACCAGTCAAATTCAAAAATCAAAGAATGTAACGAGCAAAATCATGTTAAAATCTAATGTAAATGTAAAAGAGACGAGCTAAAAAGAATTGGCCACTAACTAAATATCCTTGCACAAAGGAAATATAAGATGAATGATCTGTATGACTTCAAAGCATGCACGATTAGAAAAGTAAATGGCTGCAGCTTGAGAAAGTTAAGTTTTATTTGAGGCTAGTAAAAAAAAACACGAGTTCATTTGGCTCATATGTTTTAATCATTTCAGACTAGAAAACCAGCATCTAGATTCGGCTACCCAAATACAGTGCACAAGTTACTAACATAAAAGCGAAACATTCGAGCTCACGAGCGCAAACAAACAACCCCAAAGTTATGTCCACCATTGCACTTTATAAAATGAGAAAACTAATAGGTTGTGTAAACAAGCCAAACAAACCAAATGGATAAATCTTACCAGCTTCAATGGCAACATCATCATGTTCAAACTCTCCATCAGAATCGGAATCAGAAACTACACTCCATCTCTCTCCTCCATCATCCATGTCCCACCTCTCTCCAGCAGGAGGCTCCCAAAATTCGCCATTTTCAGAATCACACTCCTTATCAGAAGAATTCAGCGTCTCACTATTATCTTTACCGATATCACTATCCTCCTCTTTCTTCTTTTCCTCTCCCTCTCCCTTCTTGTTTTTCTTCTTATTTTTCTTCTTCTCCTTTTTCTTTTTCTTTTCTTTCACATGATCTTCTTTAGGTTTATCACCTTCGACTATTTCGAAATCAGTTTCCTTTTCAGCCTCTTTTTTCTCTGTTACAAAAGTTTACATGCGCATGTAAGTACTCATCATTAAGACATAAACTAACAGTCACACTATACATCTTAGATGTCTTGGAAATAGCTAGTTCTACAATGGGATAATTACAGTACCAGCCTACACAAGTCTGCAACTAGGGCACCAACCTAACATCATTTTTTCCCACTTTTCTAGGCCACATAAATAATAACCACATTGGGACCAAAATAAAAAAAATATGATAGAAGAGTGTACAAAATAAAAAACACACACGATAGAATCTTTTGACTTTTGCAAGATATTGACTTCTACAAGAACAAAACATAAGACAGAAGTATACAAGATATTGACGTTTGCAAGTTAAAAGCACCCAACTCTATGATTTTTCTACTATTCGGTACCCTAAGTGTACCAAATCGTAGGAAAATGCCGCAGTAGTGTATTTATTTGCTATTTTTAACAGGCTGTGTACAGGAGATCTGATAATAAGTTGGTGACTTAGAGTGCACTTTGTAACTAACCCTTTAAAATAGAAAAGACAGCTTTAATGTAATCAATTTCAAATAGTTTTAAGTGTGAAACTCACAAGCAAAAGAGAGCAAAGAAACTGAGAAAAGATACAAACCTAGCATGTTGAGAAACCGCTTTCCATTTATGTGTTTCCATATGTGTTCCTCAGACTTATTGATGATATCTCCAGTAAGCTGACAAACTAACTTCAATCTACAAAATAACAAACAAACAAAAAAAGGTCAACACAAAGTTCGGTCCATAAAAAAAAGTTACATACAGATTATTAAATCGATGATGATCCTAATTGTAGTTTGAAAGTCTATATGCTCTGATAGATGTCTATGAATGTCATCATGTAAATACATGTAGAAATAGCAATACTGTATAGCACTACTTGATAATAAGATTCTACCCAATGATCAACCACAAGTCTCAGAACTAGTCGAAATCAAGTCACTTCAAGAAAACTAATCCAAGGTTGAAGTTAAAGTTAAATTTTCATAATTTTCAAAATCAAACCATCCCTTTTGAAGAAAAAAAAATATACTAAAATAGCCTGCGCCTATCGACCCGATTTATCCTAATTGATACCCAAAAAAAAGAACTTTTCCTTTTATGGAAACTTAAGAACAGTATCACCCAAAAGGCTAAAACTAAATACCATGATGGCACTACAGTCTACATACATTATCCACGCTTTTATCACAAGCAAAAGCTAAAGATAGGAGGTAAATTATCTGTCCCTATTGCTCCGTCCAACTATAACATAAACCTCTCAGATCATATTAGATAGCTTACACAAATGTACAAATACAGTAAAGACCAAATATTGAGAACATGAAGTTGGTCTGTCCAGCGGGAGCAGGGGCGGAGAAGCCGATGGTTACAAAAAGGGGGAAGCGTCGTCCAAAGCATCTATTAAAAAATTATAAAATATATAATATAACTAGTTGGGTATTATTTTAAAACGTCTTTCTTTTTTCCCTTCGTCAGCCCTTGCCGCTTTCCAAGACAAGGTCTTGATCCTCATAGAAGCCACCGAGGTTGACCCCGAAGGCCAAATGTAGGTACAGAAGGTTTAAAATTGGGGACATGGGAGACTTATACATTATTGCAAAAGAAAGGGCCTGGAAGTGGCCAGCTCAGTGGCTGACTTGGAAAGAGTCAGTTACGTAGCAGTTATGAACTTATGATGCATATGAATGTAGCGTGCTGTGGCTGTTTATGGTGCTAGTGCTATTACGATAGTTTAGGTTAGTTGCTGGCTAGTTTCTTTTTCAGCAGAATCATGTATATAAAGGACCTTCTAACAATATAGCTATAGACTACTGGAGTACAAAACAAAGAACATTAATCGGCCTACGCCCGCAGCAAGAATCGTCTGTCGCGACAAATAGCGGTGGTAGTATCATTTTTTTCTCTCAATTGTGCCTTTTATCTACAACCTCGCAAACATTGCAATCAAGCAAAGAAAGTAAACGCAAATTTAACATTCTACTTATGCAAACTCTAGTAGTTTGAGCAGATAGACAAGTCCTAAATCTTTTGATGTTTGTTTTCCAACTTATGTCTCAAGCATGCCATTATCTGAAGCCTCACTAATGCTCAAATCAAATAAATCATACTCAGCATATCCAATTTCACATTTCACAGCAAAACCCTGAATTATAAAGTATACAATGCTTTTAGATACACTACTTATACACTGTATTTGTTAAATAAAGGACATATTTCTTATGCAAATCTATTGGCTAATGCTTTATACATCGGGATTAGAGCAAAAGTATGATGTCAATTAATCCACGTGGATAGCCACACAAAACTAAACACCAATTTTTTCTTCAAGGAAATCGAGAATGAAATCACCAAAAAAACTAAACATTATGATTGCAATACATACACTTTCAAACCCTTGCTACTAGCCAAGGGTATTGATAGAGGAAAATGAGGAAAATGAGATAAATATTCTACTCAACTAAATACTACTCTAATAGTACTCTGTGAATACCAAACAGTAGTCTGCGTGTTGCAGATAAATTGATCTCCAACACATTCCTTCTGTTTCCCATAACCTGCTTATTCAAATTTAAGATATGCTGGTAAGTGGTAACAAACATAAGGAGAGTACCAATAATCAACAAAAAACAAACACAGCAAAAGCAAAAGCAAAAGTTCAAAGTTCACAACACCAAATCCTAAAAGACCTAAGCAAATAAAAAAACACGTCAGCATATCCAATCCACATTTCTAACAAAAAACAAAAAAGAACTCTTATCAGGATCCTACTGGTTAATCAACCTCAAAAAAATACTCTTAATCTAAAAATTACTCAGAGGAAAAGGGTATCAATAATAAAACACAAAAAAAAAAAACACATTTTACAACACCATTTGATTCTAACTGTTAAGTTGTTAATATCTCTAAAAAAAACTTAGTTTATAAACTAATCAAATGAGGTGGGGGTCAATGATAAATGAAATTTGGTGAGCAGAAATTCACACGCCTTAACAGAAAAGCTGTATTTGAGATGAAAAAAATGACAGTTTATTGATACTCTCCTTATGTTTGTTACCAGCATATCCACACGCCTTAACAGAAAACCCAAAATATATTTCTAGCACAGATCCTCAAAAGACTTCTATCCACCCAATTAGTCATCTATGCTAACTTACTCAGATGAAGTGGGCACCAATAATCAACACAAAACAAAGTTAGAATATGCAAAAAACCACATTCCACAACCACAAACCTACTAAAAACTTAAAAGACTAGAATGAGGTGGGCATAAAAAAATCCACAAATCAAACTCAAAATATGCGAAACTCACATCCTACAACCCCAAAACCATAAATCCTAATCACTCATACATAATAGTTTTCCCCAAAAATACCCTACTTTAATTAATCAAAAAAATAACCGTTGTCTAAAACTTGCTCAAATTGAAAGGGTATTAATAATCAACTCAAAACAAACTCAAATTATGCAGAAATCACATTTTTACAATACACTGTAATTCTGTCTGTCACACTGATCCCTCCAAAAAAATACATTTTATCTAAAACTTACTCAAACGAATAGGGTATTAATAATGAAGTCAAAACAAACTCAAATTGTGCAGAAATCACATTTTACAACACACTTTAATTCCAACTATCAAATTGTTACTATCCATTTATCCCTCCAAAAAGCACCCTTTATCTAAAACTTATTAGCTGAAAAGGGTATTAATAATAACCACAAACAAATCTCAAAATATGCAAAAAATACCTTTGACCTGATGTCTAGCACTCAATTAGTCATATAAAGTACTTAATTCCCCCTCACCAAAAAAAAAAACTATATTTTTATCTAAAACCCAACTAAATGAGATGGGTATCAACAATAACAAAACAAACTCAAAATATGCAAAAAGAAAAACTAACCTTTTATCTAAAACTCAGCCAAATGAGGTGGGTATCAACAATCACACACACACAAAAACTACCTTTTTTCCTAAAACTCAATCAAATGAGGTGGGTTTCAACAGTAACCACAAAATAAACTCAAAATATGCACACAAAAACTACTCTTTAATCTAAAACTCAACCAAATGAGTTGAGTATCAACAATATCCACAAAACAAACTCAAAATAAGCCAAAAAAAAAAACTACTACCCTTTAATCTAAAACTCAACCAAATGAGGTCGGTATCAACAATAACTACAAAACAAACTCAAAACATGAACACAAATCACACCCTAAATTCCTAAAACCATAGATGGGTATCAACAATAACAACAAAACAAACTCAAAATATGCAAAAAACTCACATTGCACAACCTCAGAACCAAAACTATCTATCAAATTGTTATATCCCTACAAAAAAGATACCCTTTGTCTAAAACTTACACAGACGAAAAGGGCATTAAAAATAAACACAAAATAATCTCAAAATATGCACACACACACACACACAAAACCTAGAGAGATAAGTACAAACCGGTAGTCGGGGTTTTGTCGGAAGATATTAAGAGGGCAACAAAATAATCACATCCCACAAACAAAAAAAAACAAAACTATGTCAATTGTTACATCCCTACAAAAAATACCCTTGATATAAAACCCAACAAACGTAGATGGGTATCAATAATAAGAGAAATAAAACTCAAAATATCCAAAACCTCAAAACCCTAAAACCCTAAAACCCTAGAGAGAGAGAAGTACAGACCGGCACGTAGGGTCTTGTCGGAAGATGTTAAGCGGCGGTTTATTCTTAAAAACAGCAGCGTCGATGAGTCCGATACGACAGTGTTTAGTCTTAGCATAAACAGCCTTAGCGGCCTCGTTCAGAACCTCGTGACCTGTCTCAACCAAATTTTGGTTAAGACAGGTCACGAGGTTCATGAATTTTGGTTTTCCCAGTAGATTCTCTCCTTCTCTCAACCAAATGAGGTGGGTATCAATAATAACCACAGATTAATCATTAATCTAAAAAATTGCAAATAATCCACATCCCACAACCCTATAACCCTAGACGGGTCATCATGGGTATCAACAATAACCGCAAAACAAACTCAAAATATGCAAAAAGATATTACCTTTTTGCCTAAATCTAAACCAAATGAGGTGGGTATCAACAATAACCACAAAACAAACTCAAAATAAGCCAAAAAAATCACACCATAAATTCCTAAAACCCTAGATACCCATCCCATCAACAATAACAACAACAAAACTCAAAATATGCACACAAAAAAAAACACAACCCAAAACCTTAAAACCCTAAAACCCTAGAGAGAGAAAATATTACAAACCGGCAGTCGGGGTCTTGTCAGAAGATGTTAAGAGGGAGTTTGTTCTTAGCTTTTTTAAACTACCCTTTTATCTAAAACTCAATTTAATGAGATGGGTATCAACAATAACCACAAAAAAACTCAAAAAAATAAAAATCACAACCAAGAAACTTAAGACCAGAAACCCTAGAGAGAGAAGAGTACAAACCGACAGTCGGGGTCTTGTCGGAAGATGTTAAGAGGCGGTTTATTCTTAGAAACAGCAGCGTCGATGAGTCCGATACGACAGTGTTTAGTCTTAGAATAAAGAGCCTTAGCGGCCTCATTCGGAACCTCATGACCAGTTTCAATACATTTGTATCTATTATTCTCTAACTTCTTAAACTTTGGTTTACCCAAAAGATTCTCTCCTTCTCTCTCTATTTTCTCCATTTTATTTGTATCATCTGAACAACCCTTCTTCTCTTTCTTCCCCATTCTCACTTTTTCTCTCTCACACACACAGAGAGAGAGAGAGAGAGAAAGAGAGATGGTGAGGTGATTGAGGCTATTTTTGTTAGAATTTTTACACTAAACTCAAAACCGAATCTCTACTCGATAAATTTCTCGACCCGATAATTTTCGATCGATTTGAAATATGATGGGTCCCGACGTTTTGGGTATCGGATATCCGATGAGTATCAAACACTATAACTGATCTTGAAAGTTTTGGATCGAAAAAATACCCGAAAAGGTCAGGGGCGGATTGGGGAGCGGGATTTTCTCCCACCCCTAGTGTACACTAAAACGCTAAACTCAAAACCGAATCTCGACCCGATAATCTTCGATCGACTTGAAATATGATGGGTCTCGACGTTTTGGGTATCGGATACCCGATGAGTATCAAACACTACAACCATCTTGAGAGTTTTGGGTGGAAAAAATACCCGAAATGGTCAGGAACGGATTGGGGAGCGGGATTTTTTCCCACACCTAGCGTACACTATTTGATAAGTAATAGTAGTATTATAACATCTTTGACATTAACTTTTTTTTTATAATTTTTTTAGATTTTTACTTTTAAAAAGTGACATGCGTTTGGTATCACTGTTTTTCTTTAGATTTTAAAAATATAGATTTTAGAAAAATATAATTAGTAAATCTGAAAACGTAAAAAAAAATCACACATTTTGGAGATTTTGATACATTTATCGGCACCATTTTCATATTTTGATTAAAAAAACAAAATTATATTAGCTAATGCCAAACATCAATATACTGAAAGTTAGGTTTTTAATTTTTTTTCCAAACAATCATTACAAGTTATTTAAAGCAACTTTTTTTTACTGCTTTTTGAAAGTAGCTTTTTGATAAAAAAAAAAAATTTAATGCCAAACGGAATCTTATGTGCATGTTTGTCAACATTCAGTTCTTTGGATTAAAATAGTTTAGGGGTGTTTTGTATGTCAGGTTTTTTAGTTTGTCAACATTTTCTTTATTAGTAGCTTTTTTTTTTATTAAAAGAAGATGATGGGTGTTTAATATATCAATTTTTTAGTTTTTGAAAAACACGATTTTGGGTATAAAAAAAACATAGAAACTAGGAATTTGCGGATTTTGTTAGACTTTCCACATAAGTTGTCAAAAACAAAAACTTTATGATAGAAATAAGTTACATGTCACTTATAAGTAAAAAAGCTAAAGGTGTGTCAAACACTACACAACAATTTTTTTTAAATAAGTTTATTTCTCATTGCTTTTTAAAATTCAGAAATTGACAAGCCGAGTCTCCTTCCAATCTATCTACCGACCATTTTATCATATCTATCCAATCAATTCTTCGAATTTACACCTATTGTATTCGCATAAAAACGATAAAGTACAGCATCAGAAAATTCACGATCAAAGAATAAGTGACTAACAGTTTCGCTACCTGTGCCACAAAAATATAGTGTATGTTGTTAATTGCTAGGTAAGTAATGAATCCATATATATTGCTAGGTATGTGACACTTTAATTTAATTAATACGATATTAAATCTAGTTTTAAAATTAGTATAAAATTAATACGATATTAAAATTAATACCATTTGAATAATAATACTCCTATGCATAATTAATACTATCAATGTTTTCGTGTCATGTTAATTGTTTCCTACCGTTATACATGTATTTTGGGATGTGTTGTTTTCTTATTTACACCTAGTTCGATCGAGTTGGGACCGCGAAATATTTCTATATAAAGTTTATTCATGTACAAAGTATTCATATGGATAGGTTCGAGTATACTATTTTGTGGTTTCACTAGAAACTTTTATATTGTTCGACTTGGGGATGGATCCGAATGGATACAGATCTTGCAGTGTAATAATGGTCTTGACTCAAGAGTAGTCTAGTTGCTTTCGAGGTGTTAGATTGCATTGGTCTTATTTTGAAGTTTTACTTTCCGAGTAGTATGTTTTAGCTACTGCGCGGCTCTGGCTCAGTTTGAGTCCGTGTTTTTCACTGTAGCTCGGACATTATAGGAGCCTTCAGCTTGGTTATATACCACACTTTATTTTCCTTTGTAAATCACTACCCAATTAAACAATTTGCAAAAGTATTATAATGATTTAAAACTCAAAAATCTTTTTTTGGGAAGAAACGAAGCCGCCTAACCATATTATTACCGGCGGAGCTATGACCGCGATTTCTGGTTATGTTGAAAGTAGATTTTTTTTGGTAGTGTTTGTAGTAAGAAACTTCCAATTAGACTAAAATGAGAAACAAATAAAAGATACAACAATTTTTATTTTTTTTTAGGGTAAACGGACCGATAAATATATTAAGGAGACGAAGCCTTGTAAAATTAAACCAAATACAAGTTACTTATTTTCCACATGTTTATATCATAACTATACTTATTTTTTTTTGTATTATCCACATGTTTATATCATAACTATACATATTTTCTATATTTTTATTGCATTACGCGCCACACATGCAACGCGTGAGGCACGATTACTAAGTATTAAGGAGGCGAAGCCTTACAAAATTAAACCAAATACAAGTTACTTAATACTAGATACAACATTCTTGATACATTTAAAAGATTTGGTTATTAATCTTTTCACGAAAGGATAAATATAAAAGATTTGGTTAATCTTTTAGAAATTTGGATTGCATATAATTTAGTAAGAGTTTCTAGTATGATAACATGCTTGCTATGAGGTTAATTCATCTTCTTCGTTTCAGAATCACTAAACATATATTTCTATAAATTTCTATGTAAAGAGTTTATTTGTAGGATTCGTTTTATATTTATATATAGCACATTCGATAAGGAATATATAATAATAAGACTATAAAGTTGTATGATAATAGTATATAATAAAACAATATGATAAGGTTAGTTTTCTTCTTTTGTTTCAGAAGGTTAGTTTTTGTTTATGAACTTTGTTGGTGCTCTTTGATCGATTTCAATCTAATTTATTTCTGTTTTATTTAAACTTTCAGAAATTCAGGATCACTAATTGTTGGGCGCAACATTATCAGTGTAGGTAAGTATAATTCATTTACATGCAATATGATCGACGACAAATAATATTAATAGTCTAAGGGTCCGTTTGACAACATATTTTTTTTAATTGATTTTTAGATTTTTTATTTGTAAAAATTTGTGAGTGTTTAGAGAGTAAGATTACTTAGGTTTTTAAAGTCTGGTTTTTGACAAAAAAACTGTAACCAAACGGAAGCTGAACGATTTTGTTTTATGTATTTATAAAATCAATTTAGGCACTCATGTATTCATAATATTAGGGAGACAATTTTTTTCAACTACAACTTTTTTCTTTCTTTTTGTTATTAGGGTTTACATCATATGATCCTATGATTTCATCAGTTTCCATATTTGATTAAAAGTCTCCCTCGTGTATTTCCCACTCTCTTTAATGTATCCCAATCCACCATATGTGTTGTGGGAGTTCTCTTGGAGGACTAAATAATTTATCCGGTAAATAAACTAATTTGCGAGGGTAAGGGGGGGAGACAATAGAATGGGACCATCGATCAAAGTAAATCAACGGTTCATAATAAACTCGGGGTAAGCTCGGGTTTAAAGCAGTCCTAAATGCTGAAAACTTTTGTCAAGTGCACCAAAACCAATCTAGGTTTTCTCCTTCTTATCATTATCTATTTAGTGACCTGCACAAGAATTCAACTACCGCTCTTTATAATTATATCGGATCACCTTACTATGGATTACTTTTTATCGCTCCACATGCATAGTAACATAGAAAGGAGTCCTGCGAGAATGATTGTTTTGCAGATTGATTTGCTTTTATTTGAGAAGGTATGTTTTGCTCTATCAACCAGTTTAGTTGATTCATGATTCTTATTGTTCCAAAACTGTTATGCCCCCTTCCTGACGCTCTACTAGGCCATAGACGTGAATTATCCGACATTACTACATTGTATCATGCTGTAAAATACGCTTACGCTTACCCTGCAAAAGTCAAAGAACTTGTTGAAAAGGCACGTGCGAAAGAAGAAGAACTTATCAAAAAGAAAGAGGTCGAAAAGGAACTTACAAGGGAGAAAGAATCTCAACTTGTTAAATTAAGAAAGCTCGAAAAGGAACTTGCAAAGAAAAAGGAACTCGAGCTTATTGAAAAACAACTTGCAGATGAAGAGAAGAAAAAGATAGAAGAGCAAGAATTCAAGCGGCTAGAGAAAGAATACTGGCTGTAAGTTCAATCAATTTTTTTTCTATTTTGGAGCATAAAGTGTGGGATGTCATTGCAATTTAGGGTCGGCTATATGAAACTAAATCATAAATCAATCTTTTTCATAAAAGAACTGATTTTTTTTTATCTCCTCCAAAAGATATTTTAGTCTAGACAAATATAACTTTATCCTGAACAATACAAGACTTATTTTAATCTTGAGCAATACTTACAGTATAAGATTTGATTTAATCTTGAGCAGTCATTCTTTTTATGGTTGTATTGTTTATCAAATATTAGAAATAGATACACCATGTCTTATTCATTATGTCTCCATTTGCTTCAATTGTAAATCAAATAGGCTAGGAATCCTTTTGATTCTTCTTCATCTTTCTTCGATATAAGGGTTATACTTTAAATTCACATTTATTTAACCAAAAGACCTTTTCCAACACCTGCACAGGTTCGGGACTGTTGGGTGTGCATTTCCGGCATCCGGAGTGCGGAAACGTGTTCCCGATGCCGGAGCGGCACCCATTGTTGGAGTACCCTGCAACTAAGTTTTAGTCCTCTATCCCAGGCTATACACTCGGGTCACTTGCTCACACCTTTGTTTGGAAATATACAATACAATTTATTTTTAATCCCTCAACAAACATTTGAATTTGCAGAGAGTAACAAATTAAAAAATAAGAACCATGCTACTAGTTTTCGGTATATCCGTCATGAAACAAATCGATAATTGATCTTCCGAGTTCGTCTTGCTGTATTTTTATTTTTGTCATGTGGCTCTGGCAGTCCAAAGGGGACGAGATAAACGTGCTACCAACTAAGCGTTTTTTTTGGTATGTAACGAAAAAGAATAAATAAATTAACCTCAGCGTGGTTCTAAAATTGTCTATAATATGCATATGTATATATCTACACTCCTCCTTTTTTTGGTATTCATGACACTTTGTTCCCGTTGATCACCATCGAATTTAAGTCTTTTTTTGTTTTTCAATTTGTAGTGATTTTGACAGGCGTAATAAGACCCGTCATAGAGAACGCGTAATGGAATGGGTAGAGGAACAAAAGAGAAGCACGAGAGTGAAGAAGAAATGAACAGTTTTTCGATTCAATTAGCTTTTTATCTCCTATAATGGCTCTCTTTTTTTCCCAGCAAGCAAAAAAAATAAGAAAATGCTATAAAGGGTCTGAGTATTATGGTTGGTTAATATATATACTAGCTAGCTAGGTTCGTTTTTAATTATATATCGATTTATTTTAAACTTTTTCATACATTTTTAGGCAGTTTATTATTATTATAGAGGAAGACATAAATCAAACCTCTCATAGAAATAAATGAGTACATGAAATCAAGGAAAACGAAATGAAATATTGGTGTATGGAAATCATTTACCTTCTTTTTAAATATAGTTAATTAGCACTGATTTTTAAATTTAGACGTACGGCCATATTTTTAATTCTGACAAATAAATAGATTTTTATATCTTCTACAAAAAATATTTTATTACCCATGCTCACTTGCTCAAACGTTTGTCTGGAAATATACTTAATTATATACAATCATTTTTTTTAATCCTGCAGCAAATATTTTAATACTGCACAATTACAAACTCATGAATAAGAACATAGCTACTTGTTTTCGCCTTCGGTCTATCCGACATCATGAAATTGATTACAATTGATCTTCTTAGTTGATCTCGATTTAAAAAAAAATGTCATTCTGATGAACACTCAACACATTCGAAGCTGTGGCAGTCCATAGTGCTACTTAATTGATTATATTAGTTTATCACTACAAAATAATGTTTGATTTAGTGAGAGTCAAAAGCTGTCACAAGCCTGTCGCTAATTTAAAAAGCTGTCACAAATCCGTCGCAAATTGACTAAACTGTCACAAAACCGTCACAAAAACCGTCGTTAATAAGCTCGTAACAAAAAATACCGTCACTAATCCCGTCGCTATTTGAGTATTTTTTTGTAGTGTATGCCCAACGGAAATGCTAAATTAATGGTTAAAATTTTATTCATGACATCGTCAAAATATATTAGTTTAGCATAATTGATTATAACCTATACTTTGCTCGTAATTTTTGTGGTTTTCATTATTTTTTTCCCAATAGAGGTTTTGACATTGTAATTTTAAAAAGAAGAAAATCATGTTGAAAAAATAGTGGTATGTGAGTAAGTACGATTTTAAAAATATAAATTGGACAATTGTTTTGAGACGGATTCAAAAAATAGTAAATGTGTTTTCACTGTCTCCTCTAAATTTCTCGTTGTACTTTCGATGCATCTCAAATCACTAATCAATCAACTCGGAATCTAAAGAAATAAACTGTTTTATTTCTTGGAGCGGGATTGAGGTACCGAGGGAGACAGTAATGATTATTTAGTTTATCTATGGTTGATTTTTGTAACAGCAATTATATAGGTAATAGGTAACATCATAAAAATCAAAATAGAAACCAAATTATTAGATACAGTACTGTAGTCGATTCAAAATTACAACCAAATATTTCAGAAACAATGTAAAGCTCAATTGGCAAACCAAATTAATTAGGGTTAGTTAATTATACGTTTCTCAATTATTACCATGATAGATCTGTGTGGTATATGTTGGAATTAGATTTTTTCGGTAGTGTTTCTATAAGGTACCGAAACTTCCAAGGCTAAAAGGAGAAAATCGAAAAATATATAATACAATTTAACAAAAAAATTGGTTTTTAATCTTTTTTCACTAAAGGATAAATATACAAGATTTGGTTAATCTTGTACGTAGTTGCAGAGAATATTACTTTGCATTATGATTTAGTAGTACATATAGTAAGAGTTTTGCATTGGTAACGATTATATGAGTAACTAGTAAGATATAAGGTTAGTTTTTGTCTTCCTTGTTTTAAAATCACTAACTTTATTTCCCCTTAAATCTCTATGTAAAAAGCTTTACTTGCATGATTCGTTCATGTATCTATATTATTACTCTGAAAAGGCCTTACGAAGACTTGAAACAATTATTTATAAAATAGTCCTATTAATTTACAAAATAGTAGTAACACCTTTTACAGGAGAATTAAAGAACAATAACGGTCATCTAATTATTAACTTCATTTTATCACAAATCATCAAATTCATCGCCTCTCTCTCTCAACCATAATTGTTCCTCCCTTCATCAAATATTCTACCATAACGAGTTACATATACTTTTTTGTATTCACACCCATCGGGTGGACAGTTCCGCTAGCATATGTATATATATTGTACATGTTGGTAGGGAGTAATTTTTTTTTTATATAAAAAAAGAAATCTTATAAGTAGTACATGTTGGTAGAGTGAGTACTATATGAGTTCTACAATATTGTAAAACATGCATGCTATAAGGTTAGTTTTTTTGTTTTGTTTCAGATTAGGAACTTTTGGGTACTAGCTCTAATTTGATCATGGTTCTCGATCTGATTTATTTGTTTTTCTTTAAAATTTCCAGGAATTCAATAGCACTAATTGTTCAACACAACACTATGCGACTAGGTAAATATTTTGTTTTTACAAGCATTCATGAACAACAATTAAACTGGGGATCGAGACTAATCTTTACGAATCAACAGTCTAATTAAGCTAAACTATTTTTGTTTAATGTATTTCAAAAATCAATTTAAGCACTGATCGGTCATTATTCACGATATTAGGGAGACAATTAGTCTAGTGCACTAAAATCAATCGTTATATATATTTTTAATGGCCTCCACAAAAATTCAAGTACGTTTTAGTTTGCCAAAGACATGGAAAATTCAACTATCTCTGGAATAATTTTGTTTTAGACTAATTGCTTTTAATTGAAAAGGTGAATTTTTTTTGCTCCATAGACCATTTTTCTTGATTCATGTTTTTTTTATTAGTTTCTGTTCCAAAGCTTTTATGCCCCCATCCTGGCGCTAGATCTGCCTGGCCACAGACATAGACATGATAAATCCGACATTTCTACATTGTATTAAGCTGCAAAATACGCTTACTCCGAAACTAATTTCCGTGGAAGAGCCAAAGAACTTGTTGAAGAGGCTCTTACAAAAGGGAAAAAACTTAAGCGTATTGAAAAACAAGTTGCAGAGAAGAAAAGTCTCGAAGAGCAAAAATTCACGCGGATAGAGAACGAATACTTGCGGTAAGTTGAATCATATAAGTTTTTTGGAGCAAAAGAGTGGGATGTCATAACATTTCATTGGTGTAAAGAAATCATTTACCTTTTTAAAAAATATATAATTTAGGACTTAATTTTAAATTTAGATGGCCATATTTTAACTCTGACAAAGAAACAGTACGTTTTTCATCTGCTCTAAAAGAATATTTATTTCACAAACCCACGGTACAGACCACTTCACCACGCCTTTAAAAAACGCGCTTTATAGTAAAAAAAAAACCTCGATTCAAGACTAGATATAAAGCTCGATTTAACGTATAAACAAAACATTAAAAGCTTGATCTCTTTTCCGCTTTTTAGCTGCTAACTTTAGCGTAGGTTTTTCAAAAACAGTAGTTTACCTAAAAATATATGTATACAAATAAAAATACTGCATTTTAAAATACATATGGATGATTGTTCTCATTAATTCACTCCCTCAGTCTATTGGTATACATGACACTTTGTTGTCGTTTAATTGATGATCGCCGTCGAATTTAAATCTTTTTCATTTCGATTGTAGTGATATCGAAAGGCGTAATTAAGGAGAACGATTACAAAGAACGCGTGATGGAATGGGCAAAGAAACAATGTGCCTGAAGAAGAATTGAAGAGTATTTAGATGCAAGCTTATTATCTCTCTTATAAATGCCCTTTTTTTACAAACAAGCAAAAAAGAGTATTAGGGTTGGGGCATCATAGTTGGTTACTAGGTTTTAACTTAGTATGTATACCATTTCGTTTTCGTAATTTATTCATTACATAGATTAGTTTAGCATATTTGATTATAACCGATACTTTGTTCGTAATTTTTGTGACTTTCATTGTTTTTTCCCAATAGATGTTTGACATTATAATTTCAAAATACAAGTACACGTTAGTGTTCGAGAAATGGTGACCATGGTTATCTGATTATGTCAATCTTGTTTCGATAACTGCGGTGTAGAGAATCTAATAGCGATGTATAAAATCGAAAAAGTGAAAGAAAATTAGTGTACAGTTATCTTATTAGTTATTATTCCTATAGCACAAAGAAAAAAAAAACTATTGCACAACTTAATTGCTCAGTCAATTGAAGATTAAAGGATAGTGTTATAGAGAGAACGAGATAGAAATCGATAAATTTAAAAAAATTGAAATTAACTAAAATTTGATACCTAGTCTATCTGTGTGCATATCTACGTCATAAAAAAATGGAGTATTTCAACTATCACTTGTTCGTCGTAAAAAGGAGAATGTAAAACTCGCTCATAGATGCCGTAAAAATTATCGATCACAGCCAGCGTGCAATATCTATACAACGTTGTTCCTATACTAGCTAATAGATTGTACGGAGCATCAGTTTATAGGTAAACCGTAAGCTTGCTTTTTGAAAAATACGTTTGTCTAATGTTCCGAGTGCTGTTACGCGTGTAATATGTCCTCTAGTTTCGGTTATAATTGTAACCTATATTTAACTACAACTTAACAAACGTATTACGCATTAGCTGTTAACACATGCACTAAGAGTTTAATATAAGCTAACTCAATATATTTTTAACAATTGGATGACAAACAAATATGGTACAATAACCTTGTAAACCTTGTAATTTGGACGTAACACTTTTGTTTGGCACGGTAAAAAGTCACTTTTTTTCTTGTATATATATAGTAACCGAAACAAATTGAACTAAAGATAACATCAATATTCTTGCAATTTATAATAGAAAAAGGTATAAGAAATATGAGGTTAAAAGATAGAACCGAACAAGCTGTTAAATTAATGCATAATTAGTAAATATGAGAGATTTCGTATTCTGTTTTAATTAATGCAAACACTGAATACATCTCCTCTATAAAATTTACTATGACTTAAATTATGAAAATTCCAACTACGTACTTAACCATTATTCATATCGACCACGTTAAAGTTACCAGTCGATTACTTATCCTTTCTGCAAAAGTTTGTACTTCTTTTTTTTTAAAAATGTAAGATTATATTAAAACGAAACAAAAAAAAAAAGGCTTTTCGTCGCTTCAAACCAAAAAAGAAAGAAAGAAAATACAATATATCTATTGGTGTTCGATCCGACCGAAATTTGGATTATTTTGTGAAGTCAGTATTCCAGTTTTTTCATTTAATAAAAGTCAAATAATTTTTCAACAATTTATAAGGACTTATCTTTTTCAACAACTCTTAATTAGTTTTTAACCTACTTATGTATGCAGAAATGAAGGTTTTTGTCTCTTTACCGACTCTCATTCTTCTTGTTAGTTTTCTTAGAAATGTCCTCTTTAATCCTCATTTTAGATCACTCTGATCCGGAGACATAAGGGTAAGGTTGAGAGTTATAACACTACAAAAAAATACTCAAATAGCGACGGGATTAGTGACGTTATTTTTTGTTACGAGCTTAATAACGACGGTTTTTGTGACGGCTTTGTGACAGTTTAGTCAATTTGCGACAGATTTGTGACAGCTTTTTAAATTAGCGACAGACTTGTGACAACTTTTGACTCTCACTAAATCAAACATTATTTTGTAGTGTAAGGAGTAAAGTGAAGATCATCGTAGAATATTTTTTTGAAAACTTTTAAGAAGAATGTTATTTCGTGTTATTGCTTTTTTCTCCTTATTTCTGCAGTTTCGTAGGTCTTGCCATTCTATTGTATTTGAAGATTTATTCGTATCGTTTTTTTACTTTTAATCGTTCTATTTATCTTGTCACTGTGGAGGCATGTTACACATTAACCACACTTTTTATTTACGATTAATAGAAGAAAAAACCAATCAATTTATGAAGGAAAAAAAAGTCAAATAATTAAATACACGGTTAGCAAAATTATTCAATTTTACTTTAATATTTAATACACTCTTACCAAAAAGTCAAATAATTAAATACATGGTTACCAAAAAAACGTCAAATAATTAAATACACCGTATCACACTAGCTAGTAGCTATGCATGTAAATGCATGTCCTATCATTAATTAAGAAATAAAAACTGCCTTTTATAATATTTTCATAATCCCTAATATTAATTAATTATTCCTCTATAAAAGAAACGTAGTATCCTACCAAGAAACATATACATGTAAACAACAATGGAAATTCAAGGAGGTATGGTTATTATATGTATCCTTCTATTTTCATTTCTAATGAAAGCTATGGCAACTTTAAACCCCGGCCAATATCCGGCAATATATAATTTTGGCGATTCTAATTCCGACACCGGCGCCATGTCAGCAGCTTTTTTTCAAGAAGTACATCCATATGGCAACACGTTCTTCAAACGGCCATCTGGCCGCGCCTGTGATGGCCGTCTTCTCATCGACTTTATCGGTACGCAAATTGTAACCGTGTTTTGTGTTTTTAATAGCAGTTTTCAGTTTTGGTTTCGTTTTCCCTTAATTTTCTAATGTCTTGTAATGAAAACTTGAAAAGTTAGTAAATGTGTATGAACTTATGATAAAAAAAAAATGTTGTACAAAGACGGGATTATGTGAATAGTTGCTCGAGTCTACCTTTATATTTAAAGTCGGAAATTTAGCGGGGATTTTTTTAATATAAAACATAGAATGAACTAAAGTTTCATCATTTTCTTGTAAAAATACGGAATGAGATAACTCATTTGCAAACAATAAGTAGAAATATTATGTTTTAATCAAAGAATGTTGATGGTATATATATATATATATGGTCCCGTTTACTTTTATGTTTTATCGCCAAACAATAATAAATTTAAGTTAAAAAATGCGTACAAGTTGATATTCTTGGTATAACTGGTTATGCATAAACTGTTGTGCAAATACTAGTAATCGTGTTCACGTGTTGCATGTGCGACACGTGATGTGATAAACCGATGGAAAATAAGTGTGGTGATGATACAAATATACGAAAAGTAAAAAAATAGATATACTATAAGATTATAAAATTTAAAACAATTTTGTGTAGTTAAAGAGGAAAAATAGTGTAATTAGTTTTTTCTTTTTCAATTTTTTTATGAGAGTATGGTAATATGATAGTTAATAAAAAAAAGTGTAAAATCATTTTTGGAAAGAAGTGAAAATTTTGACAGCCTTAAAAAACTTGAGTTGACTTATTATAATAATATGATACACCTATAAGTCCTAAATATGAGCTCGTATAAGTTCTAAATATGAGCTAATATGGGTTAACTTGGATAAAATGTCAGGCTGGACTATTGTATATTAATTGAGAATGCTCTTATAAGTTCAATAACAAGGTTTTGATGTTATGTACACAGCTGATAAGCTTGGGTACCCATACTTGAGTGCGTATCTAGATTCTATCGAAGCAAATTTCAGACGAGGAGCTAATTTTGCAACCGACGGCGCCCTTGTGAGGAGGGTAAACGAGTCATTCTTCGAACGTGGTATGAGCCCGTTCCCCTTAGACATTCAAGTTGAGCAATTTCGCCAATTCAAAGACCGATCTTCGTATTTCTACAATCAAGGTAAGAAGATTTTAGACTTAAATCACTTAAACCAATGACATCGTCTTATTTAAGCCCTCTTTGGTTACAACTTCAAAGCTACACGTACTTTTTTTACTCAAAAGTTGTACATCATTTGGTTGATCAGCTTAAAAGCTATATATATTTATTAGCTTTTAGCCTCGAAGACTAGCTAGAAGATTTTAAGCTGGTTAATGGAGCTTTTTTTCTTGGACCTAAAAAAAGTCCGCTAAACTTTATGTTCTCTTGCTAAGTTGGGCATCATTTACTAAAAAAAGTGCGCTTAAAAGCTACAAGCAAACAATGAATTTTTACTCATACGTACAAGTCTGTTATTAATCCTTGCATTTTATGGTGTATTTAAGTACAAGACAAATCCAGATTGCCGGTACCTGAAGAATTTGCGAATGCGCTATATATTATAGATATAGGGCAAATCGATATTGCATTCGGTTTTGCAGCTAATCAGACCGATAAAGAAACTATAGCTTCGTTTCCAGACATCGTCAGCCAAATCGCTTCTGCCCTCAATGTAAATATTTCTTTCCTCACAATTCATTTAAAGTATTTATAATCTTTACATACTCTTTTAACATTTCTTTTTCTTAGCAAATAATGCACTTATTAGACTATTAGTTACAAAATAAAATATAAAAGGAGTACACTATTCTATCGTATTAATTACATTCTTTCACTTTTAAACCCAACATGAGTATTTCCAGTTTTTGTATAGAAAGCGTAACAATTGTTCCAAAAAATAAGATAAGTGTAAGAATATATCAAAAATATTAAATAGAAACAAAAACAAAATAACGTGATTAGGTGAAAAAAAGAATGTGTTTTACCATCTATTCATATTTTATAATTTGGTCTTAATTATATTAATGTGGCAGAAACTATATCAACTAGGAGCAAAAACATTTTGGATACACAACACAGGCCCGATTGGGTGTTTGCCGATATCCACAAGAGCGAACCTTCGAAATCCGTCACCTGGCGCTCTTGACCCGCAAGGCTGCATAGAGTCTCAAAACAATGTCGCGCTAGAGTTTAATAAACAACTTAAGGACGCAATTTTTGACTTAAGTACACAACTCAAGGCGAAGCTAACGTATGTTGATATCTATGCTGCTAAATATGGGTTGATTAGCAATGCTTCGAGTCTAGGTAAATCTATTTATTCATCATTACACGCTATTTATTATGGATGTGTACCCCGCATTTTTTGGTTAAGTGCATGAAAATAGTTCAAATATTTTTCGATTTGACGGAAATAACATCGGTTTTCGTCCAAAACTTAATAGTTACAAAACCATTTTGTTTGGATCTTTTAAGATTCAAAAAGATAAAACCTAGATTCGTCCATCTTTTGACCTCTAACTTTTCGGGAAAGAATTCTAGAAAAAGTAAAAAAACTAAACATTTCATGAGTTGCAACCAAGCAATACCTAAGTCGACCAAAAATGGTAGTTTGGGATACACAAATAAAATGCTGACACCCCCCAAAAAATGGAATACGCGTGATAGTACAAGCATTAAAAATAGCGATAAATAAGATTATCTTTTCTATTTTGTTCTTGACAGGATTTCGAAATCCGTCTATGATATGTTGTGGGTACTATGAAGGAGACCTTCAAATTCCATGCGGGGCCTCAAAAATCGTAGATAATACCGAAGTAAGGGCGGACGCTTGTAACGATCCTTCAAAAGTTATAAGCTGGGATGGAGTTCATTATAGCGATGCTGCAAATTCTTATGTTGCTAATCAAATATTTAGTAATGCTTTATTGTCAGACCCGCCGATTTAGCTTAATGATATGAGATAATATATAAAAGATTAGCTTTATCATTTTACGGTAGTTTCGAACCAATTTTCTCATTCCGATCTTACTTTGTCAAATGCACAAGCCAGCAGCTCTCGTCTTTACCTATATATCAGAAAAATTCTTAAACGTCTTTTTTTCCCCTTTATGTTGATGACATATTAAAATAAGTGATTCGCGAGGTGTAACTTACGATGTATTTAATTAGAAAACAACATCAACTAGAGATTAGAGTTGACGGCTTTTCCGGAAGAATTAAGCTAAGTAGAGGCTATCGGGTGGTACAACTATAACTATAAGTATGAAAAGGATTATACATAGATTGTAAACAGATACACAAGAGTAAATATAATTATTCAAAGAAAATATGCATTAGAAACACAATTAACAATCAAACATGCATTACATTTTTTTTGAGACGAGTACTTTAAAAAACTGTCGCGCAAAATATATATGCATGAAGAAATTCTTAATATGCATGATCACTCTATTTGTGCTTCGACTACTACATATTCTTGTACACGTACGATACATCAGATGACCAGTATATTTGCTCGACTTAAGCAAATATTTACCCGACTTAAACAAATATTAATTTGCCTGACTTAAGCAAATATTTACCCGACTTAAGCATTTCAATCATCACTCATCAGTATATATTATACACATAGATCATTTGGTCTAGCGATCATCGCAAAGTTACAGGAACTAATATAAGAATGTAAATGTGTCGAGCTATTAATAAATTTAAAATTTTGTCTAGTCGTTGAAATTAAATGACTAAATGCACATATAATCCTCTTCCAATTAACTGTTATATGTTTAAACAATGCAAATTTTAGTATGAGATATTATTGAGATGCATTTAATATTACAAATATCTATCAACTTTACAGATTTTTGTAATCTTCTCTTGTGTTTTGAATAATCCTATAATTAATTCTTAAATTTCGTCGTGTTGTTTTTTTCTATAAAAAGGACCAAATCATAGCATGAAGATATTTATATATCGACTACCCACATATAAAATGGACTTTTTAAGAACTATAGTTTTAATTTATTTTTTCGTTTTATTTACAGTGAAGGGTGAGAAAGTGATGTCATGGTTAAACCCTGGCCGGTTTCCGGCTTTATACAATTTCGGAGATTCTAATTCCGACACTGGCACAACGGCGGTGGCTTTCAATCAAAATCCGTTTCCGTATGGCATTACGTTCTTCAAGAGGTCATCTGGCCGGTCCTGTGACGGACGACTTATCATCGACTTTATCGGTATGCGAATCCAACAATTTTTTTTAATCTCTTATAAAGGAATTTCCAACTTATATTATTCATCGAAAAATAAGTATTTTTATAAATGATCATGATGTTTTTTTTTTACTTTTTAAAACCATAATGCTTATTAATGATATGTTGATGTATCAATTTTTAAACGAAAAACACAGATTAAGGTTTTCGGTAAATACATCCAAAAGTTTGTATTAAAAACAATCCCATAATTTATTTTCTATTCTCTATTGGTCTGTTACTAAACCGCGGAACGTTTGAAAATTTATTTGCTATGATACAGTTAATTAGTTTGTATTCAAAATACCTAACAACAAATTTGTAATGTACAGCTGATCAGCTTCGTTTTCCGTACTTGAGCGCATATCTAGATTCAATCGGAACAAATTTCAAGCACGGAGCAAATTTTGCAGCCAAAGGAGCCCTTGCACGAGGGTTAAATGAGTACACGACTCGGGGCACCCTGAGTCCGTTCTCCTTAGATGTTCAAGTCGAGCAATTTGTCCAATTTAAAGAGAGATCTTCCTATTTATTCCAACAAAGTAATTTGAAACCTTACATAAAAGAAATTTCAAGTAAAAATGTTGGATTTTTTTAAGTAGAGAAAATTCATGGACTCCGTTTTACAGCTTTACTTGTAGCTTTCAAGCAAAAACAAAGAGTATTTTCTTTTAAAAAAAAAATTTTAACCCCCAAAAAATATAAACTTTTGATATTCAATCAAATACCATCTAAATTTTATTGAAAGAAAACAAAAAACTTGAGCTAATCAATCAAAAGATTTGTAGTTATATATCAAACATGAGAGGAGTTGGTTTTCGTTTTGCTCTTGGTCGAATAGCTGTGCTCGAGCTCTAGCTTGTGCTATTAATTAGAGTCTTTAATATTTTGTGTCTGCTTTGATTTTGTCATATCCTTTTATATCTTATGGTTGCTTGTAAAAGTTTATAACTGTAACCAAACAAAACCATGGAGGCGCGAGGAATCCGATGATGATCCTAATTTTAGTCGTGCAATTCTTCAGGCATAGACATAGACAGATTGCCTGACCCCGGAGGTTTTGCAAACGCGCTATACATAATAGATATAGGCCAAACAGACATCTCCTATGCTTTTGCTACAATGCAATCTGATCAGCAAATCATAGCTTCATTTCGAGACATTGTCAAAGAAATTGATTCGGCTATCAAGGTATTTTCTTTTTGGACACATTTCTTTTCCTTTTTTATCAGGAGAAAACTTGAATACAATTTTTTTATCATGAATGTTAAAATATACACAATAGTGTTAATTGTTAACCAGGCTATCTGTATTTTATACATACGATTATTAATTATGTTGGCCTGACAGAAACTGTATCAACTAAAGGCGAGAAATTTTGGGATATTCAACGTAGGCCCCATCGGGTGCTTGCCGAGAACTACAAAACCCTTCCCAAATCTGCCACCTGACTTTTTAGACACGCATGGTTGCATCAAATCTCAAAATACCGTTACAAAAGAGTTTAATCAACAGCTCAAGGAGAAAGCTGCCGAGTTAGCGAAACAGCTTGGAGATTCAAAGATAACATATGTGGATGTATACACAGCAAAGTATGAGTTGATTAGCAACCATTCGGGCCTAGGTAGACTTATATTCCATTTTTTTACTCGATTCGGGCCAGCTTGTTTTATTGCAGTTTTTAAGCTCGTTTTTTTAATGCTTAAAAGCTAGCTAGATTCAATCTTGTTGACATTTGATCTGAAAAGGCTAAAATGCACCTTATTTGAACTAGCAGAATTACAATAATTCACAACACTTATCAACACAGACAATTAAAATCACAAAGATACTGAATTTAAAAAAATTATTTTTCTTTGATTCAATTTTTGACAGGATTTTTTAGTCCATCTGAGATATGCTGCGGTACCTATACAGACGAAATTAAAATTCCATGCGCTATCTCAAACGGTACTGATTATCTATGTTACGATCCTCGAGAATATATCATGTGGGATGGAATTCATTACACCGAGGCTTCAAATTCCTATATTTCTAACCAGCTATTTAACAATGCTTCATTATCAGACTAATAAATTATGCAGAAAGAAAAATCTTCAAGTTAATCAAGGTTTATCAGCATGGTGTAATGAGGATGGCCGACGTCTATGCTTCATTGTAATTTTCTATATAATAAAATGTGTTAGTGTGGGTGATAAAAGCTCCGATTTACTCTTTGTTTCAAAATGATTTCTGTTCACACGGTGTCACTTATGATCTGTTCAAAAACAGACACCAATTCGAAGCAAGAAAATTAGTACTTACATGGTTTCCAAATAATCTATGTTTTGATTGTTCAAGAAGATCTGAATCTCTTCCCCACACATACACTCATGAAGGCTCTCTTTCATTGAATTCTTTCATAAAAAAAATAAGTACTTAATCACATGGTCTCCAGATAATCTATGACACACCTTGCAAAAATTAGGGTTGTGTCATTTACGTGAAAACACACACCGATGCGAAGATCTTCTTCCTGGTCGACATCAAATTACACAACTGTATGATTTTTATAAAGTAATAATTACAATATTAGCATCCCAATTAATGTGGCATTGGGTTGGTGTATTTGGAAATCAATTATAACGACTACTTAATCTTGAAAAATAAATTAAAAAATTATAACGACTATACGAGTATAGGCTGCAGTGTATTCTCGGACATAATTATCAAAAACCTAAATTAATGTTGATTATTTACGAATAGGTACGTATCAATGTAACATCTTAAATCAGTTAGCATAAAAGTTAAATACACTATATAGTAAAAATAAATAGTATTATTGAGCATGTGTCTTCAATCTTAATTAATCTCTGTCCCAATCTTAAAAGGGATTTTATTGATAATTAAGTCTCAGATTATATATTTGCTAAGTGATCATTTTGCCACCTTAAAATCTATAAGTTTTGGTTTTTGGTTAAAGCTATAAGTTTTAAGACGAGTGAACACATTAATCAGTTGTGTTAGCCATGATTAATTGATAATTTAATTAACCTTAATCGGTAAGAAATTAGGGCTCATGCTATAAAAAAAAGGATGTTTTTAAAAAAGGATAAGTGTAACGAGATACAAGTTTTTTTTGTTTTTTTTTTATTTAAACTGAAATGCATACTAGAAGAGGAAATTGTAAATATATTACTTTAAACGATTTAAACACATTTTTTAACATGTTGAAAATAATTAGAAACACCAATAAGGGTGATTATAAATTTAGTCCTTTAAATTAAAAAAAAATTTATTCTAACACTTAACAATCAAATTCTGTCAAATTTGATTTTTCACACCCATATGAAAACTACCAATGTTTATGAAGTAAATTATTGAGACTATTTATTCGGATGTAAAATGGAGATGACTACTTTTAGAAAGAAAGAAAAAAATTAAACGTTGATTTCGAACCGATAAAATAAAATATTCACATTAATTATGTCATTAACAGTGTTAGATTTATTTATTTTTGGATTAGTCTAACAACTAAATCGCCATTAATTGGAAATTCAGAAGATTCAAAAGTTAGAATGGTAGAAATAGTAATTAGGTATCGTACTATTAAATGTAATATTCGACTGGACTTTAAATGTTATCCTCTTTCCTTTGTTTTATTTTTTGTGCAATGCAAAATTTAATTTAGAAAATGTCAGTCAACAGTACTAAGGCATGAATTAATTAGGAATTTGAAAGCATGCAATTAAACATTTATTTTTGAAGAATAATATTACAAATATTCATTACCTCCGAAAGATTAGCGTAATCTTCATAAGTTTTGCTAATTTATTATTTTAAAATTCTATTTTTATCTCCCTATAAAAGGAAGCCAAGCATGTACTAAAACAAAAACAAAAACAATGGACTTTCTTAGAACTAAAATATAATTTAATTAGTTTCTTCGTTTAAAAGCTACATCCAAACAAGGCCATTGACTCGCCAGAAATCTGATAGCAGTTCTTGTGGCATCCTCAGGAAAGCAGATCTTCAAGGTGCTCGTACCCGACGAATTTGTGGATGCACTAAACGTAATATATTTAGGCTAAATCAACATTTCCTTCGGTTTTGTTGTATGCAGTTTGATCAACACATTGTATATTCAATCCGGACATTATCAACCAAATAACTTTGGCTATCAAGGTAAATATATTTCGAAACAACTCTATTTCTTCCTCTTCGGGAACGAAGAACGAACTTTAATTATATGATTTCACCATCAAATCAATTTTCAAACTAGAACTTGTACATACAATATATACTAATACACTAGTATTAATCCAGCTATATTTAATTTATACATACTATGATCAAATATCGTCGTCCTGACAAAATTGTATCAACTAGAGGCGAGATAGCTTTTAAATATTCAAGGTAGGCCCCATTGAGTGTTTGCCGATAACTATTTTACCGTTCCCAAATCTGCAACTTGACTTTTTCGACGAGCATGGCTGCATCAAATCACAAAATGATGTTACGGTTGAGTTTGATGAACAACTCAACTACAGAGTTTTCGAGTTGAGGACACAACCTGATAGTTGATAAATCTAAGTTAATATATTTTAACATATACATGTTGATCAGCAACACTTTAAGCCTAGATACAGTTCATTACTCTTTAATTACCCGATCTGCTTGCCTAGTTTTGTTGCTGCTTTAAATCTCATTATTTCTGCTTAATGATGGAACTCCATTTGGTTGATCAACTTACAACTTTTATTTTTTATGTCCTCTTGATCTGGAAAAAGATGGAAACTTGACAACCCCAGGTCCCCAACAATATTTTCCCAACTTACAGTAATGCAACTTAAAAGCTGTAGCCAAACAAACCATTAGAAAAATTTATCTGCATTCAATCAGGGAGCCATTACAACCCCCCCAGTAAATTTGATATTAGTGTTTGTTACAACATTGATCTTTTAATTTTTTTCGTTCTTAACAGGGTGTGCGTATATGGCGATAAAACTCAAATGATACTGATGTTCAACCAAGATCCTTCACTATCAGACCCACCAATTTAAATTACTCATGATGTATATATATATGGCTTCAGATCAAAGGTGATCTGCACTGTTTTATAATACATAGCCTATGCTTCATTGTATAATTTTCTCCTATGCTTCATTGTATAATTTTCTGAATATACATAATAAAAGGTGTGCGAGTGTGTGTGTGTGTGTGTTGTGTTGTGTGTGCCAAATTACTCGTTGCAGTGTCCTGTATGCTTGCAGAATTCTGAATCAACTTTGATTTTCTGAAAGACAGTCGAAGCAATTTCTCATAACGAGGTGTCTCACTTACCATCTGTTTGAAAATGGACACCGGATTGAAACAAGAAAGTAATGCAACTATAACAATTTCTATGATAAAATATTACCCCGGTTTGTTTATATAAATAAGGAGTAAAAGGGTACCATCATTCCCAGTTTCTCTTTTTTCATTTGAAGTTCTATATGTACAAGCAGCAACTTATAAAGTAGTCATGAAACATATGCAGAAGGCATATAATATAAAAGTTATACATTCATATGAATAACATTTATTCATTGTTTATGCCCTTCGGGGAGGCCCACCACTCTATGGAAAGGTACAACACGCTGTGGCAAAGATCCGTCTTCTTCTTCGTCATCATCAAATTCTAACACGTAACTGCACGTTAAAAGCAAATGATTGTAAGCTTAATTAATCAGCAATAACAACTTTAGCACCTCATCAACGAAGTCGGAATTGCTGTATTAGGAAATTTAATCAGTTGTTGCTGCACTCTATTGACAGAAAATAGTATACAACTGCTAATAGTGTTTTAATGCCTACCAGAAAGGAACAACTGTTATTTGGGATTTAAATTGATATCCCATACAAGGAAAAAGAAAATTGCTGATTCTGAATTCTATAACAGTTCAGTTTTGCTAATGCCATTGAATAGTACACATTAGCAAAACCGGATCGACAGTATTTTACGAACTGATATCAACTAAAATGAGCTTATCCCTTTTTCTTCTTCCATACCCAAGTATTTATGGAAATCACTAGAAACCACACATCAGAAAAATAATACCAAACACAGAATTCACAAAAAGTGTCACATTTATGCAACCCAAACACTTCCCATGTTCACTTAAAATTAACAGGAAAGGCTACTTACTCGTCAGTCTTCCTCTGAAAGTTTGCAAGGAAGTTGAGAACACCACAGGGACATGAAAAATGGAAGTAGTATTGGTTAGATATTAATTGGTTCGATCATATTAAGAAATTAACATATATATCTCTATATTTGTATATTAATTACCTTGCGAGGGTGGACAACAGTAGCTTTATACAATGCTGTTGTTCCCGGGTACACTGCCAAGACTTGTTTTCTAGGAAGGAAATCTTGAGCACCAGTGGGGTCATTACGTTTTGGAAATGGAAGAATATGTGACATTGGCAGCTTATACTTTCTGAAAACAAAAATCAGATGACAATCCATCAACATATTTAAAAGCAACAAGTATTTTGCTAAATTCTGTTGTAGCAATACTTATTCTCAATCAACAAGATAGAAACGGGAAATACATTATTAGTAGCAACATACTTATACCACTTTCAATCTTAGATGAAGCACTTTAACGGAAATGTACACAACTACCAGAAGTCAAGAAATTAAATCTGATGGAGCACAAAACTTAACCAAGCTGATAAAACATCGCTAAAATAAAAGCTGAATACCAACTTTCCTGTATTGACTAAAGTACATACGAAGATAGATGCTTAAGAATTTACATATCTAAAATGTATATAAACATTCAATATGTCACGGGATCATAAATAATGTTTAACTAGTACTAATACACATATAATGTGTGAAAGTCACCTCTGGACACCACCTTCTTCATCATCACCTGGATCCTCATCAAGTACTTCAAATCTGTAACAAGAGATATATTAATTAGCAGAATATCTTATATCCAGTGACACACGAATCTATTTCCGTAACTTTCCTCAATTGGAATTTACAGCCTTAAAAGGAAAAAAACAATTGTCAATAGGAAGCTCTGTCATCGACCGGAAAATGATTCTAAGTTCTGTTTTAAGGATTAGAATACATGCAACTAATAATGGATCCCTAAAATGATTTCATTTATAAGATCAAGGTTTGAACCTCTTTTTTTATGCTTATTCCTGAAAAGGCAAGATCAACTCTACTCATAAATAAGTTAGAGAATAATTTTAGAACTCTTAAGTCGCTCGAATGAAGATGTCTAAGCATTTCATATAATGAGCAGCCTCGGAACCCATTTGTTTTATTTTCCGCATCACAAATCGCTTTGCGTTTTCATTCTGATCCCTCTGGAAACAATGAAAAGGGTCATTTCTTATTTTAGGGTCCTTCTATCTTTGTTTCAAATCATTGGAATTGCCAATTTTTAAATCTTTCAAAACAGCAGCAAAGTACCTTTCTCTAAAGAACCCATCAAGATTGTTTCTTGTGATACACTTTGTATTGGAAAGATATTTTCAATTCCAAGATATTTTATAATTTATATCATGTGGAAAAGTAAACTTCTCCGATTTTATTATTAATGATATACTTAGAAAAATTGTCATGGATATTGGTTGGCATTAAACATAGATTTTTACCCAGGAGAAGAAACTACGAAAATTTACTATTTATATCTACATAAATTGTTTTCTTGATTCAAGAGAAAATTGAACAGGTTACGAAACCTCAAGGGGAGTTATAATTAGTTGCACGAAGTGGGAGCAAGAGGGGTATGGGTGCGGAAGCAGGAAAACGGATGGCAGCTGAAGTGAGGAAGCGCTTCACGAAGCGCATAGGAGAAATAATATATATTTTTTATGATTTTATTGGATAAAATACTATTATAAGATAATAATTTTTGCAATACTTTAACAGTAAAATAAAAAAACAGAATACTTTTAATGGGTTAACATTGGGTTGGGTTAGATGTGGATGTGCTTGGTGTAGACATATGCAAGTTGGATGTTAATACTTTTTTACACGTGGTGATGGGAGGGAAGTTTCCACGAGCTTCCGAGGACGGAAGCGCGGAAGCGAGCTTCCGAGGGAGAAGCGTCAATAGGTTAGGAGTTCCAAGAAGTTTATATCTTCTACCAAACATTCTTCTTTCAAACAGAAGGTTGTTTGAAAGAAGCCCTCTTCAGCAATATATACAACAATTATACTTAAAAAACAAGCAGAAATAAATTGTTCATATTAAATTGGGGAAAAAAAGTAATCAGTCCCCTCTGGTTTAAAAAGAAAACTGTCACTTATTTATCGTCCCAAAATGTGACAGAAAAACATTCATATGACCAAAGATCATATATTAAGAAACCTCTCCAGTTGCCAATTCAATCCAAAAAATTGCCAGTCATTAAAGAATTTGCAGGGGCTCTACTTACTCTCTAGTTTCCCTATCAAAGTGCATGACTTTGACAACAAACCACTCATCTTTCTCGTCATTTTCTTGGGTAACCCTAGCTGCCACCTGGAAATTAAGTGTAAAGACAGTAAAAAAAGAAAGGCATCACATCCTAAACACCTAATCTCACATTTGTTTTCATAAAAAAACAAAAAAAAGAAGAAATATGCTAATTACCTGTTCGCCCTTCAGGCTAGCGAGAGAATCCAGATGGTTTCGCATAGATTGAGAGAGTCTTGAAGTATCTGGATCGGTTTTAATTTTTTTCTTTTTCTGGTCAGCACCTTCTGCTCAAATACGATTCCGATTATTAACAACAGTAGTTAAATAACTTCAATAAAATACCTTGCAAAATTTCAAGAATATCCTGTATACCTATCCTTCGCCGTTGCCCTGGAGGTCCAGGTGGTGTGATTGTATCAAGTAGCGCCAATAGCTGAGTAGAAATACTGGAAAACAATTCATTGACAAAAATAACTTAAATGAAGAAGAGGGAAATAAATCTAAAACCAAAACATGATATTATGTTGAAGTTAAACGTACGTACCTTACTTCACTTTCTGCAAGTTCTTTACCTTGCATATACAATATTCTGAGCCTTGAGAGAGAATTATCACCAGGCTTTTCAACAACCTCCGGAGCTGTATCAGCATGAAAGGAATCAATTCGAGGAAACAAAATGAGTATGCTTCTTCCATATAACACATTTAATGCACTTGCTTGGTTGCAGCTTTGAGCTCAGTTTTTTTGCCTTTTGCTAAAAAAAGCAAGTACGTCACTGGTTTATTTCCAAAAAAAAAAATGTTTCTGGTTTATCAGCTTAAAAGCTGATATTTACTGGTTCTTTGACATGAAAACCTATAAGTTTAAGCTGGATGAACCTGGTTTTTTTGCTCAAATTCAAGAAATCCAGCTTATTTGCTTAAAACATGCAGCCAAACAAGCTCATTGTTTGGTTTGCTTGAAGCAGACATCTAGTTCAAGCCTCGTGCATCATGTTAATTTAATATTACTCAAAAGCATTCTACAAGTTAAAAGATCCTAGCATAGACCTAAATATAGTTTTTTTTAATTCTAAATACAGACATAATAGAACACAATGAAAGACTGATCTTTAAGATATAGTCAGGGGAGCACCCGAGATTATCATATCAGAGCAACCAGCATAAGAGCATTAGTATGAAACTGATTTCTTTGGGTTCTTTACACATAAATGGTACTATATTAATTACTGTTATCACAGCACTACAGAACGAAAAGCTGACAAAAAAGCTCTCTTTCGTCTCTTACTGCATATATGTACCTCACTTATGAGTTATGTCTGAAAACAGGATTTATTAATGCTCTAATTGCACTAGAGAACGAAAATCCAAAAAGTTAACCCTTTCGTCTGTTACTGAGCATCTCTTATATCAAAACCAGGATTAAGAATCTAGGAGTAGAAATATACATCACAAATCTAGAACAAAGATTGTCACTTTCATTCCATAACGGTCTGACTATTTTCTCAATCTGAAGAGACTGACTCTTCTTTCAAATTTTCAATCAAACCAGCACTGAGCTAGGTCAATGCTGGTAAAAGTGATATCAAAATTAGCAGAATTTACTCCAAATCAAGCTACTTTTATCCTTTATTTCACCGAAAAGTGTACAAAATACATACCAATCAGCAAAAGACAAAAAGGAAAAGATACTGAGATTGAGCAAGAACATGAAAGAGTGTGTAAAGTGAAGAATCTTATTAGAGAATCTAAATGTGTATACACATTTTGTATTCATAGGAAATTGCAAAGACTTTATGTTGTTTTTAATTTCTCTGAATATGGAAAGACTTTATGTTGTGAGAGGAGCATCAAATTGTCAAATCAATACCAGAATAAATGATTTTAGATATGGAAGAGTCCGAAATTATACGATTTGGGTTACTTGAAGACGAAAAACATAATCAAATAAAAACTGCTCCCACAGCACTGGAGGAAAACGAAGCAGAGAAAAAGTGATCTATCGTCTGGTTGCTGAGTACATACATACATACATACATACATACATATACATACATACATACATATATATATATATCTTGCTTACATATCAAAACCATGATAAATTGATAATTCATCTAGCAGTAGTAATATACATCATAATAGATCTAGAATAAGAAAAGTGCATTTACTGTTACATTGGTCTGCTTGTATCCAATCCGTTATATGTAGCACATTGCTAAATAGAATCTAAAATCACACCCATATCAAGGATAAACTACTACTTGTTTGGTTGCATCTTTTGACCCCAATTTTTTGCTGCAATTTTGCTTGGTCAGCTATTTTGGTTTTATGGTATGAAAAAGCTAGCTTAAAAAGGCATTCTCTTTTTGCAAGATCGACTAGCTAATAGCATAATGCACCTATGTAGATTTGTGCACAAAGCAATCCTCAACCAAACAATGAAATTAATCTGGGTCAATGGAAGTTAAAATGATGTCAAACTCATAAGAGCTACTTGAGTTTCAGCCGACTGTTATCCTTAACACGAAAATATCAAATTCATAACACTCACTTTTATTTCAGTACAATTTCATCCTAACACGAAGAGAATAAAAAAGCACACCTCACAGTCACTATTACGATAAGCATACCAGCATAATTTGTATACATACAGAATTCAAACTTCTAGCAAAAAATGACACTAATTTAGGTCATAGCTAGTTAAAATGATGTGAAATACATATGAGTGATCACTGATCAGTCATTCCGATGTAAAACACACATCTCACATTTACAATAAGTCTACAATCATATAAGAGACACACACATCTCACATTCACAATAAGTCTACAATCATACAAGGGACGCACACACTTCTAAGTCCATCTTTAAGTGAATAATGATGCTAATTAGGTTAATACGAGCCAAAATGGTGACAAATCCATAATACTCTCTCCACTTTCAGCACAATTTATACCCTTTACACAAAATTGGAACTCACCTAAAATCAAGTTACCTTGAGGGCAGAAGAGCATATAAGCTGAGCTTAAAATAAGACACCAACCAAATGAAATTAGGTCAATGCAAATAAAAATGATGTCAAATGAACAACACTCTTTCGAATGCTATTCAAGATTATGCTAAAGCTCATTTAGAAAGTGTATATAACACTTATAACTCACCTCACATCCACTGTTACAATAAACATACGAGAATACATTAGCAACACAAACACACACACATAAAAATTCAACCTTCGAGCGAATAATGACGTTGATTTAGGTCAATGGAGGCCAAAATAATGCCGAATTTGTAACACTCGCTCCAATGTCAGCGTAAATTTTACCCTTGACACCAGATTGAAAGTATAAAAACACACCGACCAAAAAGTAATAACTCTTGACAAAATGATGCCAAATGAAGAACACCCGCTTGGCCCTAATGCCAGTATAAAAATAACGTCAAATGCATAACTGTAATGAGTCCGGACAGGCGAGAAAGGAGAGAAAAGGAGAGGGATAAGAAAAGTTATCGAAGATAATAAGTGCGGGGCCAAGTTATGAACAATTCAGAATGCAGGGGTTTTAGGAGTTATTTATTTAAGTATGAGGGTCCCTTTTGTAATTCCCATAAAATCACTCAAGGGAATGCAGTATAAGTATTTAACTCTAGTGAGCTTATCAGGGGATGAAGAATGATGAATGCAATTTTCTTATTTTAACTTTGTTTTTCTTATCAGCACCTTTTAATTCCTGCACTTTATCTTGTAATTTCTTCCCTTTCGTTTTCTTATAGTTGAATTATAACCCAGAAAACTCACCAAAACTAGTCACAAACACTGGTTTTGTTTGATAATTGCTAACGAACTCACGAATCCATTATTAATCGATCCGAGTTCGTTGCAATAACACCCATTACAAATATTTCCACGATTATCCTAGATCTCATATATAAATTGTAATATTAGAACACAAATAACCCATTAAACATACAAGCATAAACTAACTATAAGAAACACACATATAAGAAAAGGTTCAATCTTTTGAGCAAACAGTTACACCTACCAAATAGCTACTCGCCTCAAAATTCACATTAAGCCATTAACAATTACAGACACACAGTTACATACAAATTACAAAGATATAGATACATATGTATGTATATATATATATATATAAGAGAACTGACTGGTTTGGAGCTTTTAATGGAGCTTATTGATCTCACTGAGAACACAAATATTAGCAAACAATCACACTAATTCAGGTCAATGCTATAACCAAAATGTCTCATCAATTTTTTTTTTTAATAAAAATTCAAAAACACATAAAACAACCTTACAGGCTTAAAATTCAATTCACTATTACAATAAAGATACAAACATAAATCACCTCACAATTCACATTAACAATTGCAAACCCACACATAAATAAATAAAAAAAGGTCCAATCTTTGAGCAAACAATAGCACTAATTCAGCTCAACTATGATCATTTTTGTAATAAAAATTCAAAAACACATAAAACCACCCTTACAAGTTACAATTCACTGTTACAATAAAGATACAAACATAAATTAGCTCACATTAACACACACACTCAACATAGATACATACATATATATATATATATATATATATATATATATATATATATAAATAAAAACCGACTGATTGGAGTTTTTTATGGAGCTTATTGATCTCATTAAGGTCAATGCTTAGCCAAAATGTTACAATATTTATTTTATTTATTTTATTTTATGTAAAAAAAATGAAAAACACAAAAAAACAATAAAGCTAGAAACATGAATTAACTAACCCACCTCACAATTAACATTAACAATCACTACAAACACACAAAGATACATATAAAATTACAAAGTTAATATAAAAAGTAAAAAAAAGTAAAAAGAAAAGAAAAGAACATACTAGTTTGTAGTTTTTTATGTAATTTATTGATTTCATTTAAAACATCTTCTTGTTCTTTCCTAACACGATCAAGCTCCTTTGCACTCTCTATTGCTCCTGCCACCTCACCACCTGATATTGATGACGTCATCTCTCTCTCCTTTTCTTTTTTTTCTCCTGAGAATTATTACTATTTTAATGTTTACTAAACTGAAAAACACAAACAAATATTATGTTTTTTTTTATAAGTGTTTTGTTTTGTTTTTCTCTCTCACACACACACACACACTTTTTAATTAAAAATGTTTCTTTATTTTGGTGCATGTTTTTATTTTATATTTGATGTATTTGAACTATTTATGTTTTGCAATTAAAATCATACTCCTAATTGAAATATGACTAAATTTTATTAAAAGGGAAAATTAATTAGTTTCAATATATGTTGGTAAGTTTTGGACAATTTCTTATATTATTGGGAAAAAAAAAGTTCATATGAGCAGTTTTCATTAAAAAAAAAATATCAGGTCCGTCTCTGAAGTTTTTGTTTCCTAATACGAGCTAAAAACAATCGGCTCAGAAATACCATTTATTGTCGGTCATGTTTTTGGCGATCATAACTTAAGTCTTTTTTTTACACTACAAGAAAACTACCAAAACGATATGGTAGAAAGAAATATATGAATCTTTCTTTCTATCATATAGTATCAGATCGTATACAATACTGACGACTCTAATCCGCGCATTTCATTTAAGACGCGGAATTTGAATCCAAATCGGACCTTTTTTTCAACCGGCATTGCCGTTTATTTTTACAGTTTTGTTTTCTGAAAAGATAGTTTTTTTTTTTTAAACATATCGTGATAGTCATGGTTTTTAAAAATACTAGTGACATTTGAAGGATTGTGTGTTTTCACTCATGTATTGTGACTGTTTTTTCCTAGCATATATTTTTTACATATATAATTTATTTATTTATGTCTGTCGGCGTCGTTAAGCTTAAGTGATCATCGAGTCGTGAGGCCGATATGGTCACACTTACTCTTTGAACAAAATTACACTCCAATACTCCATTACTGAAGAAAATGTATTTATTTTTAGAGAAAATATTATATATTTGTGCTTTTGGATTATTTGTATTATCTACGTAGACGCTTGGCTTCTCATAGAATGAATTAGGTAGAGACGGTCGAGCGCTGCAGTCTCCCGTTTTGAAAAAAATTGACGAAAATAATTTTTTTTATGTATTTTGATCGAAACGTTTAAATTTTAGTGTTTCAGCCCCACATTCCGTAAAATAACTTCATATATATATATAATGTATATATTTTCATTATATAGAAAACCATGCTCGCTCATTTATCATTCCTGGTTCCGCCAGTTTGCCTTCTATAAACTATTGGGGGATTATTTGCAAAATGTAGCTAGTATGTGGGGAATAATTGACTATTTTTAAAGTTTATGTGGTTATTTGAGAGGTTTAGGATAATTAAGAAGGGAGTAATTAAGACTTGATAGTTGCTTATAGATAAAAAAATAATATGCGGATTTGACGAGGCGTCCAAATCTTCTATCCATTTTTCTATCTCTTTCGTGCTACCTTGCTTATTTTATCAAAAAAAAATTTTAAAAATTTGAAAAAAATTGTATAATTACTATAATACATGTATCAATACATTCCAATTTTTAAAAGAAAATCTACACAAAATTTATTTTGGAATAAATGTATAAATTAGTGTAAATTAAATATTGAATATTAAAAAAATTGTCTAAAACAATATTATGTTCAAATGTTTTAAATTTTGAATACAATATAATATAAAAATTTATAAAGTTGCGGTATAAGTTGTAAAAATTTAAAATTTGAGTGAAAATAAGCAAGGGGGCACAGAAGGAAGTAGAGAATAGGGGTAGAAGATTTGGACTCGGCGATTTATCATTAAATTTTGAAAATTTCACTTATTATTGTATAATTTGTATGTATATGGAAAAATAGTTTCCCTAATTATACACAATTCCTAATCATGTACCTAATTAAGTGACACCGTACGTAAAACAATGATTACTCCTGGATTTCAATTAATTGTCAATAATTGCAATCGTTACCGTTACATTTTAAATGAAAGGAACAAATTAGTAAAGAAAGTTATTGTAAATTTTCTATTTAACGATATTATAGTGTACCATTATTTAGAAATATATAAGTTTTTTTTAGTGCCAATATTTATATACAAACCTTTTAATCTTAATCAAGGTTACTTACTTTTCATGATATATTAAAATAATTATTCCAATCTGATACACACTTAAACCGCTATTTTGGTTCCGATGAAAAACTTATAAATAGATTGGCGAACCTTATATAATGAGGCTCATCTCGAAAGTAAAACGCTAAATTATAAACGGCTTGTCAACGTTATTCATGATAGGAAAAAGCCACTTTAACGAATATTTTTTCACTTTAACGCATCCTAGTTCATTGTCGTTTTCATCTTTCTGTTTTCTTCCATGCTTTCATTAATCCATATATTTGTAAATAAAGAAAGAAAAAACCGTAGCTATTCCTAAGATTTAAGTATGTGTCGTTTTGTTCTTCGGTTTTGGATCTGTAGTGATTGCCTTATTCATCATCTTAGTATACAACAGTACCTAATCTCGCAATGTCGATGACTATAATTCCATCGACATTGTGCAGTTTCATAGTGGAGTGGCGATGATGGTCTGAGATTGAGTTCCGACTCAATGTGAACAAATGTTTAATGTCAAAAGAGCTTTCCAATGTCATCAAATATACCACTTTACGGGAGACAAAACACTAATTAATGGTGACTAATTAAGAGTGCAAGTCACTAAACCCTAGCTATTTTCAGTATGATCATATGAATTAGTTAACTTTAAATTTTAATTATGCTATGTTTTGTATGCATGCATATATAGCAGTAGAGTCGACTAGCTAAAATGTTTTATAATCAATTTATATTGACAAATATTATCATTCAAATTCTAACCCATTTAACTTGTTTAGTTGCAGTTTTTTTTATTGCCATCCATATACCATATATAATTACATACATCATACATGATACAACACGAATAAAAACACAAAATGGCAATTTATTTAACCATTCGATCAAATTAACCATTTGTTTTTTTATGATAAAAGTAGATGAAATACATGACAAGGTACGTAACTTCCAAAACTTATATATTATGCTTTCAAAAAAATAATAATAAAGATTAGCACTCGTCCAAAATAATTGGTCTGAAACTTTGTCATGTCGCCATCATTATATATATATTTAGCTACTGTGATGCAATAGTTGAATTTTATATGTCAGCTGCTAAAAATAAAAATAAAAATAATAAAAAATCTGTAACTTGACACTTTTAAATTATTGCAGGCCTACCTCTTTATAGTAGTAACAATATATATATCTATCTTCACGTACAATTGTGTAATATTATATTGAACGGCTTCTACAAATTTCAGTTACTTGTTTTTATTTCAAGTTATAATAATTATAAGGTTTGAACTAATTTTCTGTCTTCTCACAACTCACAAAGATCCAAGTAAAAAATTTAATTCCATCATAATAATTTCATACATGTTTTTTTTATGTACACTACAAAAAAAATACTCAACTAGCGACGGGATTAGTGACGGTATTTTTTGTTACGAGCTTATTAGCGATGGTTTTTGTGACGGTTTTGTGATAGTTTAGTCAATTTGCGACAGATTTGTGACAGCCTTTTAAATTAGCGACAGGCTTATGAATGCTTTTAACTCTCACTAAATCAAACTTATTTTATAGTGGTACCAGGACATGCATGCATGGTATCAGTTAATTTGTGTGCAATACAATTTTATTTTTATTTTTTTGTATAAAGGTTGCGAAACATAAATCAATAAATGTTCTGGATATGTTCATAGCAATTTGGCAAAATGCAAATCAAGATTGAAAATATCGTATTAAAAAATGTCCACATAGAAAAGAAGGAATATATATATATATCATACTATTATTTATGTAAACAGGGCTTACGAAGCCTTGAAACAAATAATTACAAAAGTATCCTATAATTTTTTAAACTATTAAAACCATCCAGAAATTTACACGGATTTTAAAAAAACAGTTACAAATCAATTCAAAAACCCATTAGTTCAACAACAATGTACGGTTGAGTCTCACATTAATTTTTTTCTCTCTCTCTTAGTTATTCCATGAATTTAATAGCAAAGCTTACCTAAATAAATCCAAATCACTTCATTATCACTGCCTATCTCTGTCCCTTTTTTGCCAGTGGTAAAATTTTCTTAAATTTTTTCTTTATTTCATAATAATTTATTTAGTTTTTAAGGTTTTACGCACACGTATTATACTAGATCACAGACGCATCGCGTGGGCGGATTTCGCTAGTATATATAATTAATTGGTCAAAACAACACTTTCTAGGTTCAAAAACTATAAAAGGCCAACAAATTAAATGTGTATTATAGCCAAATGGAATCATGCATTGCTTCGTTTATTAATACTGTTTTTAACTCCAATCATAAAACCATCATTTTCTTAAGGACTAATTTATCTCATTTTTACTCTTTATCTCTTGCTATAATTTATCTGGCGTATTTTTCTTACTTTTATAATCGATCAGGACTCAAAAGGAAAGAGGGAAATTACAATAAAAAAATATAGAAAGTGATAATAAAGAGATTGAAATCTGCCGATTTATTTAACCTTCTCAGTACATTGGACTGAGTTTCATTTACACTTGTTCATTTAAAACTCATGTTTTTTTTTAAAAAAAAATTGTTCTCTACTCTCTAGCTTATAATATTACTAGCTCCATATTCCGTTTCAAAAAGTAGTATCTTTTCAGACAATTATTAAACATGCAAAAAAAAAAAATTGTACAAATAATTATGGAAATTGTGACGGTTTTTTTATAACGAGTCTATTAGCTACGAGTTTGTAACGGATTTGTGACAAAAAAATAAATTTGTTACAAAAAATTCAATTTATGACAGATTTATAACATGATTTGAGTAAATTACAAAATCAATATTATTTTGTATACAGCAATATCGGTAACCAAATACTTTGAGCACGGTACCTTCTATGCATGTTAGGTTAAAATGGGTCCCTAGCTAGATATATATATATATATCTACATTAGAATTTTTGGTTACTATAGTATAATTTTGTCCTGCAATTACAAAATACAAACATAAGAAAATGTAAAAACGGCATCACCGACATTTTTTTTTTTTCCAGAAACAATGCTAACTGTGCATAGAGATAGCTAGAAACGACTTAATTTCGAGGCTATTGTTGTCAAATAAGATACGATACGATCATAATTGATTCCCTGGAGCAAATTCTCGATTTGCGACATATGAATTTCATCTTTACCAAAATTTTCCATTTATAGAAGCTAACGCGATTTACCTGCTGGTTTAAACGTTTAACTTGAAGGATATATAGCGGACAAAACATGAAGAGACGGTTATATATTTTAACAACTTAACGAACGAAATAGATGCTAAAGAACGATATAATTATTAAACCAAATCATGGATAGTAATCGAATAGAAAGATTGGGTTGGAACTACTGAAATGATATATATATATATAAGGGTCCGAAAGTAGAATGAGGAAAATGAGACTATAACTACGTAATATATACGTTGTATATCATCATAGCCTCTCGTTGCCCCGATATGTTTCGACTTTCGAGCTATATGAAAAAGTCTATCATTTTTTTTTTATTTTATAAAACTAGTATATATGTCTTGTTTTAGTGGATTTCTGTCATAATGTATTTGGTTATTTAATTACAAAACAAAGTGAGAGCTGCTAATTTCCAAAAAGGTTTTTGTTCTTCCGAAATTTGATCTAAGGAGCGATCTTCGGTCAGTTTTCTATCTTCAAGTAACGAGTTATATAACTAAATATATTAACTAAGCAGAAATATTACAAAAAAGTGACTTTTATGATTATATTTTTGAATGTAATGCGATATCTCCTCATATACATTGTGAATTTATAGTATGTGCAATAACTCAATTTTATTAAATGTAACTGTACAAGCAAACTGATGGGGTTCATTTTGGTAAACCATATAGAACTCCTTTGTTTTTTTTCCCAAGTTTTTTTGTCATTTGGAGTCAAAAGTTTTGCCAAAAGTTACAAAAACCTCCCCTCAAAACTTTAGGCTGCCCACAATAAAGTAGTTTTTTTTTTTCTTTTGAAATGACAATAATTCAATAAAGTAGTTTGATGGGCCAAATAGAATCATAAAAAGACAATAAATAAACCAAAATGGTCATTCTAATTACCACATTGAGCCATTTTTTTGTTTGTTATTTTGTTAATAATAGTACTTTTTCTTTTGGTTGGTATATGGGCGGCAAAGGCCAAGAAAAACGAAAAACGACTCCATAAGTTGCTGTTGTAGTAGAAGACTAGCTACGGCGAGCCTAATGTTGGTTAATAAATGTACTAATAACACTAAAATACTATGATTATCATTTTTCTGAGCGATTTACACTACTAGTCATCATAGATCAAGTAAAAACCAAATTGCATTATGCTAAACCAATAGACAAACAAATAAGTATAAGAAACTACTTTCGAAAAGAAATCTAGACTATTGCGAGAAAGATAAAATGTCAGGTTGAGGCAATTGTAAATATTTTTCAAAAACAACGACTGAACTCGGAATAACTACACCGAATTTTGGGATGATACTCTTAGATACTTCCATCTTCAAAATTATAAATCAATCAATTCACACAAGTCCCCCCTCTATGACGAACTTCCATCCATAAGTAAAGACCAATTTTATCATCTTCTAACTACATACACCTATCGTAAACCGAACGAGACATAATGATCGAGACTTTGAAGGCGTCATCACCATTAGTGGCAGAAGCCTGCACCCTTAGACTGTCATGCCAATGAGCAAATGACAAACATTGGGTCAATGTCGAGTTGGAATAAGATAATACTGAACTTATCAGGCTTGATCAAATAAGATCGAGACCTGTTAGAGATTAGTACATTACACATGTTATATCACTTGCAGAAGACATGAATTAGGAATTTGGTTGGATGCATCGCTCGTTCAATCGATCAGAAAATTGCTAAGCCAGTGTCGCAAGACTTGATTCTAGTTATAATCGTTTTCCGTTTTACCCGAACCTTTGCAATCACTATTGTTCTCCGATTCAAATTTAATGATATTCTCTTTCCCAAAAAATAAAAACTACAAAAACCAAAAAACAAAATTTAGCAAAAAACATTGGTACTATATGTAATAAATAAATTTCACTGAAAGCAACAAAGACAATAGTAACTGCCACAAGTGTGACTCACCAAATAAGTACACGTGTACGGCTGAGATCATTTCTAAAAACCCGGGGCCCACTTTGTTTCGAGCCCAGTTAAACACTTGACACTTTTGTTGTTTTGTTTTTTTGTACTTTTATTTTTATTTTTTAAAGTTGTTATTTTTTTTTTTAATAAAAAAACACTTATTGATATCTATAAATTGATTCTTCAAAATCACAATCTTGTTATTTATTCCAAACCCAAACAAAAAGATCAAACTTTGTTCTGGAATTTAGGTCTTTAAATTTTAATAAAAATATTCTTTGGTCTTTTTTCTCCCCTACATATTATTCTCAAGAAATTTACGAAACTTATTTGCAGGTACTGATTTATTTTCCTACATATATTAGACATTGTAATTTACTAATTTTCATTGTAATTCTTTGATTTTTTGTTTTTTTTAATATACTGCACATGCTAACTGATGGGGAATGTTTTATTGTTTTTTTTTTATTTAAATATTCTCTGAGTTGTTAAAATTACTACTATTAAATTTACATTCTTTGCCAGGTTAAAGTGGTCAACACAGAGTTGATTGCATATACTGAGAATGTTTTTTTTTTTTTTTTTCTTTTTGAAGATTATTTATTGTTGAATTTATTGAAATTTGTATTATTTCCCAGATGTTATTGATGAAAAATTATTGAAGTTACAATCTTTTGCAAATTTAATTTAGTACTTAGTCATGATTATAGTAGTTGTGACACTACGAGGAGACAGATTTATATTATGAAATTTTTGTTTCCACATTTAATTTTATCATAAAAACTATAAAAAAAACTGTAGTAGAATTTCAGCCTTTCCTAAGACTAAATTATGACTAGTCTGGATTATTGTGGTCGGATGTGCCTATGTATTCGTAATATACATTTCGATGAGTTTTCTTTTTGTTGAGATCAGTAAAAAATATGGAAAAGTCGAATAATGCACGGTTTGCACATAGATAAGTCAATCACCAAACAGTGATCTTTGGTTGTTTTCATTCGATTCTTGAATGTAAAAGTATATTAGGAAAAGTAGTGGTACCCGTATCAATTACTGTCTCTACTTTTTATGGAATGTTTGAACTAATTCCGTCCGAATCATCTTCTGGGCGAGTTTTGTTTGTTGTTTTTTCGTCTTTGAATCCATCCTTAGTTTTAAATTTGTTTATTGTACAGATCTAGTCTATAAAAGATGGGCCTTTTATGAATAGTGAAGGCAATTACTGTCAGCAACTATATCGGTGATGTTTCAGAAAAAGAAATTGTGAATTGGGGATCGGAGGACAGTGAATTATAATGCCGCCTCGCAGGTTCATATTGTTAATTCTTTTGTGCAACAGGTGCTACTTTATGATACATGTTGCTAGGTTCGGCTGCAACTTTTAAGCAAATAAGCTGGTGTTTTTTGAGTTTGGGAATAAAACTGGCTTATCCAGCTTAAGCCTAAAGAAAGAAAGAAAGACTTGGCTTTAAACTGGTTAACCAAATGCAGTCAATATTTTAAGCTGATTTTTGAAACAATTGAGGGTAAAAGCTGCAACCAAACAAAGCCTGTATATGTTTTTCTATTTTATATATGCATTCCGCAAATGGTTTCGGGATGTAGAATGATTGTTGCAACAACTAAGTACTGGAGCGCATTCTTTCGCTGAACTAATAAGATGCTTTTTTTATTTTAAAATGATTTCTTGTGCAGTGGTAACAGTAGAAGAACGAATGGGACAATGAAGCTTTTTATCACAACCCTTTTTGGGGTCATGTTTGGCTTATTTCTAGGAGCATATTTTCCCGTAACATCAATATCTAAGGTACCGAGTCATTCATATTCAAACACTTTTTTTAATCTTCATTTATACATACCCTCAGGACGTAGCATTTCATCAATTGCTGCCTTTTTCTTTTGAATAAAATATATGAAGACTATCCCATCTACCCCCGAAGTTTTTTGCCCTTTTGACCAAACTGGCCAACGTCCTCTAGTTTGAAATTTTGTTGAACTTATTTTACCTTAGTGTCAAAAAGTGTAAAGGAAAATAAATTACCATGTTTGAACTTTCAGATGAATTTACCATCCAACTTTCTGTCTAACATTGATCTTGCATACATTGAGGAGAAATATTCTGGTCTCTCAACGCAAGCACTACTCAATATCTGGTCTTCTCTGAATCGAAACAAGCCCCCCAAGGAACACGATATTAAAAAGGTAACTCTTTTATTAGTAATATAAGTTTTCAGAGAACTATACAGGTGTATTTTTGTGAAAATGTAATTAGTAGTTTTTAGTCCTGGTTATAGAGGATAAGACTCTCTAGTATATTTAATTGAATTGATTACAAGTTTTGGATTGTCAAAAGAAGATGTTGATGATGTTAGTTCTATGTCGAAAGTTCTATGTTCAATTTTTGCTATGCTATGCTATGCTATGAGGCTCACTTGAGAGTTTCTATGAATTTGTATTAGTTTCTATGAATTTGTATTAAGAGGACTTGCTCGGCTACAGCTTCGAAACTTAGATTTTTCCCTTTTGAGCTATTGCGTTTGTTGCTTTAAGTAGAGATATTTTTGCGTTCTTGAGTTAAAAATAGTAACCAACTGGAAGTAGAAAGACGGATCGATCCAAAAATATTTTCCAGTCTGAGGAATCCTAGATCTTTTGCTTAAAAGCTACAACTTAACCAGCCCTGAGTGATTTTGGTTGCTTAATGTGGGCGCATATGCTGGATACATCCAGCTTTTCTTCTACTTTGAGCAAGCTAGCTTTTTACCCTAAAAGCTATAATCAAACAAGCACTTCGTGAATTTGGTTGTGCTTCTTGGAATTTCGTGGTTTTGGTAACTTAATAGTATTTATCACCCCAAATAAATCTCAATTTACATTTTTTTTTCCATAATGTTAATATATTTATTGATTGTTACCTTAGATTTGGGAACCTACAAATCCACGGGGGGCCGAGAGGCTTCCACCAGCGATCATCAAAGCTGAGTCAGATTTGAACTTCCGGAGATTATGGGGTCACCCAAGTGAGGTGAGGCCCAGATTGAAATTTGATTATTTTTTACTACAATACTGGTAATATAGTCAAACTCTGAAGTCTCAACTGCTGATGCATATGTAATTAGGATCTAGGCTGGTTTATCTTTTTGATTACATAAAGTGCATATACTTAGTAAGCATCATAGTATAGTGTAACGAATCTAATAAATCTTAAGACTCAATACGAACACAAATATAACACAACCCAAATGAATATCAAACTCAGACTATTTTTTAGGACAGATTTTCTATTTATCTCAAAGATTCAAACATACAAATATAAACAAATTCGAAACTGAAATCTAGAAGTGAAAGGGAAAACAAAGATAAAATTAAAGCTATCAATTCAGATTCATTTTCTTCCTTAACCTCACTCACCCCTCTCCTTTTCTCTCTTTTGTCATGTGTCCTGACTCGTTACATATAGCGAGCTCTTCTCATTGGGGTTCATTAAGGTTTATTACACTTTTCTGTTCTACAGTTATAATGTTATGCACTAGACTAAGAGACATTCAAATTTGTATACCATTATACAATGTTTAATCTGTTTGGTAGAATACCATAAGTTTTCGTATCTTCAACTTATACAAGTTTTTTCAATTTTTTACTCTGGCCTACTGCCAATTATTCGTAAAAATGACAGGAATACCTTTAAGAATCGAATCGTTTGTAACTTGAGGGTGTAAATCAAGAAATTCTGTAAGCCATGGATACAAAATCGACAGTGGTACAAATATTAAACAAAGGGTTACTATGCATTAAATAATAATCTAAAAGGCGAGGATACAAAATTGAGATTGGCTCATTGTTCACTGTTCACTGTTGTTGCTTAAGTTGTATAATATGTTGTGTAAATTGTTTGCAGGATATAGTTTTTGAACCAAGGTACCTTGTTACCTTTACTGTTGGTTTAGCTCAGAGAAACAATATTAATGCAGCAGTAAAGAAGGTTGGTCTGATTTCCCTCTTTTTGTTTTTTTTTCAATCACTGCTTTTGTCGTAATTTTGCAATTAATTAACATGCTTTCGCAGTTCTCAGGAAACTTTACAGTCTTACTTTTTCATTACGATGGGCGGACTAGCGAATGGGATCAGTTTGATTGGTCACAGCGTGCAATCCACATAAGTGCCCGAAGGCAAACTAAATGGTAAATTCTGATATCAATACAATATACATGCATACATACAACATACATCTAAGGCTTGTTGGTGAGTCGGTGACCACTTAGTGTATATATTTTATGCTTATTGTTGTTTGGTTGATACAAAAAAAGTGTAGTGGTTTTTGTTTTTTGGGCAAACATTATCACTGCACCAAATACAAATATATACCTTTTTCAACGTTTAGCGTTCACACCTATAATACTAAGTAGAGCAAAATAGAATGTGTTTCACTTCAAGCCAAACAGTTTTATGTTATAACATGCAAGCAAATAAGCCCTATGGAGTGGGGTTGCATACTCACAGTAGATGTTTCTTTCATAAATGACAAATTTCATCCAGTAAACTCAGTGGTTTTTCTTTGTTTTTTGCTCCTTTTTTCACAGATTTATTTGTTATACAATTTATTAATTGTCCTGCGGTATTTATAATTGATGCAAGGTGGTACGCCAAGCGGTTTCTTCATCCTGACATTGTCGCCCAATTCGATTACATATTCATCTGGGATGAGGATCTTGGGTTGGAGAATTTTAATGGAGAGGAGTGAGTGAGAATTCTCCTTCTTTTTCAAGCTCTTAAAGTAATGGATTTCATAAGTATTTACGACTATAATACCATTATAAACTGTTGGATAGAAGTTAAGTCATTTCTGTTGAGAGACCAATGGTGTGAAAGTGCATTGTTGTAAGCAGTGAACCAAAAATAAGTGTCAATGGGAAAAGATAATTTGTTTTTGGTGACAGATTCTCAGTTTCTCACCCACCTGTTCAGAAATAAAAATTGAAAGTACGTCACATTTAGTCCAAAACTGCCACTCAAAAGACAAAATTACGTAACTTGATTGCCACCTTGTTGTATACATAATTATATATGCCAATGATTACTCTACAAAATATGTTATGCCCATATTAAAGTACGTACTTTTGCAGATATATAAAAATGGTGAGGAAACACGGGTTGGAGATTTCACAGCCCGGTTTAGAACCAAGTAGCGGGTTTACATGGCAGATGACTATGAAGAGGGATGATGGCGAAGTACATAAGTGAGTTCAATGAGTTAGTCTTGTTTCTACAGTATAATCTATTGAGCTTGTTTGTTTTAAAGCATATAAGCTGGATTTTTTGAGTTTCAGAAGAAGAATTATTTTCATCCAGCTCATAGCTTAAACTCTCTGCTTTAAAGCTGGTCAACCATACATAGTGATTTTACCAAAACATCTGAGCTTATAAACTGCAACCAAATAACCAATATAGCTAAAATAAATTTGCTGATGCTTTAATTTTAAATCTTGTCATTCATCCTATACAGAACAACAGATGAGAGACCTGGATGGTGTAGCGATCCACTTTTACCACCTTGTGCAGCGTATGTCTACATCTTCATTTTTGTCGATACGTTTTTTTATTATTGTTTTTAGTCTTTTTGGCGTGATTTTTTTATTAAAATTTGCAGATTTGTTGAAATTATGGCGCCCGTGTTCTCTCGAGCTGCTTGGCGTTGTGTCTGGCATATGATTCAGGTACAACACATTCACAATTCTAGCGGCTTATGATTTGATTGAATCTTCTTTCTTGCCTTATAAGCTGTACACTACACTTGGTTAGCCAGCTTAACTAATTGTTTTTTCGTGGGAGGCTTGAAAAACTTGAAGTTGTTAGCTGAACGAACTCAGCTTGTTTCACAGCCTCAAATTAGCTAACTTTTCTTCGAAGCTGTAGCCAAAATGATTATATTTCCTTCTCTCTTATGTATTTCATGTGTTTTTTTGTTAATGTTTGGAATCTAATGACAATTGCAGAACGATTTAGTACATGGATGGGGTCTTGATTTTGCTCTTCGAAAATGTGTGGAGGTGATTTCTCGCTTATATCGTTTGCGTCCACTTTTAAATTGTGCTTGATCTAGACCATTGATTATTATTTTTAAATTTTTATTCGAGAACAGCCTGCTCATGAGAAGATAGGTGTTGTAGATACTCAGTGGATAGTTCATCAAACTGTTCCTTCGCTTGGGAACCAGGTACTTTCTTGTTTTGCTGCAACCCTTACCGAACCGACTTAACTTCCGTGACAGTTGATACTGAAACGTGGACTTTAATTTAATTCATTTAACCAATTAGTTATAGCTTTTTCAGACCCATAAAATCAAAACACCTAATGTCGAAATAGTCACCAAAACTTACATATGAGAGAAAATAAGTTTAGCCTGAAAGCTGCTTTTCAAACAATCCCAGAGCTTAAATAGTCAATATCATTCGCAAACGAAGCTCGTTGCTTGGATTTTAATAAAAAGGCATGTTTTGTAACTGGGCAGTAGAAAAATGTTCTTAATGCAGTGATTTTGCTTCAGAATGTAAGTTATTGCGAATTTTCAATCTTATTTAGATATTAGGCCTCAAAAGTACCTAAACAATTTAGTTACAAATTGACTACGAGTTCTTGAACATAATGTACTTGGTAATTTTTTTCGACAGGGTAAAGCCGAAAAGGGAAAGGCACCATGGGAAGGGGTAATGCCTATTCTCTTTCTCTTCGTTCATCTTTTTATGTTTCCGTCTCAATTTTTTTTCTTGGATGTTCATTTTAGATTAGCCTCCTAAAACAGCTTTCAAGTACCATCGGCTGTTTTTTTTTTGTTCTTGTATTGTTAACGACAGATATTCGTAGGTATACATTGCATCTGGTGTTTGGGCAAAATAAATTTTCACCAAAAAAAAAATCTTATTTTTTATTGCAGGTGAGGGAAAGGTGTAGAAGTGAATGGACGATGTTTCAAGATAGAATGAACGACGCAGAAAAGGTTCATTTCAAGGCTTTGGGGATCGATCCGCCAAATTCAACAGATTTTAAAGATATATAAAATGGTTTTTGATGGTTATATTTCGCTGTCGCGGTTTAACAATCTCAGCTACAGCTAGAGAATAGGCTGGAGTGAAGCTCATATACGGAATACTAGTATATTCTTTTCTTCTTTTTGTTTAGGAATAATTGTAACCAATTTTGAACGATTATTATGATCTGATCTGTTGAAAGTTTGATAGTGTTTCATTGCGTAAATTAAAATGAAGTTGGAAGCTTTTTGAATCTTAAAGTTGGTAGTGCTGATATTAGGACAAAATCTCGATTTCAATTTTCATAATTGTTGTAACCCGGAAATGACATTGGTCGATATATATTTTTACATGTTCGTAGTAACTTAGCAAGTATAACCTTACTGATTCGATTGATGTTGCGAGTTGTAACATGTGTAACAGGATCGAATTCTATTTAATAATGGATTATGATGAGTGTCGTTCTGTAAGTAAGGTTATCTTCTCATTTCGTCTATGGTTGATAGTTTTCGCAATTCTGAAGGGGACCGGCAACAAATTACCTTTTGTCTAAATCGCTTTTTCTTTAATACTTTGTTTTATCGCTTGGTACATACCGTGACTCGTGAGTGGAAAAAAAAAGGGCCGATTTTTTTTTAATTTTACTTTCTCTATTGCCCTTCAGTCCTTCACTCTAATTTATCGACTACTACTCCTAATGAAACCATAAGGCCAAGTAATTAATCTCGGCTGCGAACTTTGTAATACAGGTTGTAAAAACAATTGTCGGACATAGTGACAACGGATAAAAATTATACTACAGAAAAAGTTCATTAATACTAAAACTTTACAACTTTAAACAAAACTTTCAGAAAATGAATAACTCCATTCATCACTGCAAAAGTATTGCAATTTTATTGCTCATATTCATATATTTTAGTCAATAACACATGCGATTAATTTTATATTTTAATCATAACTCCATTATAATCATTACTGCAAAAGTATTGCAAGTTTATGGTATTTAAAGTTTAAACTTTGAACTATATATTGGGTAATTTATTTCAACTTTTCGACTTATGAGTATAAACAGAACCTTTTACATGTTCATAATAAGTATAACCTTATTGACTCAGATGAAATTGCGAGTTGTAACAAAGTGTAACAGATTTGAAATATATTTAATAATAGTAATGCATGGTCTCTTGTTTTTTTTTTTTTAAAAATCACATAACAAGGAGTATGTTTTTATTGAGTTTCACATCCACAAATGGAGTGCTTATTAGTAATAGTAAACTTGAGTTAAGTGAGTTAAACATGATCGTGAATCCATAGAGGGTCCTCAAAATCACCTCGCAAATCATCTTCGACATGGCAACTCAACCCCATTAACCGACTAATGTCCACCCCATTTCCAAGGTGCCATGTAGGCGTCCCATTGTCGTACCCATCACAAGTCAGCCTTCTCAATCCGCTCCTGTCCACCCTCGCCACGTAAATTTCACCATACGGTTGGAACTGATTAGGAATTGATACCGGCTCAGCTGTAACCCCGTCCAAGTTTGCCGCAAAAACCAACCACTCCCCGTTCGGGCTGAAGCACACATGGTTGATTCTCTCTCTGTCAACCTCTTCTTCTTCACTCCCTGCCACGTGGATCCTCCGAAGCTCAGTGCCTTCCGGTGTAATCATATAAATGCTAAAAGCACCTTCGTTTTTGGGGTTGTGCCGATTCGATGAAAAGGCTATCCAACGTCCGTCAGGTGACCAATGTGGCATAGTATCTATACATTCCCCCTCCGTCAACTGCCTTATGCTACCACCGTCGTCAAATTCTCCTTTAACAGCATCCATGATAAATAGATTTTTATATCCTGAACGGCCAGACTTGAAAACGATAAACTTTCCATCTGGCGAGCAACAGGGGAAAGCATTATTACCTGTATCTTCTTTCGTAAGGATCTTGATGTCTACCGGGATGGTTTTGTTTTCGTGATCATCGTCAAGGTCAGCTAAATCGAAAGAAACCCTAGCAATCTGTACGGATGTCCTTGCCTTCTCGAATATTGGCCCTATAGAGGTGAAGATCACGTTCTTCTCCATTGGATCCCACGAGTTGTAGAACATCATACGCCCCTCCAACAAGGTCCATTTCTTTAATCCGTTGGATTTCACAATGTTCAAGCCGGTATTCGAAGCAACATCCGAATTAAAAGCAATGAACTTGCCATCTGGCGAAGACGATGGGAAGTATCCATTCAGCCTGAACAACTGAACCTCTTTCTCAGGAGATGTAACGAAATCAACATGTGGAATTATGGTCTCGCCCCCTGCTGAGTGTCCCCTGAACCGGTGATACCCGAGAAAAGTCGAATCCAGCGACACAAACGGATTGTAGTGGTGAATATCAGGACTCGTCAATCGTGTCACTGGTATGAATTCTTGTGTCAAGACGTCGAATATCTCAATGTGTCGGAACTTGCTGTCTTTCCGGCGAGTGGCGACAACGATTCTCCTCCCGTCTTGCATGGCGACAGGTGTGAAGACGTGGAGTCCTGGTAGAGTAATCCGGAGAGGTGTAGTTTCTCCATTTCTTTCGAAATCTTCAGCTAGTTCAATTTTGAAAATGCTCCACCAGCCGTCCTCGGCCTGGCGGTGAAAGTAGATAGAGGAATCGTCCGCCCACGTCGGCCATCCACCATGCTGGCATACCACTGTCCGTTTTCTGGGTTCGGATTCTTTGAACACCGTGATATCTGTCTTTAGCTCGTGAAATTCTCCACCCCAGGGACGTGAACCGTTAGATGCAATAGCGATGAGTTTTCCATTAGGAGAAACGGCTGGGCTGTAATCGACTACACCATAAGGTGAGAGCCGAGAAGTTTTCTTGTCATCAAGATTAGTCGAGTACAGAGCATTCCAGCTGGTGAACAGTTTCTGAGGTGGTTCGTGAGCGGATATGAAGTAAACTTTTCCGTTTTTGATAACAGGACGGTCGTGGAACAGACTTTGTGTTGGAGTCGGGAGCTTTTCAGCCTGTTTGTTTGAACCTGGTCGGGTTAAGAAGATTTGGGGTGAACCGGTTCTTTCAGAGATAAAGACAAGGGATGGGTTTTCGTCATATTCGTTAGTGAACTGGGCGTTGAAATTGATAGAAACACCGTCAGTGAGGCGTTGTACTTCAAGGGATGAATGGGTGAAGTTGAAGTCGGATGGGATTTTGACGGAAAAGACGTCGAAACCATATTGAGGTCTGCCGATGGTGGAAAAGATTATGGTTCCCTCAGGGTTCATGCTAAGAAGCTGGTAAGTCATCACTGAGTGATCGTTGAGAAGCTAGGTCAAATAAAGAAGGAGAGGGTTGATATACTGCTCAATCCGTTCATTACGAAAATACGTGTAACTTTCATCATCAGTTTTATTATGGGTAAATTGTCGAAATGAAAAATCTAAAATTTTCTTTTACTTGCAGAAACAGTTCAGAAGTTTAGTAATCATACTATTCTGTCTGTCAGTTTATTTTAATTGATAAACAATCCAGCAGTATAGTCTTTATACTATTCTGTTAGACAGTTTCGTACAATCACAATTCAGTCTAGCAGTTTAATAATTTATATTAAATATGTCTGATATTTATTTATTGCAATTTAAATTCTGTACGAGTCAGGAATTTGTAATCGAATTATATTTCTTTCAAAGTGAAATAAAATTGTTTATTTCCGTTTCAGTCATTTTCTTTTACTTTATTGCTTTTCGATATAATAAGAACCAACAATTCTGTCATATAATTTTAATCATAAACCATTTGATTGATTTTTGAAAGATTTTTTTTCGACAATCTATCTATAAGAAAATTGATAATTAAAGTTATACGTATTTGTTTATAATAGACACCTGTTTAAGAACGGAATAATTAATAATTAATACTACTACAGTGTACATGGCAAAAGGACAGCCACCTTTGCCAACGCCATCATGTTTACTTCAATTCATATCACAGTTGAATTTTATGAATTAAAGTCAATTTTTCAAAATTAGGACGGTTAATGAATCGAGTCGTTCATAAACATGTTCGTATTCATCTTGTTAAAAACGTGGTTCGTGTTCGTTCATTTACTAACGAGCTGAGCTTGAACACAATAATAAGGCTCGTGTTTGACTCGTTTGAAAGCTTGTTTAATTATTTTAATATATTTTTTTTCATATATGTTCCTTCTTATACATGTAAACTTTATCTAATATAACGATGATAATCAATAAATACTCTTCAATTTAATTAATAAATTTATTTTTAAAAATTAAATCTAAAATCACAATAACTAAATTTATTATTGTTTATCTTAATACTTATTTTAGTTTAGTGAAAAACATTTTTTTATGCAAAACGATATTAAATTTGTCAAAAAACGTGTTGATAAAATACTTATAAACATGCTCTTGAACAACTCGTCCGTAAACGATCTGATTTCGAGCAAGATTTTAGGGCTCGTGTTCGGTAAACGAACGGAGTTTGAGCATAGTAAAACTCGGCTATGTTGATTTGTAGCCCCTATCCAAAACCAGGTCTTACGAAATTTCAAAAAAGTTGGTAATAAATGGTCCACGAAGGTGTTTAATTACTTGCAGACAAAGCTCAAATATGTGACTAAATTCTTAAAGCTTGAATGTATACATCTTTGTCCTTTAGAATTATATAATATAACACAATACAAAGAAATTTCAAAACGATTAAATAGTGTGATAGAAAAGTGGTCGACAAAAAAGTCATCATACAAAACACAACAAGTCTAAAAGGTTTATTTTGGTTAAAGAAAGACACCACATTTATTTTGGTCTCTTTTTTTTCAGGCAAAAAAAAATATCAACTTCCATTTGAGCAAATGTTGATGATAGAAAAGTGACACCACCCTTATACATTACCCTTTTGTATGCTCAATTTTGTGGCCCCATATTTTTATTTTTCCTCGATTATCAATAAAATAAAAATGTATGTTTTTCTGACCAATTATTAAAAAAAAAAAAAACTTATACATTACACAAAAGAACGTACTAAAAACTGTTACTAGATGTATTGAGCAGTCACACCTGGCTTTATATACATGTTTTATAGGTGAAATTATTATAGTTACAAATTAGTTAGTAAATATTAAAAATATGAAATTTAGTTAGTAAATCAATTGATACAAAATAAGTTAAAAGAGTTTTTAGTTGGTATATGATCATTTAGCTAGTAAAAGAGTCTCGTTATAAAACCCACCTCTTACTATTATATACTTTCCTATTTTCCACTCTCTCTCATACATACAATTCTTCATACCTCTATGACATGTTTGTTTATTATGAGGTGATATAATATTATTAGTATCGTGATACTCATATAATATATTGTTTGTTTATATAAATGACATTCGGTATTATACATGAGATAATATTAATTACAGTACATTTTATGCTATATCAGCTATATGATGGTATTATCTATCACACCAATAATATATACATATTTACAAGTTATATCTACTTATACTATCCTGCAACCATGCTTGTTTGCCGTATATATAAGATATGGTATATGATTATTAATACCGTGTGTCTCACGTTATAACTTGTTTGTTTACGCAAATTGCATCTACTATTATATAAGAGATAATACTAATTATACTACAATTTATGCTAATAAATGGGTATAATTAATACCACTAATTATATGGTAGGTGGTATTATGTATCCCACTAATAATACTTAGTTATAAACTATACCATTGTATATTATTCTGCAAACAAACATGACCAGACAAACCTGACATATATGTTAATATTTTACTACAAAGATAATTAGAAGTATATATAGCCTCATAAAAGGTGTGTAGATAAAAATGAATAGTTATATATAGTAAAAAAAAAGTAAGTATTTTTTGTTATACTTTTTTCGTTCTTAAATAAGTGTCAATTATGAAAATATATACAATTTTGCCATCGGTTTTTTCATAACTAAATTGCCGAAATGAAAAATCTAAAAATTCCGTCATATAGCTCTACATATGAAAAATTTGATGCTCAAAATTGCACGCATTTTCATAAGAGAAATTTATTTAGGGACGGAGGGAGTATATGGCTAGCGTGATAAAAAGTAAATATTTTTGTTAAATATGACTAGCTTGACAATTTGAGATATTTACCTTTTAACTTTGCTATTTTTTGTTAGAAGCAAGCAATTTTAATTAGCCTAGAAAAACATTATCTATACCCACTCTATCATTCTTCTTATGGAAATAATAGACATAGATAGTTTTTTTTTCACAAACAGATACTTGCATTGAACGAAAATGTACAACAATGTTCTAGCATAACATCGGACATCAGCATTTAAGTGTGGTCATCATTCATCAATTTTTTACGTTAACTTTACAAAGTTCGGTATCTAGTTTATTCGTACAGATCAATGTTCCACTAACCATATAAAAAAGATGTCCAATTTGCTAGTGGAATTGTGACGGATTTTTTTGTGGACAACTAAGAAAGTCCGGGCAATGCTGAAAGTGGCAGTTTTTTGGAGATATCTGAAGAAAGTATTGAGCAATATTGAATTCGGTAATTCTTGGAGATATAAAATATTTGAACAATATTTATTCTTATTTCGTGGTTTATGGATTGATATCAATCTATGAATTGTTTAAAAGTTTTAGTGGTGATGTTTGAATGCACCTTAAATCATACTTCTTATCTATTTAGTTACTGCATTAATGATTTTGGGTTCAATCTTCTCTCTCAAGTATAGAACATTTGGCAGACTGCTCTATCAATGCTTATTCTTCTTTTGGCAAATAGCTGTTCTGTCTAAACTTGCTTAGGTAGTAGGTACCAAGCGCATTGTTTCCGTGTAAACCTGCCTTGCGAGTTGCGATTACTATAAGGAGTAAAGTTTAGTCGGCTCTTTTTTCCAGCTTATAGTCGTTATGAGTTGAACTTGATTTGCAGTGTGCACAGTTTGTTACATGTAGTTTCTGAGTAAAAATAAGTTGTAATTTATGCAGACTAGCCATTCTCAAGGGGTAATTATACCTACAAACCGGATATAAGAAATAAAGAAATGTTTTAAAATGTACAGATCACCAAAGACAGCAGTCGGAGACATATAACCAACTTTAATGCCATTAGACTTGAAAAGTCGCGTTTGGTTGCACCAACTTACTTCAAACTACGAGTATCGAGTATGCCTTTGGAATATATTCATCCATTAAAACCATTTAGGTGTACCGAAATTCAATAGATCCAACTGTCTGTACGAATATATTGTTCAAAAGTATGACTCGTTTAGGATAATCCACAAAAAGAAATTATCGTCTACATGTCATAGGTGTTCCAAAGAATTTGGAGACCTCTCCCAATTGAAGACTGTCCTACAACCCTATTATTCTCTGTTAGTAATACTCGACTATAATTGAAGATTTTTAACCACAAACTTTCAATAATACTGATAAAATAGTAAGAATAATTACCAGAGGATGCCAAATATTTGTCCGCTTCGTGGAGAAAAAATGTTAGGTCGAATTTTGTTAATAAAAAGACGTCAAAAAAGAATAGTTACCGGTACCCAAAAAGATTAAGAGACGAAGGTTTAAATGATGCGTGTGAACAAATTGGGAAGAATTAAGATAAAGATTTTAATAAAACGCATAGATCACCAAAGGCAGCAGCTATATATAGACATAAAAAACCCATGCAAGTCGATATGAATACTACGGACGGGTAATGTTAATCCTATTCTATGTATACATATATCATTGTTAGCTGTTTGTATTAATAATCACATGGATGATAATAAAGATCGTATAATGTGTTCTAGTCTCCAAACTATGGCTCCAAGTCATGAAAACGGGATCAATGTTCATGATGGAATTGCTCAATCATGAAAAGACGTATTGTTCGTCATGGAAGCGGGAATAAGTTGTTTTCTCTCTTAGCTCGTCAGGCAGTTCTCTAGTTGTTGTTTTACTTTTTCATATTGATTTAAGAACGTGTTTTGCATGTTTGCATGCTCAAAAAAGAATATATATTCTTCCTGCTTAAAGCTTCTAGCTTCGGTCCAAAAGAACCTTGGAAAGCTCCGTTATTAAGAAGAAAAATATGGAAATCGAAAAAAAAATGTTGATTAACTAATTTTTTGCATCAGAGATGGAGCCATGAGTTTCGATGGGAGATAGCAACTGATAGAATTGCCGACGAATTAAGGAAAAAAACATGTACCCTCACCCTTCCCCTTTGTTTTGAATTTTGCAAAGTAAGAACTAGTGTAAATTGATCCAAATGAAATCATTTAAATCGATATTACTTCAAAATATCATTAAATTTCTAGAATATATTGTAAAAGTTCATTAACATACAAAACACAAGGCATAAAATATTGAATATTGAGCAAATATATATAGCTAAAGGGGCACGGTGCCGGATAAAAAAGAATGAGTAGAGGATCCCGACTCTAACCCAAATAAGGTATTACTTGATATTCCTTACTAATGAAAAAAAAGACCAAGTTAACAAGAAAAAGACACATATACAATAGATGGAAGTTCAATTCACATAATTAAGTCTTAGTGTCTTAGGGTTTGTTTCTTGGTGGTCTTGGAGCCCCACAAATAATGTGTTCATTTACACATTCTCATCGGATTATTTGTATGATTCAGATATCAAAAGATCCCTAAATGATATATATTACAATACCATGGGAGGCATGGCATTAGTAGTCACGTAATTATGAACGAAATAGTCATTCGTAGTCCCGAGACAAACCATGCTTGTACTCATAATCATGGGACTACGAACAGGGACTGAGGCACTAGGTTGCAAAGAGGTGCGGCCTCAACCCCACAAATTACAAAACCACTGTTTTTTTTTATATATAATGAAATTTGAAAAATATATAAAAAAGTGGTTCGTGTGTTAGAGTTCATACACTTTCCACTAAAAGGCGTAGACGTAGGCAGAAGTGATACTCATACAAATAGTATAGAAAGCACCGATAAATCACCAATGTGAGATGTATATTCTAACAACTTGAAACCTTGTAAATAAACAATTTGTATTTACTAACCCTGTAGTAGTAATCCGGGTTCGTCGTTGACTACGAGTCTCGCGAGCAACCAGGAGCAACGCAACAGTACTGGTTGCCCAATGCCCAGTCCAAATATTTTTTTTATATTTTTTTGCCCCAGGCTCAAGCCTTAATGGATTTGGGCGTGAGCCGCCCCTGCGAGCAACGAGGCCATAGAGTGGTCTAGAAATAAGACAAGTTTTGCCGTAAACTTATATTTTAAGTTATTTAAAATATCATGCGTCTGTTTCGTGTGTCCAAACCAATGTTTTATAAGGCGAGCGTAGACGGAATTTACGCTGACCCCTAAACGATACACATAGCTCATAAGCCTAACAAAGTAATTAAGGGAGATCAAAAGCATTAGGCGGCATGAGAGGTTTAGAAGCCTAGCAAATTAAGCGGGAATTAAAGAATTAGACCGTAAATAGACAGAATTAGGTTAAAATATGAGAATACAGATATTTAGACAGAAACCCTAGTCTCTCTCTCTCTCTCTACAGAGCGAAGCTATAAAACATGTGGTAAGTAAACAAATTGAATATTTAATTTCTCGTTTTTTTTTTTCTTATCATTTATCTTTTTGATGTATCATTTTATCAAATGGGCTATCTTTAAAAAAAAAAATAAAAAAAAATGGGCTATCTTTCGTTTAGCAGATGATACACTTGTTATGCATTTTTAAAAAGAATTGCAATCAAATAAAATATTAAAAATTTTATAGGTTTTTTTTTCTCTTATCATTTATCTTTTATTGATCATTTTATCAAATGGGCTATCTTTCGTTTAGCAGATGATACACTTGTTATGCATTTTTAAAAAGAATTGCAATCAAATAAAATATTAAAAATTTTATAGGTTTTTTTTTCTCTTATCATTTATCTTTTATTGATCATTTTATCAACTGGGTTATCTTTCGTTTAGCAGATGATACACTTGTTATGCATTTTTAAAAAGAACTGCAATCAAATAAAATATTAAATTTCTTATAGGTTTAATTGCATGTTGCTTGTTTGAATGCAATATTGAGAGCAGTTAAGGGTTTTAATGTCTGTGCAAAAAAGGTTATTATACGCTAAAACTTATTCTTGAGAGTTGTTTAGATGCATTTTTAAGCAAATACAAACTTTCAACTTAGCTCCCAGAAGAGATTTATTTATTTATTTATGATATACAGATAAAACGGATCATTTGGAGTTGTTTGAATGCATTTTTAAGCAAATAAGAAATTGTATTTGCTCGAAAAGGTTAAAATTTAAAATATACAGTTAATACTGATTACTCGAGGGTTGTTGGATGATGTTTTAAGCTAAGATTAGCTCAAAAAGGTGAAAATTTTAAAAGATACTGTTTAAGTCTGAATATTTGGGGTTGTTTAGATGCAGTTTTAAGCAAATAAGTTCGTATATTAACTCAAAAGAGTAAAAATAATATTGAAATATACGGTTAAAGACTTAACGCCGAGTCCTTAGGATACATCCTTTAAGCAAATAAGGTATTAATTACTAGTTGATTAATTGAAGTCGGATAAAGGGTGGTGGTGGACCGCCAGATCGGTGGTGAAATAATCAGTTTTCTCAGAAAAAACAATGGTTCTTCAATTAATGTTTTGTAGATATGATTAGTTAGGCAACATTGCAACCAATGGCAGACTAATTTGTTTCCATTTGTAGTACACAGATAAACCGCTGTGAATGCTCTAACCCCGTGCTAATGGAAGATTTGGTTGAGGACATACTCACGCGCCTACCGGTAAAATCCTTACTCCGTTGTAAATGCGTTTGCAAACGATGGTATGACTTAATTAGTTCCAACGCTTTTGTAAAACAACATCTAAGTCGTTCCATTCTAAGTAATACAAACAACCGTGTACTAATAAGCAAAAAACGTCTCAATCTATACTCATTACCCATCTATTCACTCAACCAATCCCACCCAGAACTACTAGTCCGACCCATGCCCGTAACTAGCTTCGACCTCCTAGGCTCTTCTAACGGCTTGTTATGCCTTTGTTTATGGAAAGTTATTATAATATGGAACCCCACAACCCGTAAGCATATAAATGTACCCGCTCTGGATGACGTCGATAAGTTCGAAGAAGGCACGCATCAGTTAGTGCGTGGGTTTGGGTACGATTCGGTATCGGATGACTATAAGTTGGTAAGGGTGCGTGAACATGTTTCATCTTATGGAGAAACTTTAAGTGTTCGAGTTAAAACTAATGTTTACAGCCTGAGGTCCCACTCGTGGAGAAAATCTGTCCATATTCCGGATTATATGATTTGTGGGTCGTCGCCCGGTATATTCACTTGCGGTGCGATACATTGGGTTGCACAAAGAAAACCTCGGGGTGGTTTCCAAGCATCTCCTATCCTTTTTGTTATTTCGTTTGATCTTGCTACTGAAGAATATATGGAAATTACTGTTCCGAAATGTGTTAATAATGATAAAATTACGACCTTTTTGATTCGGGAATTTGGTGGTTGTTTGTCCATGGTGGGTAAGGTTTCTAATAGACATAATGTTTATGTGTGGGTGATGAATGAGTATGGGATTACAGAATCGTGGACCCAACTGCTTAATATTTCAAGTTCAGAAATTGGTAGATCTGTTTGCCACCGTGTGGAGCCTTTGATCTATTCGGAGTGTGGTGATGAAGTGCTACTAAGTGTAAATAGCTTTGAGAAGCTTATCTGGTATAATATAAAAAATAGGATTGTTAAGTTTGTCGACATTCGTGGGCTCGCTACGTATTCCCATCATTTGATTTGTTTGGAAAGCCTTGTGTCTCTCGGTGGTAGAGCTGAAAATGATGAGAGACGAGGTGGGGAGGAGGAAAAGGAAGCATCGGTGGAAGAGGTAATTTAACTAATTAATCTTAGTATTATCTTGTTTTCTTTTGGGATCATTTTAGTGTTTCTTATGGCTAATCCATCTCAAATATGTTTTCCTGCTGAATTTTGAGGAGTTCTGTTGTATTTGGTTTTCTACTTATTTATAGCTTGTGTGTGTAAGTTAACTCGATAAAAGCTGTTTTCGGTCTTTATTAATAAGCCCATTCTTGTTAATTAAGATAACAATCAAAAGCCCTATCGGGACTCTTGGTACTCCCAGTTTATAAAAACTTTATACAATGTTTGTCCATCTCTGTTTGTAACTTAATATTGAATTTATAATTTTTGAGAATTTTTAAAACGTCTGTTGCACTAGTTTAGAAAATCTGTTGCCTGTTCGTTCGTATTCACTGTCTTTACCTTTTTGACAACTGTATGGCGATCTGCAGATAAATTATATTGAAAAGACAGAACGCGTTGTAAATCAATTTAAAAATCGAAGTCTTGATTATGTTGATGTACTGCTGATTCTCGTACTACCCCTATACATGTTTGTGAATTCACTGAAATTAAAAACGGTTGAACTTCTAAACACACTACTGTATTGCTATGACAATCCGGGCTTGTATCCAGCTTTAACCAGAACAAAGATAGATTGAAAAGATATTTTACCTTGTAGGTTCAAATCTTTTTAACGTTTTTATTTCGTGCAATAATTACTTGTGAGAAAATGGGTCGGGATAATAAATTTGTGTTTATATCCAGTTTCATTACTACTTCGCTACCTTGTAGGTTTTAAGTCTTTTCAACGTTTTATTTTCTGCATTAATTATTTGTGCGATATAGGCTCGGGAAAAGAATCTTGTGTTTATATCTGCTTTTCCACTAAATGAAGCTTTAACCTCTTCTATACCTCACGTTCATATGTTTCTTCTACTGTAGGATTCAAGTTGGTTCTCTAGAAAAGTAAAATATGAAATTAGCTATTTCATATTTTAATTTGTTTTCCTTTTTTCACCCTTTTCCTTATGCGTAACAAGCGTAAAACATAATATACTCATTTTCGCCTTCCATAGTTTTTGTTTTAACTCGATACACATGCTTATAAGTGCATGTAAATTAATTTCCTACTTAGGTTTAAGCCAAATATCTTATTTTCATTTTATAGTTCAACAATTCCTTGTCAAGAAAGACATAAACATGAGAAGTAGATTACAATAAAGATTTGATTTTCAGTCTTTTGCGCATTTGCTTTGCTTGCAAACAATGATTCTCTTCTTATTAAACTTATTCTGCCCATTCAATTTGACATAATTTATTTAGGAGCAAACCAATTTGTCAGCCAATTGACATGTAGGCGTGCAACAAGTTTTTGGTCGACTAAGAAAGTCCGGGCAATACTGAATGTGGCTGTTTTTTGAAGGTCTTGAGCAATACTGAATGTGCGCAGTAATTCTTGGAGATACCAGATATTTGAACAATATGTAGTGTTTATTTTGTGGTTTATGGATTAATATCAAAGTATGTTTTGATTCTATTATGATTGGATGTCTATGAATTGTTTAGAAGTTTTAGTAGTGATGTTTGAATGCACCTTAATCCTACTTTATATATTTAGTTACCGCATTAATGCTTCTGGGTTGATCAATGTTTCTCTTCTTCCTATCTAGTGTTTACGTAACTACGTCCTTTAGATAACTTGAAAGTTGGTTCTTTGGTGGCTATGAAGGAACTAAATGTAAGGTTATCTTTAACATCCGTTCTTCGTCTCCATCCCTATATATACATGTACATTTGTATGTATAAAACTACAAATTATCGATCTTTATATTTGACTTTGATTGGTGTGATATCAGTGGAATATTGTCTTAATTTGAGGTTTTGTACGAGTTTGAAATTTAGTGTCTTATGTGGATGTCTCCGATGAATACTAGAAGCGTAATAGTTTTCCAATTTTGAGATAAATTTCAATCTTCTCTCGAGTAAAGTTCATTTGGCAGACTGCTCTATCAATGCTCAGTTCTTCTCTTGGCAAATAGCTGTTCTCTTGATACTAATGAAACAAATGTTAGTCCTTAACCCAAGAAAACAAGAGAACAAACATTGCTTCTGAAGGGCACCGGCAACAAATTACCTTTTGTCTAAATCGCTTTTTCTTTACTACTTCGTTTCATCGATGAGTTAATACCGTGACTCATGAATAGAAAAAAAGGGCCGATTTTTGTAATTTTATTTTCTCTATTGCCCTTTCACATATGATGGCTTACTAATCAACTTTAATTTATCTACTACCACCTAATGGAACCATAAGGCCGAGTAATTAATCTCGGTCGCAAACTTTGTAGTACAGGTAGTATAAAAAAATTGTCGGACATCAGCGACAGGACATAAAATATTATACAACATAAAAAGTTCATTAAAACTAAAACTTTACAACTTTAAACAAAACTTTCAGAAAATGAATATGACCGACCATTCATCCCTAATTAGGTTCCATTTAACACTGTAAAATTATTGCAAGTTTGAGTTGCAAAATTATCGTTTCTAAATCGCCCATATTCACGTCATTTAATCTCTAACACATGCGATTAATTTTTTTAGTTTAAAACTTTAAAGTACCTAAGATACGAGAATTTTACAGATAAAGTTTCCACATAGTTTTATAGGTCACTTATTTAGAGTAAATATAAATATATCATATGTACCAAAAATAAAATAAAACAAGTAATATCACATTTTAAATATAAGCTACTACTAGTATATACGAACATATATAAAAAAAGTATATATTTAGTATCTTTATATATTTAGCTTTCTCTCTCTCTCTATATATAGAGAGACACAGAATATCAAATAGAGAGCAAAGCTAAACAAGGTAAAAAAAATTAACCCTATATATATAATTACTCGTTTTTATTAAAAATATGAAATTTAGTTAGTAAATCAATTGGTTTTTACTGACTATATTAACATTGTGTATTTTTGTAGTATTTTGTAATGTTTCAGGAATACATGAACTTGATTGAAGTATTCAGTAAACTATAGGACAACTTGTGATACTTGGACCAGATGTGTTAGATTATAGAATACATAAGACCAATTTGTAAATACTGTAAACTATTGCTATATATAGTCCAGGGGACTAAATAGCATAGTATATTTTCAGTTTCTATCTCTCTCTCTCTGTAAACACGAATATACTCTTCTTCTGTATAAACAAGATCATCAAGTTATCTTGATGATCATAATATCTTCAGTTTCTATACGTTCTACATGGTATTAGAGCAAATTATAAGCTCATTTTTCCGCTATTCACAGTTCTCACAGATTTAGGGTTTTTTTTTTCGATTTAGGGTTTTTTCCACAGAATTAGAAGATTGGTCTGTTTTATATCTCTTTCAAAAGGGGTTTTCTTTCTCAGGAAATCGGGTAATATCTATATTCAAATTCTCCTTTTATTTTAGGGTTATTAGTTATGTTCTTGATCATGTCTTGTGATAATATAGATATGAGTTCTAATCAGCCTATTAATACTATGAATCCGTATTTTATTGGTACTAATGAGAATATTAGTACTAGTTTAGTAAACCCTAAATTAGCAGGGTCTAATTTTCATTCTTGGAAAAGGGCTATGGAAATTTCAATAGGGGCAAAGTCCAAATTAGGGTTTATTAATGGGTCTTTAAAGTGCCAAGTAGAGGGAGATGTCTGGTATGGTGCTTGGATGCAGTGTAACTTGATAGTGATGAGTTGGATAATAAATTCTGTTAATAATGAGATTGCTCAATCTATTTTGTATGTTGATACTGCTAGTAAAATGTGGAGAGAATTAACAGAGAGGTTTTCTCAAGGGAATGAAGCAAGAATTTATGAATTACATCAAGAATTACATAGTACTATTCAAGGAGATATGAGTGTTGCTTCTTATATTACTAAACTAGAAACTTGCTGGAATTCTTTAAATATTCTAAGTCCACTTCCTAGGTGTAGTTGTGGGACAATAGGAAGTTGCACTTGTAATTTCATGAGTGCTGTAATTACTAGAAAAAATAGGGTGTTTAAGATGACATTCTTGATGGGTTTAAATGAGGGTTATTCTATGGCAAGGGAGAAAATTCTTCTAATGAAACCTATGCCTACTATGAATGACATTTATGTCATGATTATTCAGGATGAAAAACAGAATAGTATTGGTAAAAATGTACAAGTACATAATATGGCTTTGGTTGCTCAGTCTTCTCAGGATAATATTAAATTTAGGCCAAATTCTGGTGGTTTTAGACCAAGTTATAATTCTAGAAAAGGTGTTATGAGGTGCTCTCATTGTGGTTCTGATAGACACACTAAAGATAGGTGTTATAGGGTTCATGGTTATCCACCAGGGTGGAGACCTAGGCCAAGGGCTAGTTTTGGTGGACCTAGGTTTAGTGGTTCACAACCTCAAGCCCATCAAGTTTTTGCTCAGTCTCAGTTAGGTTTTCAACCACAGCAGCAACAACATTTGTTTCATTCACCTTATCCTATACCAATACCATCTCAACAGAATGTGTCTTCTAGTTCTGAACAGACTGCTAGTATTTCTGATCAAATGACTAAACAAACCACCTCTTTTCCTGATTCTTAGCAAGCAACACCTTTCTCTAATTTGACATACACAGGAATGCCAGGTATGGATATACCTGTATCTTTTATTTTTTCTTCTTTATCTACTTACAGTAATAGTTTTATTAATGAAGACAAATTAAATACAAACTGAATTCTAGATAGTGGTGCTAGTGAACACATGGTTAATAGCTCTAATTATTTTTCAGAAGTAAAACCCACCTGTATACCACATGTAAATTTACCCAATGGGAACATTGCTTTAGTAACTCACATAGGAACAGTATTTTTTCAGTCAGGATTAATATTACATAATATACTGTGTGTACCTTCTTTTAGTTTTAATCTTGTTTCAGTTAGTAAGTTAGCAAGAGATTCAGCTTGTTCTCTAATTTTTAGAGATAAGATTTGTTCAATACAGGACCAGGGCTCCTTGAAGATGATTGGTAGTGCAGAAGAGCAACATGGTCTTTACATCTTTAAAAACCCAATTGTTATCAAGTCTTCTTATAATTCTAGTCTTTCTTGTAATAATGTTTCTATTCAGAATAAGCCAAGTGTGTGACATTTTAGGTTAGGGCATCCTTCTCAGTCTATTCTTAGACTTGTTTCAGTTGAGATCAATGATACTTGTTGTATGAATAATAATGATGTAGTTTGTGAGTTCTGTCATTTTTCTAAGCATCACAGGTCTTCTTTTCCTGTTAGAAATACTATAACTACTTGTGCTTTTGATATTATTCATTGTGATTTATGGGGTCCATATACTGTTGCTACTCATGATGCAGAACAATATTTTTTAACAATAGTTGATGATTATACTAGATGTACTTGGATTTTCTTGTTAAAACATAAGTCTGAAACTGCTACAATCCTACCTATTTTCCATCAAATGGTTTTAACACAGTTTGGTTTAAAGATTAAAGTATTAAGATCTGATAATGGTAGTGAGTTTAATTTGTCTTATTTTTATGCTAACAATGGTATTATTCACCAGACTAGCCGTGTGGAAACTCCACAGCAGAATGGTGTTGTTGAAAGAAAACATCAACATATTCTTAATGTTGCCAGAACTCTTAGGTTTCAATCTTCTTTACCTCACATATTTTGGGGAGAGTGTGTTTTAACAGTTGTTTACTTAATAAATAGAATGCCAACTCCTTTGTTAAATAATAAGTCACCATATGAAATGTTGTATAATAAGAAACCTACTTATAATTACCTTAGAGTTTTTGGAAGTTTATGTTTTGCCAGTACTTTGTCTAGAAATAGAACTAAGTTTGATAAAAGAGCAAGAAAGTGTGTTATGGTTGGTTATGGTACTAGTACAAAAGGATATAAACTATATGACTGGGATACACATGTTTTTTTCCTTAGTAGAGATGTAATTTTTTATGAGCATATATTTCCTTTTCTTAAAGACATAAATGTTGATAATTTGTATATTTTTCAGAAAAATGAAGTCCATAACACAAATGATAACTGTGGTACTAATGATATCAGTCAGAGTAATAGTCACAGCAATGCTAAAAATGTTAAAAGTGTTAGAGATGATACAGTTGCACAGGTACAAAGGAGGCCAAAAAGGGCACATAAAGCTCCAGGTTATTTGCAAGAGTTTCATGTTCAAATGAACAATGTTGTAAGTCACAAAAGTACACCTACATATCCTTTATCTTCTTTTTTGTCTTATAATAATGTTTTAGGTAATTATAAGTCTTTTTGTCTTTCTATTTCTGCTAATATAGAACCTAAAACTTATAGGCAAGCTCAGACTAATCCTTTGTGGTTAGAAGCTATGGAAAAATAAATAGAAGCCTTAGAGGCTAATAGGACATGGGTTTTAACTGAATTACCAGAAGGAAAACAGCCTATAGGGTGTAAGTGGGTTTATAAAATAAAACATAAGTCTGATGGGACTATAGAAAGATAGAAGGCTAGGTTAGTTGCAAAAGGTTATACTCAGTTAGAAGGAATATATTATGATGCTACTTTTTCACCTGTTGCAAAAATGACTACTGTTAGGACTTTTTTGGCTGTTGCAGCATCTAAAGGTTGGTTTTTATCACAAGTAGATGTAAATAATGCTTTTTTACATGGTGAGTTAGATGAAGAAGTTTATATGATGGTTCCACCTGGTTTTTAGAAAAATGAATCACCATCTTTGGTTTGTAAATTACAAAAGTCCTTATATGTTTTAAAACAGGCTTCAAGACAATGATTTTCTAAATTAAGTATGGCTTTGATATCTTTTGGTTTTCAGCAGTCAGTAGCTGATCATTCTTTGTTTACCTATAATAAAAATGGAGATTTTTTGCTTTTACTTGTTTATGTAGATGATATTTTGTTAGGTAGTTCTTCTGCTAATTTGGTTGAACAGGTAAAGACTATTCTCAATACTAAGTTTCAGCTAAAAGACTTGGGTTCACTCAGTTATTTTCTTGGACTTGAGGTAGCTAGAAGTAGTTTAGGAATACATGTTTGCCAAAGAAAATATGCTTTAGAATTGTTAGAAGATACATGACAATTGACTATTAAGCCTTCTTTGTTTCCAATGGACACTAATACTAAATTTACTTCTTATAATACTACCCTGTTAGATGATATTACTAAGTATATGAGGTTAATAGGAAGATTGTTGTATTTAACCATAACAAGACCTGACATTAGTTATGTTGTACATGCTTTAAGTCAGTTTTTATCTGCTCCTAGTACTGATCATTATAATGCAGCAATTAGAATTATAAAGTATATTAAAAACAATCCATCACAAGGTATTTTTTTCCCTCTACCTCATAACTTAATTTGAAAGCTTTTACTGATTCTGATTGGGCTGCATGTTTAGATAGTAGAAAGTCAGTGACTGGTTTTTGTGTCTATTTAGGAGAGTCTCTTATTTCATGGAAGAGTAAAAAACAGCAAACTGTGTCTAGGAGTTCTGCAGAAGCAGAATATAGGGCTATGGCTACAACTAGTTGTGAAATTGTATGGTTAATAAGTTTATTTAAAGATTTTGGTATAAATCATGATAAACCTGCCATTCTTTATACTGATAGCAAGTCTGCTTTAGCATTAGCTAACAATCCAGTACATCATGAAAGAACTAAGCATATAGAGGTAGATTGCCATTTTATAAGGGAGAAGATTTTACACAAAATAATTCATCCAATGCATGTTTATTCTAGTAATAATCTAGCTGATTTGTTCACAAAAGCTCTTGGAGCTCCTATGTTTAACAGTTTATTACTCAAGATGGGTGTGCTTTCTTTGCACAATCCATCTTGAGGGAGGTATATTAACATTGTGTGTTTTTGTAGTATTTTGTAATGTTTCAGGAATACATGGTCTTGATTGAAGTATTCAGTAAACTATAGGACAGCTTGTGATACTTGGACCAGATGTGTTAGATTATAGAATACATAAGACCAATTTGTAATTACTGTAAACTATTGCTATATATAGTCCAGGGGACTAAATAGCATAGTATCTTTTCAGTTTCTATATATCTCTCTCTCTATAAACACGAATATACTCTTTTTCTGTATAAACAAGATCATCAAGTTATCTTGATGATCATAATATCTTCAGTTTCTATACGTTTTACAGACTATCAAATAAGTTAAAGTTTTTAGTTGGTATATGGTCATTTTATTGTAGTGCTAGCTACACTTTGTAGTTAAATTTAGCTAGTAAAAGAGTCTCGTTATAAAACCCACCTCTTACTATTATATACTTTCCTATTTTCCACTCTCTCTCATACATACAATTCTTCATACCTTCCTGTCTTTATGACCATGTTTGTTTATTAGGAGTTGATATAATATTATTAGTATCGTGATACTCATATAATATATTGTTTGTTTATATAAATGGCATTCGGTATTATACATGAGATAGTACTAATTACAGTACATTTTATGCTAATAAGAGGATATAACTAATATCAACTATATGGTGGTATTATCTATCACAACAATAATATATACCTACTTACATGTTATATCTTAGTATACTATCCTGCAGCCAAGCTTGTTTGCGGTATATATAAGATATGGTATATGATTATTAATACCGTGTGACCCACGTTATAACTTGTTTGTTTACGCAAATTGCATCTGCTATTATATAAGGGATAATACTAATTATACTACAATTTATGCTAATAAGGGGTATAATTAATACCACTTATATGGTAGGTGGTATTATGTATCCCACTAATAATACTTCGTTATAAACTATACCATTGTATATTATTCTGGAAACAAACATGACCCAGACAAACAAAGACATATATGTTAATATTTTACTACAAAGATAATTAGAAGTATATATAGCCTCATAAAAGGTGTGTAGATAAAAATGAATAGTTATCTATAGTAAAAAAAAAAAGTAAGTATTTTTTGTTATACTTTTTTCGTTCTTAAATAAGTGTCAATTATGAAAATATATGCAATTTTGCCATCGGTTTTTTCATAACTAAATTGCCGAAATGAAAAATCTAAAAATTCTGTCATATAGCTCTACATATGAAAAAATTGATGGTCAAAATTGCACGTATTTTCATAAGAGACATTTATTTAGGGACGGAGGGAGTATATGGCTAGCGTGATAAAAAGTAAATATTTTTTGTTAAATATGACTAGCTTGACAATTTGAGGTATTTACCTTTTAACTTTGCTATTTTTTTGTTAGAAGCAAGTAATTTTAATTAGCCTAGAAAAACATTATCTATACCCACTCTATCATTCTTCTTATGGAAATATTAGACATAGATAGTTTTTTTTTTTCACAAACAGATACTTGCATTGAACGAAAATGTACAACAATGTTCTAGCATAAATTTAACATTGTACATCAGCATTTAAGTGTGGTCATCATTCATCAACTTTACAAAGTTCGGTATCTAGCTTATTCGTACAGATCAATGTTCCACTAACCATATAAAAAAGATGTCCAATTTGCTAGTGGAATTGTGACGGATTTTTTTATGGACAACTAAGAAAGTCCGGTCAATGCTGAATGTGGCAGTTTTTTGGAGATATCTGAAGAAAGTATTGAGCAATATTGAATGCGGTAATTCTTGGAGATATAAAATATTTGAACAATAATTATTCTTATTTCGTGGTTTATGGATTGATATCAATCTATGAATTTTTTAGAAGTTTTAGAGGTGATGTTTGAATGCACCTTAAATCATACTTCTTATCTATTTAGTTACTGCATTAATGATTTTGGGTTCAATCTTCTCTCTCAAGTATAGAACATTTGGCAGACTGCTCTATCAATGCTTATTCTTCTTTTGGCAAATAGCTGTTCCGTCTAAACTTGCCTAGGTAGTAGGTACCAAGCGCACAGGGGCGAAGCCAGGATGTGTAAATGGGGGTGCCAAAATATACCAAAAAAAAAAGCAACTTAAAATAATAATTTTTCATACTCACTCATAATCTATATACCCCATTTAAGTGTTGTTGAACAAATACCAAAGCATAAACACAAAAATTATTGCAAATAACTAACATGATACCTGATAAAATCAAAAGAAATGAACCCGACGGCTGCTCGCATTCGCAAATGCATCAATGATAGTTTCCGTGCTAAATTTTGAAGCAATATCTTTCTCAATATACATCATCATACAATCTTCAAGATAATCGGCTTCCATTTTATTACGAATACTAGTTTTGATGATATTCATAGCTGAAAATGATCTTTCTGCGGTGGCGGTAGAAACGGGAAGAGTAAGCACGAGAACCACAATTCTATAAACAAGCTGATATGTTGTAGACCATTTTGTTTCTACCAACCATTGACAAAGCTCGGAAATCGATGATAAATTCTTGTATTCAGGAAGAGAAATAACACAATTCTCGTAATGTCGAAGTTCCAATTTCAAGTTACTTTTCTCAAACTCCGTAAAGTCCTCCGGATAAAATTTGTCAACAAGTAGACAAATATCATCAATTTTGAATATTGAAGAGTGACAATTAGGATTCAAAATAGAACTAAGAACTAACAATTCCATTACTTGCTCATCAAAGCGACGATTTAGTTCTTGAATTTGAGAATCTATAGCACGATAGAAAATATCAACTCTATAGCGGTCAAGTACTGAAAAGTTATCACGAGTGGGATCATACCTCGAAGAATATTTTGCATTCAAGTTTGGGATATCAATGTTGCGTGATTCACAAAAGAGTTTGACGGTAGCAACCAAATCATCGAATTCATCATCTCTAAGATTTTGAAGAAGGCTTTTAGTAGATAAAACCATTGAAGTAGCCTTAAGAATGTCTTGAGTTTTAGATTGCAAAGCTAGACAAAGAGAATTCGTGATTCCTAACATTAACTTCATAAGATGAAGTATAAAGACAAATTCAAAGGAAGTTAATGCCTTATGTGTTGAACGAGCTTCTCCCTTTAGAGAAGTAGGTCCATCTTCATAAATATTAAGTAAAACCATGCAAGCAGCACTATACATTTTTATCAAGCTAGAAACAGACTTTAGGTGAGAACTCCAGCGAGTATCACCAGGTCGTTGCAGATTACCAATTTGATTTAATCCTCTTCCAGTCTCAAGCTCTTCAATGGAAATTAAGAAAGCAATATCATCGGCATGGGCAGCTTTCAACTCATCATTTCTCTTGCATGATGCACTAACAATATTCACGATCCGAAGCAATTTAGCAAAAAATCGGTCGACTGGAAGCACTTCTTTTGCTGATGCCACTAATGCTAATTGTAATCGATGTGCGAAGCAGTGAACATAATAAGCATATGGGCAATCACTTAATATCAAAGCTTGTAGTCCATGAAACTTACCCCGCATGTTACTTGCACCGTCAAATCCTTGTCCCCGAATATTACGAATATCGAGATTGTGGTGATTGAGAACTGAGCATATGCTATCTTTTAGTGTCACTGCCATAGTGTTGGGAACATGAACAATACCAAAAAAACGCTCCCGTAAAACACCATTTTTATCAACAAATCTTATAACTACTGCCATCTGCTCCTTTTTTGACGCATCTCGAGCTTCGTCCACTATAATGCAGAATTTAGCATGTCCAATTTCTTCTCGAATCGCCTCTTTCACTTTTATAGAAAAGATATGTAAAATTTCTTTTTGAATATCAGACGACTTGTAAGTGGCATTCTTTGGAACATTTATCAATGCTTTGGTGGCTTCTTCATTATATGATGCTAATAAATCATAAAACTCAAGGAAATTACCACGGTTGTTTGATGTTGATTTCTCATCATGCCCTCTGAAAGGCATAGCTTGAAAGGCCAATCTTCGAACCAAGTCAATAGAAATTTTTAAGCGAATGCGATTGTTAAAAACTTGTTCGGCAGAAAATTTTACAATCACCCTTTCAATATTTTGAGTTGGGTTTTGTATTTCCTTCCATTTATGTTCAGCGGTTCGATGACAAGAATCGGAATTAACACCTTCATGCAAACGAAAAGAACAAGTTTTCCCGCTATTGACCTTCCTCCAACCATCAAAACCTTCAACAACAAATGCACTATGTCCTGCAAAACTAGACCCATCCGGAGGCGCAAAAAGGAAACAAGGAAAACAGAAAGCCTTGTTCTTGGCCACTGAATATTCCAACCACGAAAATAAAGCAAACCACGGAGCTTGAAATCTTCGAGGACGAGCCTTGGCGGATGCAAGAGTATACGGATATTTTTTTCCTAAATCGGGACGATTTGGACCATGTAGAGTTATGTACGCCCTACGAACTTCGTCACGCCTATTAACAGGATACTCCCAAATTTTTCTACGTAATCCAGGATCACGCTCTAGCGAATTAATATCAAATTCTACTGTGTCGATTCTTTGAATTTTTGTTGGAGTACTAGGCGTATCGATTGTCACGTGATCAACACTACTACCAACATTCTCTTCCGTCGGAGAAACATTAGCTCTCTTGAATAACGAATTTATTTTAGGTGTCTTTCCCATTTTATACTCGATAAAAATATTAGCGATGCCAGATCTGCAGATTAAAACTCTAAGAGTTAATAGCCTATTTTTTTCTCCCTTTGAGTACTTTAATCAAACACCTATGGTGCAACATAACATCGATACATATAATAAAAAGAAGCATATTAAAGGAAAAAATAAATAGAAGAGTATACCTTGCCGAGCCAGAAGGATAGAATTGTTAATGTTTTTTTAATTAAATCTAACCCCAATCAATGCGGTGCACAGCAGCACAGAGGAATGGAGTTTTTCTTTTTTCAACTTTGTTTTTTATTTTGATACACACGCTGACACGCACGAAGAGAAGTGTTGTTGATGTTATTTTTTTTTTAATTAAATCTTAAATAGTCCAATATCAAAGAAAAATATAATTGAGTCTTTCGGCCCAAATTTAATTATTGTGTTTTGGGTTCAAGCATTAGCTATAAATATATATACAAGTAACATATTTTTATGGGGGTGCCAAATCTACACCTAAAAAGAAATTGTACTAAAAAAGAATTGCGTCACTTGGGATTTCTAAAATTATGGAGGGTGCCGTGGCAGCCGATCGTCCCCACTTAGCTTCCCCCCTGCAAGCGCATTGTTTCCGTGTAAACCTGCCTTGCGAGTTGCGATTACTGTAAGGAGTAAAGTTTAGTCGGCTCTTTTTTCCAGCTTATAGTCGTTATGAGTTGAACTTGATTTGCAGTGTGCACAGTTTGTTACATGTAGTTTCTGAGTAAAAATAAGTTGTAATTTATGCAGACTAGCCATTCTCAAGGGGTAATTATACCTACAAACCGGATATAAGAAATAAAGAAATGTTTTAAAATGTACAGATCACCAAAGACAGCAGTCGGAGACATATAACCAACTTTAATGCCATTAGACTTGAAAAGTCGCGTTTGGTTGCACCAACTTACTTCAAACTACGAGTATCGAGTATGCCTTTGGAATATATTCATCCATTAAAACCATTTAGGTGTACCGAAATTCAATAGATCCAACTGTCTGTACGAATATATTGTTCAAAAGTATGACTCGTTTAGGATAATCCACAAAAAGAAATTATCGTCTACATGTCATAGGTGTTCCAAAGAATTTGGAGACCTCTCCCAATTGAAGACTGTCCTACAACCCTATTATTCTCTGTTAGTAATACTCGACTATAATTGAAGATTTTTAACCACAAACTTTCAATAATACTGATAAAATAGTAAGAATAATTACCAGAGGATGCCAAATATTTGTCCGCTTCGTGGAGAAAAAATGTTAGGTCGAATTTTGTTAATAAAAAGACGTCAAAAAAGAATAGTTACCGGTACCCAAAAAGATTAAGAGACGAAGGTTTAAATGATGCGTGTGAACAAATTGGGAAGAATTAAGATAAAGATTTTAATAAAACGCATAGATCACCAAAGGCAGCAGCTATATATAGACATAAAAAACCCATGCAAGTCGATATGAATACTACGGACGGGTAATGTTAATCCTATTCTATGTATACATATATCATTGTTAGCTGTTTGTATTAATAATCACATGGATGATAATAAAGATCGTATAATGTGTTCTAGTCTCCAAACTATGGCTCCAAGTCATGAAAACGGGATCAATGTTCATGATGGAATTGCTCAATCATGAAAAGACGTATTGTTCGTCATGGAAGCGGGAATAAGTTGTTTTCTCTCTTAGCTCGTCAGGCAGTTCTCTAGTTGTTGTTTTACTTTTTCATATTGATTTAAGAACGTGTTTTGCATGTTTGCATGCTCAAAAAAGAATATATATTCTTCCTGCTTAAAGCTTCTAGCTTCGGTCCAAAAGAACCTTGGAAAGCTCCGTTATTAAGAAGAAAAATATGGAAATCGAAAAAAAAAATGTTGATTAACTAATTTTTTGCATCAGAGATGGAGCCATGAGTTTCGATGGGAGATAGCAACTGATAGAATTGCCGACGAATTAAGGAAAAAAACATGTGCCCTCACCCTTCCCCTTTGTTTTGAATTTTGCAAAGTAAGAACTAGTGTAAATTGATCCAAATGAAATCATTTAAATCGATATTACTTCAAAATATCATCAAATTTCTAGAATATATTGTAAAAGTTCATTAACATACAAAACACAAGTCATAAAATATTGAATATTGAGCAAATATATATAGCTAAAGGGGCACGGTGCCGGATAAAAAAGAATGAGTAGAGGATCCCGACTCTAACCCAAATAAGGTATTACTTGATATTCCTTACTAATGAAAAAAACGACCAAGTTAACAAGAAAAAGACACATATACAATAGATGGAAGTTCAATTCACATAATTAAGTCTTAGGCTCTGTTTGTTTTGTAGTAAAATGGGAGTAAACAAATATTTACGGGTAAAATAGATTTTCCGGGTGATTGGTTTAACGTAAAACATTTTTTTTGGGAAAACTTTTCCCACATATGCTGTAAAATTGGAGGAAACGATTACCCCGCAAATAAAGTTGTAAACGGTTTACGGAGTCTCTCTCTATATTCTTTCTAATACTAATATTATAACTATTATTAATTATAGGTCTATTCTTTCAAAATTATTTAATAATTAGTTCAATTCTATCTACTAACCAATAAAAAAAAAGGAAAAAACACGAAAAATTCTAAAAAAATAACAAAAATGGAAAAAAAAAATCCGAAAAATCTAAAAAACCCAAGAAAATTTGAAAAAACTAAAATCTAATTAACCAATAAAAATATAAATAAATAGGAAAAAATCTAAAAAATAACAAAAAAATGGAAAAAATAAAACAAAAAATTTCGAAAAATCTAAAAAACCTAAGAAAATTTGAAAAAGCTAAAATCTAATTAACCAATAAAAATATAAATAAATAGGAAAAAATCTAAAAAATAACAAAAAAATGGAAAAAATAAAACAAAAAATTCCGAAAAATTAAAAAAATCCAAGAAAATTTGAAAAGGCTAAAATCTAATTAACCAATAAAAATATAAATAAATAGGAAAAAATATAAAAAAATTACAAAAAAATGGAAAAAATAAAACAAAAAATTTTGAAAAATCTAAAAAACCCAAGAAAATTTGAAAACGCTAAAAAAAGTCAATAATATCTTCTATACTTATAATTTTATGAGTTTATATGTTGAACAATTATAAGTTATTATAAGTGACGTATATGAAATAAAATATGTGTTTAGATTAAGTTTCCTATACATGTTAACGAAGTTCCTTTCAGAAAAGTAGACGAACTTTTAGCTTTTTTCCCGTCAAAATAATTGTGATTTTAATCACTAATGTTTTTAAACTTTCACGAACTTATTCATTTTTGTGACTTTTAGTTAATTTTTGATGTTTTTCATCTTAAAGTATTTTGTTTAAAGTATGAACAATGTTTATTTATTTATGCATCGAATTTGTCTAATTTAAATAACTAATAGATTTTTGAATTTCAATAGAATTCTCATGGGAAACATTTGACGCACCAAACACCCGTAAATAAAATGCAAATAAAAGTTTGCACCGTAAAAATTTACCCGAAAAATACTTTTCCTCCGTAAATATTTTATTACGAAACAAACAGAGCCTTAGTGTCTTAGGGTTTGTTTCTTGGTGGTCTTGGAGCCCCACAAATAATGTGTTCATTTACACATTCTGATCGGATTATTTGTACATTCAGATATCAAAAGATCCCTAAATGGTATATATTACAATACCATGGGAGGCATGGCATTAGTAGTCACGTAATTATGAACGGAATAGTCATTCGTAGTCCCGAGACAAACCATGCTTGTACTCATAATCATGGGACTACGAACAGGGACTGAGGCACTAGGTTGCAAAGAGGTGCGGCCTCAACCCCACAAATTACAAAACCACTGTTTTTTTTTTATATATAATGAAATTTGAAAAATATATAAAAAAGTGGTTCGTGTGTTAGAGTTCATACACTTTCCACTAAAAGGCGTAAACGTAGGCAGAAGTGATACTCATACAAATAGTATAGAAAGCACCGATAAATCACCAATGTGAGATGTATATTCTAACAACTTGCAACCTTGTAAATAAACAATTTGTATTTACTAACCCTGTTGTAGTAATCCGGGTTCGTCGTTGACTACGAGTCCCGCGAGCAAACAGGTGCGGCTCAATAGTACTGGTTGCCCAAGGCCCAGTCCAAATATTTTTTTATTTTTTTTTACCCCAGGCCCAAGCCTTACTGGACTTGGGCTTGAGCCGCCCCTGCGAGCAACGAGGCCATAGAGTGGTCTAGAAATAAGACATGTTTTGCCGTAAACTTATATTTTAAGTTATTTAAAATATCATGCGTGTGTTTCGTGTGTCCAAACCAGTGTTTTATAAGGCGAGCGTAGACGGAATTTACGCTGACCCCTAGACGATAGACATAGCTCATAAGCCTAACAAAGTAATTAAGGGAGATCAAAAGCATTAGGCGGCATGCGAGGTTTAGAAGCCTAGCAAATTAAGCGGGAATTAAAGAATTAGACAGTAAATAAACAGAATTAGGTTAAAATATGAGAATACAGATATTTAGACAGAAACCCTACTCTCTCTCTCTCTACAAAGCCAAGCTATAAAACATGTGGTAAGTAAAAAAATTGAATATTTAATTTCTCGTTTTTTTTTTTCTTATCATTTATCTTTTGTGATGTGTCATTTTATCAAATGGGCTATCTTTCGTTTAGCAGATGATACACTTGTTATGCATTTTTAAAAAGAATTGCAATCAAATAAAATATTAAATTTTTTATAGGGATTTTTTTCTCTTATCATTTATCTTTTATTGATCATTTTATCAACTGGATTATCTTTCGTTTAGCAGATGATACACTTGTTATGCATTTTTAAAAAGAATTGCAATCAAATAAAATATTAAATTTTTTATAGGTTTAATTGCATGTTGCTTGTTTGAATGCAATATTGAGAGCAGTTAAGGGTTTTAATGTTTTAATGTTTAAAAATAATATTGAAATATACGGTTAAAGACTTAACGCCGAGTCCTTAGGATACATCCTTTAAGCAAATAAGGTATTAATTACTAGTTGATTAATTGAAGTCGGATAAAGGGTGGTGGTGGACCGCCAGACCGGTGGTGAAATAATCAGTTTTCTCAGAAAAAACAATGGTTATTCAATTAATGTTTTGTAGATATGATTAGTTAGGCAACATTGTAACCAATGGCAGACTAATTTGTTTCCATTTGTAGTACACAGATAAACCGCCGTGAATGCTCTAACCCTGTGCTAATGGAAGATTTGGTTGACGACATACTCACGCGCCTACCGGTGAAATCCTTACTCCGTTATAAATGCGTTTGCAAACGATGGTATGAGTTAATTAGTTCCAACGCTTTTGTAAAACAACATCTAAGTCGCTCCATTCTAAGTAATACAAACAACCGTGTACTAATAAGCAAAAAAGGTCTCAATCTATACTCATTACCCATCTATTCACTCAACCAATCCCACCCAGAACTACTAGTCCGACCTATGCCCGCAACTAACTTCGACCTCCTAGGCTCTTCTAACGGCTTGTTATGCCTTTGTTTATGGAAAGTTATCATAATATGGAACCCCACAACCCGTAAGCATATAAATGTACCCGATCTGGATGACGTCGATAAGTTCGAAGAAGGCACGCATCGGTTAGTGCATGGGTTTGGGTACGATTCGGTATCGGATGACTATAAGTTGGTAAGGGTGAGTGAATATGTTTCATCTTATGGAGAAAATTTAAGTGTTCGAGTTAAAACTAATGTTTACAGCCTGGGGTCCCACTCGTGGAGAAAATCTGTCCATGTTCCGGATTATATGATTTGTGGGTTGTCGCTCGGTATATTCACTTGCGGTGCGATACATTGGGTTGCACAAAGAAAACCTCGGGTTGGTTTCCAAGCATCTCCTATCCTTTTTGTTATTTCGTTTGATCTTGCTACTGAAGAATATATGGAAATTACTCTTCCGAAATGTGTAAATAATGATAAAATTACGATCTTTTTGATTCCGGAATTTGGTGGTTGTTTGTCCATGGTGAGTAAGGTTTCTAATAGGCATAATATTTATGTGTGGGTGATGAATGAGTATGGGATTACAGAATCGTGGACCCAACTGCTTAATATTTCAAGTTCAGAAATTGGTAGATCTGTTTGCTACTGTGTGGAGCCTTTGATCTATTCGGAGTGTGGTGATGAAGTGCTACTAAGTGTAAATAACTTTGAGAAGCTTATCTGGTATAATATAAAAAATAGAATTGTTAAGTTTGTCGACATTCGTGGGCTCCCTACGTATTCCCATCCTTTGATTTGTTTGGAAAGCCTTGTGTCTCTCGGTGGTAGAGCTGAAAATGATGAGAGACGAGGTGGGGAGGAGGAAAAGGAAGCATCGGTGGAAGAGGTAATTTAACTAATTAATCTTACCATTATCTTGTTTTCTTTTGGGATCATTTTAGTGTTTCTTATGGCTAGTCCATCTCAAGTATGTTTTCCTGCTGAATTTTGAGGAGTTCTGTTGTATTTGGTTTTCTACTTATTTATAGCTTGTGTGTGTAAGTTAACTCGATAAAAGCTGTTTTCGGTCTTTATTAATAAGCCCATTCTTGTTAATTAAGATAACAATCAAAAGCCCTATCGGTAGTATGCATGATGTTGATGTGTGGGTGATGAATGAGTACGGGGTTACAGAATCATGGACCAAATTGTTCAATATTTCAAAATCAGAAGTTAGTATATCTCTTTATCAAAATAAGAATTTAATAGATATGTTTCCTTCTGTGTGAAGCCTTTGTTCTATACGGAGTCGGAGTGTGGTGATGAAGTGCTACTAATGGTAAACAACGTAAAGAAACTTATTTGGTATAATCTAAAAAATAGGACATTTAAGTTTGCTAACTTTCGTGGGCTCCCTCCTATGTATTACCGTCCTTTGATTTGTTTGGAAAGTCTCGTTTCTCTCGGTGGGAAAGCTGAAAATGATGATCGACAAGGTGGGGTTTAGCGAAATGAAGCATCAGAAGAAGAGGTTGTTTAACTAATTAATCTTAATGTTGTCTTATTTTCTTTTCAATTCTTTTAGTGTTTCTTACAATTAGTCTATCGTAACATTAGGAAATCCGAAGAGAGTGTCACGTTAGCTATTTCAGATTTTATTTTGTTTTCCTTTTTACCCTTTTCCTTGAGCGTAACAAGCATAAAGCATAGTCTATGCATTTTCGGCTTCCATAGGTTTTCGTTTTTACTTGGTAGAACTATGATTATAAATGTAAATTTAAATTCCTCCAACTCTTTAGGTTTAAGCCAAATATATGAATTTTCTTTTATAATTTAACAATTCCTTGTCAAGAAAGAAATAAACATATGAAGTAGATTACATAAAGTTAGTTTTATTTTCAATATTTTGAGCGTTTTTTTTTTGTTTACAAACGTTGATTACGTAAATTTATAATACTTATGCTGCCCATTCACTTTGACATGATTTATTTAGGAGGAAAGGGATTTGTCAGCCAATTGACATGTAGGCGATTTGTCAGCTAAGAAAGTCCGCCCAGTGCTGAATTTTCGGAGATATCTAAAGAAAATCTCGATCAATATTGAATGCGGTAATTCTTGAAGATTTTAGATATATGAACATGTATTTATTTTGTGGTTTATGGATTGGATGTCTATGAACTGTCACGTCTCATTAACGTCGCACCTTCATTCCATTTGTGGGGGTGGTGGTAACGAGGGCCTCCGCCTCCACATGCGGGTGATGTCCTAGATTAGATGTTCTTTCAAGCTGCTTTAGAAATTTAATATTTTTGTTATTGTGCTTTTGGATAGAGAGTAGTATAAAAAAGATGAAGACTAATACTCTGTGTTGCGAATGTTCGTCGATTATTGGGAAGATAAATTTTCAATTATTGTTTTGTCTAATACAGTAGAAACTCTATAAAATAATACACTTGATACCACCAAAATTTATTAATTAAAAGAGTTATTAATTAATCGATAAATTAATAATTATTAATTTATATATTAATTAATATTTTATTAATTTATAGTAAAATACTTAGTTTACAAACACCTTTCAAGCTTCCACTTAATTATTGTATACAATGCATGTATATCAAATGAAGGGCCCAATTTGAAAGAAACCTTCAATCTCCCACCTTATTACATTAAAAATATTTTCTATATAAATACAAGGGAAAATTGAGTCATTTTTCAATAAACCTTCGTAAATCATTCAATGTAATATGCTATATATAAGGAATTATTAATTTATATTTTATATGGGGTCTAAAGAAATTATCAAAAATGTATTATCTTATAATTTTAGCGAATTATTAATTTAGCACCCTATCCCCGAGTCGGGACCGACCAAAAATATTATCTTAAAGAGTTTATTAAATAATCGAGTATTAATTTATCGAGTTTCTACTGTAGCTCAAATATCAACTATACCACTCGTGTATTTTTATTAAAATTTGTAATGAAAGTAATTAAACAAAGAGTGGAATATTTGTTAATTGGCTTTTATAAGAAGAACTACCAATATGGAACTTCCTAAAATAGAAAGATGGACTAATATTTTGGAGAGAATAGTCATGTTATAGTTATATCTCAACCCTTCTTCATTAGTTCATCAAATTTCTCAAAATGTTTATTTATCTATTTATTTTTTTTATCATCTTTCAATCGTCACGCTTATAATTATATAATTATTTCTATGATTGGTTATTTAGAAATGAAATTGTAATTACGTAACAAATCGTGGGGTAGCGTTTCCTTTTCGAAGGAATTGAATTCATCGATTACTTTTGCTTGATCTGGTGTGTATTCTTGTTAATTTTCTCTTTTTGATTTTATGGATTAATTTTTTTCCAAAATAGTGTGCAGGAGGACTTAAACAATTTTTTGTGTTTTTAATATTAATATATTGTGTTATGTTGTTTTTTTTTTCTTTTTTCAATTGAGTTGAAGGTGGCTCTCTGATTTTTATGCTGTTAATTCTCTTGTTTTATTAGTTCGATGATGTTGAGTGATTGGGGAAGGTCCGGTGCCTTATTGCATCTAAGCGGATGTATAGTTTTTGGCGCATTTTCAGTTTTGTTATTTTTATCAATATGCACAAGATCGAGAGATCTTATATGGAAAAACGATGAGTCTCATACAAGCTCATATAGTATTGTTGAAACAATATATTGAACTTTAGGTAACACAAAATGAAACCACTAAAAATATGGTTTCATGGTGTACGTTTTTTGAAGCAAATTATTCAATTGTTTTGTTGTACTTTAGTTGATCTAAAATCTTTTTTTCGATTGTAATAATGAATAATAAATATATAATATTGTTTGCTCAATGTTGTAAAAAAGATAATCAACCACTAAATGATTTTCCTATTAGTCGCAATAAATTATTATTAATAGTTAGAAAAGAACTATCACTTTTTAAGATTTTCGGATATATTTAGTAATATTTGAAACTTATGTGCAACATTATAGAAGACGAGTGAACTTTTTAGGAGTTATCAAAATGCAGGGTTTCTTTCATAATAAAACCAAAATTTTAAAAACAAAATGATCCACTTATGATTGCTCATGTGTCACAATTCTACATATTAAATTGCTTTTGGTTGTGTTTTGTGTTACACATAAACTAGAACTTCGACTAAAGCCGTATTTTGTTGCTGTTTCTAAGCTAATTTTTTTTGCTTAAAATCTAGGATGTAATTTGAACAGCTAAAAAGCCAAGATTTTCGGGTTTTGAGGACTAGCTCAAGAAGCTTTAAGCGAGGAAACCTCAAACATGCACGTAATATGGGAGTGAAATCCATCCCGCCTTTCTCGAGACGCATACCGTAATTTCAGTTCAACAATTTATTCACTGTCAGAATTATTTTATTATGTATGAGGAAATACCTTTTTTAAACAACACTTTGTAACCCTTTTATATTAAACACAAACAAAACGTCATCTGTGGAACAAGCCTCCACAGCAGCTACTGCGGTGTAACACCATTAAAACAAATACAAAAGCATCCTAGCATCATATCTGCATCACCGTCATGGTCGTTTTGATATAATGCATCAGCTAAAAATATTTAATAAGACAAAGATGTTTTAATAATCGAGTTATTACTCATCATCCGATTCCCACATGTTAATATCAGGTTCACTTAACACATCTTCTGATTCATCACTTCTATTAAAACCCCGACGATTTTTTGCAAAATCTCCACTATTCATCTTAGTTCGATCCACTTCTAAGTCATCATTCTCCTCGTCACTGCTACTCTTGTAATTATTCACTACTGTTGATTTTACTGACCTTGGTTCCTCCTCAATATCTGAATGCCACATGGCATTGTCAACATCACTTAAGCCACTCTCGGACCCGTAATCTTCTATAGGCAATTTACCATTATATCTTTCATTTCTTTGAAAACTACCGTTCCTATCATCTCTTTGTACTCTATATGGAGTAGGAGCTCGGTTACCATCAGAATCATAATCTTCATCACCTCGAATTTTATTTGACCCGACATACTTTCCACCCAAGTTATCTCTGTTCAAGTACCTGGAAAAAAAATATTCCGAACAAAGTTTAGAAAGAAAATAGCAAGAAGTCGAGTAAGATTTCAAGATAAGTCCTAGAGGTTGTTTGGCTGCAGATTTTAAGAACTAAAAGAGGGAATATTTGAAGTTGAAGAAAAACAAGTGTTCATCCAGATTAAAGCTTCCAACTTTTTAGGCCAAGAAAAAAAAAACCTCAGTTATTAAGCAAGTTAACTAAACGGCATCTAACATCTAAGCAAAAAACAAAAAACAAAAAAAAAAGAAGGATTAAAACAACCAAACATCTCTGAGGTTTCCTCGTTTTTTGGCCTGAAAACATCTAGAGGTTTTAAACTGAAGAACATATGCCTTGGTTAGTTGTAGCTATTAAGATCAGCTTTTTTGTGGATGAACCTAGCTTTGAGGCTTTGCTAGTCTGGATGTAGCTTCAAGCTTTTTCAGGGCAAAACCCAGAAAAAATCCACTTTTGGAGCTGGTCAACCAAACGGTCCCCTAGCTTTTAAGCAACATTCCCCCCGCCCCCCAAAAGAAAACGAACAAAAAATAGGTCTTAAAATCGTAATTTGCTACAAGTTAATAGTTCCCTACCTGATCCTGCCGACCTCTTCTCGCTCTAGTTCTTCCTCCTGAGCAAACTCTTTATCGGCTGCATCTTCTATCTCTGCTATAAACTGGTCGAGCTCCTCCTGGTCACTATCCTCTTCTCCTTCATAGTTAAGTACAGATCCTGTCATGAGAGAAAAAAAGTAAATGACAGTAGCTTGCCGCCTGAACCCCATGACTATATTTATATATATTTAAATCCCCTATACAATATTCAGTAAATTGTTTAAAATAGTGATTTAAAACACAGTAATTTACCCCTTTATACGGTTATAGGTGTCATTTCCTAATGAGGCCTTGTTGGTTGAAGAACTTAAGCTCAGATGGTATTTTGTTCAGCGATAAAATTGCTAGACTGACTGTCTTTGATTATCAGGTTAAACCAATAAAAGCTGAGGTTTTCTTGTTTATTGGTCTGAAAAAGCTAGAGAATCAATAGGATAACACCACACCTCCATATTTACAAAACAAATCTCATCTACCTTCCAGAAAAGCATTTCTTTCTTGTTTTTTCCCATGTGAGGTCGTGTTTGGTTGCGGAATTTTTGCTTTTCTGCTTAAAAGCAAGAAAGTTTTCGGTTTAGCAGCTTAAAAACTAGATATTCTAAGATTTAGCAGCTTAAAAACTAAGGTTTTTGGTTTTCTTTGCCTGGAAAATTTGAATTGGACGAACCTAGGCCTTGAGGTGTAGCTTTTACTGCCTCTTTGATTAAAAGCTGGATTGGATTTGGTCAATTAGCTTAAAAGCCAACCTTTTCAGGTTCTTTCGACTGAAAAAGATAGAAGCTCTAAGCTAAGACATTAGATAAATCCAAAAGAAAAAATACAACCATAAAAGTTCTAATTATTTGTTTAAAAGATACAACAAAGCAATTCACTAGCTATTTCCCCAAACTAAAAAACTCCAGCTTATTTGGTTTAAATATACATTCGACCAAGCCCTACTTGCACCCCCCTTAGACTATATGCCTAGTTCTATTACTTATCCTCGAACAAAAAAAAGGGGCCTTCCTTTAGCCTTATATGGGACAAGATTTTGACCCTAAAGTTGACACACTAGATTTTCTCTGCAAAGAAATCACAGGCCTTCAACAATTTGGTGGGTGACATATCTGGAATTTGATCTCAGCCTTCCGTTTCGATGTTTGTTATAAATGGCTGAGATCTTGTGATTCAGCTCAACTCTTACTTATGAGTCTAATTGTTCATTTAAATTTCTAAAGTAGTTATCTGAAACCCCATACATAAATTTACTTGGAGTCTAATTGTTCTTTTAAATTTCTGTACCCCTATAAACTATACCTGATTCTTCCATCAACTTATCCTGTCGAAAAACGTAAGGGCTCCCTTCTTTTTTGTCAATCGCATTAAAAAATGTTGAAGCAACTCTCTGTATGCTAGCCACATTGGTAGGGTCGTCGGGATTGATACCCTTTCGGCGGAGCTCTTGCTCGTATTTTTTTATATTAAGCTTTTGAGACTCGAGTGCTTGTTCAAATCTCGCTTTGAACAGAGCCTGCACATATAAAACAAAAGGATCCTTAGTTTAAAAAAAATCTGCAAAAAAAAAAAAGCTACTCTAAAAGGCAACCTATGATCAATTATGGACGTTTAATACCTAAAGTTTTACTCTCAAACAGTGTTTGGTAATATGATAACAGATTACAAGATACGATTCAATGATTTTCAACTCACTGTAACCCATATCACAAAAAGCTATGTTTGCGTGTCAATTCAAGTAGACAAGGATAATAACCTAGCAATATTAGAATACAAATTCAAAGAGGTAAAGAGATATTTCAATGATATTCAACTAATAGAATCAAATTTTAAAGCAACCGTGGCATAGAAGCAACTCTGGATAGCAGCATATGATGAGTAATGCATGCCTTATTCTTAATTTACTTTTTCACGGCGTATGGTAATATGATATTAAATTAAAAACTATAATTCACTCATATCTGATCGACCTCATATTCAACATATGGCATAGCATATCTTTTAATATGATAAGTATACTCTTATTACATCTTAGATCAATCATTAAAGGAACAAACTCTTACTCGTAGTCTATGTTGAATTATGCCTGCAATTGTTGCTGCTTCGAAGCCCGCCTTTTAATTTTTTTATTTTCTTTTCGTAAATGCCACTGTTTCTTGTTGACTAGCTAATAAACTGAACATTTCAGGTTTTCACAGCTAGAAAAAGCTAGAAGTTTTAAGTGGATGAAACAGCTTCTTCCTCAACCTCAAAGAGCTTATTTTCTTAAAAGCTGCAGCCAAGCAATCCTCAACTTTGCCTAATATGACATACTTCTAAAAGCAAAATCCACTAATAAATTCAGATAATGACAAACCTATATAAAAAAAACCCTCTCTTTTCATGAGTGTGTTAATTGGTATCAGTATCTTAGACCTCATGTTCAGATCTACAACCAAACAAAGTTAACACACCCTCATTGCACCTCATAAGACATACTCCTCTTAAAGAATTATTCACAATTACATTCAACCATATAACAACAAAACACCTTTCTTTTCATGTGGGTGTTAATTAGCATCAAGGTCTCTCTAGTCTAGCGCCTCCAATGATCTATGCATGCCTTATAATTAGATTTACTGTTATATTGTGGATAATTATATAGTTTAAAAACTAAGAACTACAAACATATTGAATTAGATTAAGCTCATATTTACTAACTGTACATCATGTGAAATGTATCCTAAAGAATAATTCATAAATGAACTCGAAATAAGTAGGACGATAATCGAAAATAATAGGTAGTTACAAACATACCTTTCTCTTTGTGAGGGTGTTAATCGGTATCAAATTCTTCGGCTGCCGATAATTTCTCCCACGAAACATAATAATAGTTTTTACATTATGTATATTAATTACAATACCACCACTGAGCCTTGCTAGCATAGAAGCCATTTCCTTGATTTTTTCTTTGGGAAAATTGTCGCAACAGACTTGCACAGTCTCGTGAAACTTCCAGTGGAGATGCATATTCTGTACAACTCCACCGAAAACTCCACGAACACCAACAGGAACGTAATTTCTATTTCTAAAACCGATTTTTCTAAATGCTTGAAGTTGCTCGGAGGTTAATAGCTCGGGATCATGTCGAGGGGTTGGTAGCTCTGGAAGCTCATACTTTTTAAGCTTTTGTAGAAGCAAAGCAACCTTTTTTTTCGCCTGTGTTTAAATAATGAAATTTGTTAGCACTAAAAAGTAGAAACAGCATAATCATACTTAACTTTGAAAAAAAAATTAATGGCCTTTCTGGGTTGCAGCTTCTAAGCTTGATTATTTTTGTTATTTTATTTGCTAAAAAGCTCTATTTTTCAGGGTTTTTTAGCGTGAGAAAGGTTAAAAGCTCTAATCTGTATGAACATAGCTTTGGATTGACCTAAAAAATAAGCCAGAATATTTGCATAAATGCTGAACAAACCAGAATATGCAGACAAGTGAAATGCCTTGCACAAATAAACTGTAATTTTCTAGTATATCAGTATATATCTAGATGATTCTTTCTGACAATAAGACTCGCACTTAACCACAAATCAACACCATATTTGTAGCCTTTGTGCTGTTTCTACATGCATATGCCTTGTTTTTTGCAGATTTTAACCTAAGTTTTTTACCTAAATTCCGGACCTTTTTTGGCTAGCTCTTTAAATGCTTGGTTTTCTGGTTTTTGGGCCAGACAAAGCAGAAGCATTAAGCTGTATGAACCTGGCTTTTATTTCAACACAAAATTTCAGCTTATTAGTTTAAAATCGCCAAGCAAGACCAGGATAAGGAGCTGCACTATTATATAAACAACCCAAGGCAACAAAGCATTCAAATTGAAACTTCCCACTTGAATTAACCCCTAGTAAATCTTTGAACCAACTTATTTACAACTTAAAAGCAACAGATATAAATCATGCAATACATGAATATATACATATAAATATAGATGACTGTATACAACACTGTTGATTGTTTCAATGAACCAAAGTCGACTCAAACACATAGGAGCCTTAATAGGCTGATCACACCCGCTACTAAGACATCTAGATGTAACATTGGGGTTGATTTTATCCTTATGCTAGCATTAAATCAAATTATTTACAACTTATAATAGCAAAGATACATCATATGGAGTAAAATATATAATTTGTATAATAACATAATTGATCGTCAAAATGACAAAGCAGAATCATATTAAACACATGCAAAGGCTACTTAGCTAACCATGCCACAAAGTAAGATAATATAAGAACTTACTCTTCGAAGATTATAAGCATGTCGTTCTTCCTCAGTCATCAATTTTTTCTTCAACTTTTTAGCTCGCCGTATCTCCCTCTGTGTTTTGCCAGTTTCTTTTCGCATACGACTCTCTACTCTGCTCCTTATACTCTTTCCCCTCCCCGTTGACATATCCCTCGACCCATTAAAGGAATTCAAAATTTTAATGGGCAGTAGAAAAGAAGGAACGCTGTTTGATCGAACCAAAGAGTTAAAAGAACAACTTGTTCCAACATCTCTCGATAATAAAGAGCTCCTGAAATTTCAATAATTGCAAGTGGAGAACTGAGAACTGTAATAAAAAGAAGAAAGAAGGAAGAAAAATCTACCTAAAAAGACCTAAGGAGGACCTTGTTTTAAGCCCAGAATTTTCGCTTCCAAGCTAGACTATGTCTGATTTAGCAGAGCTTAAAAATTCAGTGTTTTTTTCTATTTTTTTGCTTCAAATGGCTAGAGGTAAGCTAAATGAACCTAAAAATGTCCCCACACTTGCAAAAGTCCAACTTATTTAATCTGAATATGCAGCTAAACAAGCCAAGAGTGCAGTACCTGGAAGTGATATTGATAATAAGCGAAGAGATGGTCTTCAAGCAATTCTTTTGCCTAGCTGCTAACATTGTATTCGCATTGGGAAAATACAACAATTAATCCCTTCAATGAGTTGAAACCGGCCTCCTCACTTATCTCATCAATTGAGTTCTTCTGAGATTACTCACTTTCACCTACATAGTAAGTATTTGTCAAAAGTGATGAATATAATCAAACTTATTTTTTTATATAAAAATCATTCTTTCGACTTGTTTGGTTGCAGCTTTTAAACAACTAAGCTGGACTCATTCATTAAGTTTAAAAAGCTTGTAGCTTTTTCAGGCCTAACAATTAAAAAGCTTCTTTTTTCAATATTTTTTTTTTAATCAACCACTAAGTCAAGCTTTTAAGCAAAAAAGCGGAGCTTAAACGATACAATCAAACAAACCCATTTTCTTCTCTCTTTATTTCGTATGGTCTAAAACCTATAAAATCCCATCCATTTGCTTTAAAAATATAAAATAAAAACTGTTGAAATATGAAATCACCCATAAATAAATATTCAAAACCCATAAAACTATGAAATAAATTAAACTCACTCATAAACAAATATCCAAATAACATAAGCCTCCCATGTAATAAATTAAACATGAATTGTTGAAATATGAAAGAAAAAAAAAACACATACCCATTAATAAATAATCAATTTCCTTGTGTTTGAAGTTAAAAAAAATCACCCATAAATAAATATACAAAACCCATGAAATCTATGAAATTAAAAAAAAAAAAAAACTCATTCATAAACAAATATCCAAATAGCATATCCCTCCTATCCTATGTAGTAATAAAATTAAACATGAACTGTTGTTATGAAAAAAGAAAAAGAAAAAGAAGAAAAAAATGAAATACCCATTAACAAATAATCAATTTCCTTGGATTTGGAGTTTTCCTGAGTAAAAAAGGGTCTCATTCATAAACAAATATCCAAATAACATATCCCTCCTATCCTATGTATCCTATGTAGTAATAAAATTAAACATGAACTGTTATGAAAAAAGAAAAAGAAAAAGAAGAAAAAAATGAAATACCCATTAACAAATAATCAATTTACCAAGGGTTTTTGCAGGGGAGAGAAATAGATATTAGTTAAAACCCTTGAATATCCCTTGATTTGGAGTTTGCCTGAGTAAAGTAAAAAAGGGTTTTTGCAGGGAAGAGAAATAGATATTAGTTAAAACCCTTATAAAAATATTTAAATAGATATAATATAAAATAAAAGATAAAAAAAAAATGACAAATAAGAGTCGTTGTAGTATAGTGGTAAGTATTCCCGCCTGTCACGCGGGTGACCCGGGTTCGATCCCCGGCAGCGGCGCTCTTCCTTCTTTTTTATTGCTAAATCCACGAGAGAGTAGCGTATGGGCCCATCACTACGGATTGTCACTCATAAGTCACCTCTTGTTTTTCTTGTAATATTATGTTTAATGGTTCCGTTAACGAGTGTCACTAGAGTACTAGTTAACGGCGTTATTTTATTTTATTTTTATCGTTAAATCCATGAGAGACACTAGCGTAAGGCTCCATCACCACGGACTCTCACTCACAAGTCACAACTTGTTCTTATAATATTATGTTTAATGGTTCCGTTAACGAGTGTCCCCGGAACACTAGTTAACAACGTCTTTTTTATTTTATTTTTTTTACCGCTAAATACACGAGACTAGCGTACGGCACCATCACCACATCACGTACTGTCACTCACAAGTCACAACTTGTTTTTCTTATAATATCATGTTTAATGGTTTCGTTAATGAGTGTCCCCGAAGCACTAGTTAACGACGTTTTTTTTTATCGCTAAATCCACGAGAGAGACACTAAAAAAAAATAACCAAATAGCGACGGGATTAGTGACGGTATTTTTTGTTACGAGTTTATTAGCGACGGTTTTTGTGACGGCTTTGTAACAGTTTAGTCAATTTACGACATATTTGTGACAACTTTTGACTCTCACTAAATCAAATATTATTTTATAGTGACGCCAACGTAGGCCTCCACCACCACATACTCTCACTCACAAGTCACAACATGTTGTTCTTATAATATTATGTTTAATGGTTCCGTTAACGAGTGTCACCAGATTACTAGTTAACGACGTTTTTTTATTTTATTTTATTTTTATCGCTAAATCCACGAGAGACACTAGCGTAGGGCTCCACCACCACGGACTATAATATTATGTTTAATGGTTCCGTTAACGAGTGTCCTCGGAACACTAGTTAACGGCGTCTTTTTCTTTTATTTTTTTTATCGCTAAATTCACGAGAGAGACTATTGTAGGTCTCAATCACCACGGACTGTCACTCACAACTCACAGCTTGTTTTTCTTATAATGTTATGTTTAATGGTTCCGTTAACGAGTGTCCCCGAAACACTAGTTAACGACGTCTTTTTCTTTTTCTTTTTCTTTTTATCGTAAAATGCACGATAGAGAATAGCGTAGGGCACCATTACCACGGACTGTCACCCATAAGTCACAACTTGTTTTTCTTATATTATGTTTAACGGTCCCGTTAACGAGTTCTCCCGTGACACTACCTAACCATTAACTCTCTCGTAACCAGTGTCGCCGGGGAACTGGTTATCATTATCTTATGTATAATATTGTATTTCATTTTGTGGTTGTAATACTTTTTCTTTAAACACAATTTAGTAATGAATGGGTTAATTGGGCTATTATAAGATCTATTGTTGTGTTTATATTGTTTACTACTATTTGTTGTAAATTTACCTGTTTATCTTTTATTTTTTTGCTTTTCTTTAATATTGTATTCCGTTTTGTAGTTATAATATCTTTTTTCTTTAAATACAATTAGTAGTAAACGTGTTAATTAGGTTCGATCCCGGCGACGACATCTTTTTCTTTGTGTTTTTTGTTTGTTTGATATTGTATTCCATATTGTGTAGCTGTAGTTCTTTTTTCTTTAAACGCAATCAGCAACGAACCAAAGGCGTTTTTTATTCTTATAGTTTGTCGGGTTTTTTGTTTAGTATTGTGTTCCATAACTCCATTTCGTAATGATGTAATATTTTCTTCTACTGTATGATGATACGATTAGTAATGACTTAGCTACGAAGGTGACGTTGAAGTTCACTCGGTTTCTGGTGATTTTTTTATTTTTATTTCAGCTTTTGTTTGTTTAATATTGTATTCCATTTTGTAGCTATATATTGCTTTTTTCTTTAAATGCAATCACTAATGAACCAGCAGCGATTTCAATTGTTTATCTTTGTCGGGGTTTTATTTATTTATTGTTGTGTTCCTTTTTGTAATGATGTAATATTTTCTTGAAATGTATTATGATACAGTTAGTATCGACATAGCTAGGTACGAGCGTGACATTGAAGTAGTTCACTCGGTTAATTCCCTCGTTGTTTCTTTATTTTTGTTTGTTTAATATTGTATTCCATTTTGTAGTAATAATATTTTCTTTTAAAAATGCAATCAGTAATGAACCAACGTCGTTTTCTATTGTTTTACTTTTTTAATATTTTGTTTGTTTAGTGTTGTTGTGTGTTTCATTTTGTAATGATAATACTTTATTCTGCTCTATTATGATACAATTAGTAATAACCTAGCTACGAGCGTGACATTAATTAAAGTACTTCACTCGGTTATTTTCTGTGTTTTTTTTATTTAATATTTCATTTCATTTGTGGTTATAATACTTTTTCTTTCATTCAGATCAGATCAGTAATGAACCAACATCATTTTTATTATTTTACTTTTTAGAGTTTATTTATTTAGTATTAATTGCGTTCCATTTTGTACTGATACATAATAATTTCCTTTGTTGTATTATGTTACCATCAATAACGACTTATGCTAAAAAAAAAATGTATAAATTAGGAACGGCCAAATTTGTTACAAATCTGTCAGCAAAATAAAAATCCGTCATCATGTTATCCCCGATTAGGGCGTTGGAAAACAAAATCCATCACAATTTCCGTCCGCGATCTAACTTTTTTTTGTAGTATATGAGGGTGATATTGAAGTTCACTCGGTTTCTCTCTATCTCTCGTAGTAGCAGCAGGGCAACGTGAAATTTCTTGTTAAAAAAACGAAGTTATGATGAATAACTTGGATATCACAATACCATATTGCCTAGTGTTTTTAACATCTTTTCATTAAGAAAAGTTTAGTCATGTAAATAAAGATAATGTCACATAAAAAGGATTGAAATAGTCGTTATAGTAATACATCGCTATTTAAAAAACAGTTCAAAGACACTCTTTATGATATTATATGTTAATTTTATTTAATAACTATTGAATTCAAACTTTATATATTCTATAAAAAAATCAAGAATGTTTTTTTATTGACAACCAATAACCCTACCTTGTGAACGTCAAGATTCAAACTTTGATGGTAAGTATGTGCGATAAAGGTTTCAACCACTTAGAGCAACCACATTATTCATCAACAACACGTGGAACATACTCATTGATAGATATTAGTTTTCTCTATTAGTATTCTATTTTTTTAGTTTTTTCGCACTCTTATGAAAATATTATTGATGGAGATACAATAACAGGAAGCTAGATATCATTCATGGTTAATATTGAAATTTTGGTAGCAAAACTAAATATTATGAAATAATGTTGGTTATAATTAACATCCAAATTAATATATCTCAACCAATTGCCTCAGCTACCATAATAATAACAAAATGTATTTATTTTAAAAGAAGTCAATATATCATTTGTTGTGCCTTGTTATTCTCTTAGGTACATTTGTTATGAATTTTATGTCGTCAATTCAATAAATATATAAAGCTATAGTTTCAAATTAGTCTCTAATTACTTATTCGTGATATATAAATTAAGTCATAACTAATCTAGAGTGTGAAATGTAGTATGATCATATTCCATAAAAATTTATCACAACATCTATAAGCTAATTAAGAAGAAAAAAGTAAGAGAACAAAACAACATGAACCTTGTAAATCGGATAAAACTATAATGAAACAGTCTAAAAATACACAAATTTAATTAATACGCTAAGAAGCTTAATTGTCCAAATTGATCAAGCATCGTTCATCAGTGTATCACTAAATTTAACATGTAAGTAAAACAACATCTATAAGCTAACATACAAGAATATATAACATATGATCAAATTGATCAAAGTGCGGGATGAGTTTCGATAATTTTCAATTCGTGAAAGAGAATTTTAAAACATTCTATGTTATTATCGTGAATGAAATACATGTAGAATTATCTAAACCAATCTAATACGCTTTCAACGAATGAATCATTTTGTTGAAATATCATGGGGATCACAACAAATATGATGAACGCTAATATAAATAGATAAACAAATAACCTTACCTAACTACATGGGTCTTCATTCATGCCACTAGTTTCAAAATTTTAATTATATTAATTTTCAAATGCAATAAAACAAACAATGCATCATCAACCCATAACATTCATACACTTCGCACCAAAATATAGGAAGTATGATCCAAAGTAACAATAACCACAAGCTACTCAAGCTAATTTAGCAAAAAGTTAATTTAAATTTACTTGCAACCTCAAATTTACAGGAACTCAGATATGATGTGTCATTTTCCGTCTCGGTGGAAACCATCGGGACTACACCATGAGATGGAGGACAGTGATAATCTTTATATTCTTCGGTATTATATTACAATATATTAATGTTCGATATTTGGGAACCAATTTTGGGATAACGCATCTTGTACCCAAAGCAATAACACAAATACTCCTCTCCCATATTCTAACACAACATTTAACGAAACTACGACAAGTGAACCAACTAAAAACCCGGACTCTTTTAACTCAACCTCCAAAAAAGCGAAGCTTAAACGATACAATCAAACAAACCCATTTTATTCTCTCTTTATTTCGTATGCTCATAACTCTGCAAAACTATCTAAAACCTATAAAATCTATCCATTTGCTTTAAAAATATAAAATAAAAACTGTTGAAATATGAAATCACCCATAAATAAATATCCAAAACCCATAAAACTATGAAATAAATTAAACATGAATTGTTGAAATATGAAGAAAAAAAAAAGAAAAAAAGACATACCCATTAATTAATAATCTGTTTGGAGTTTAAAAAAAAATCACTCATAAATAAATATCCAAAACCCATGAAATCTATAAAATTAAATAAAAAAATATAAAAATCATTCATAAATAAACATCCAAATAACATATCCCTCCTATTCTATTCTATGTAGTAATAAAATTGAACATGAACTGTTGTAATATGAAAAAAGAAAAAGAAAAAGAAGAAAAAAATGAAATACCCATCAACAAATAATCAAATTTCCCTTGGATTTGGAGTTTGGCTGAGTAAAAAAGGCTTTTTTGCAGTGAAGAGAAATAAATTCTAGTTAAAACCCTTGAATAATTAACTATTTATTTATTAAATACATGTTACATAAAATAAAAGATAAATAAGTGACTAATAAGGGTCGTGGTGCTTGGGCCAGCGTTGTTCACGCGCACATTGACTTAATCCACGAGAGAGAATAACGTAGGTCACTTGTTTAATATTGTATTTCATTTTGTGGTTGTAATACTTTTTCTTTAAATACAATTTAGTAATGAATGAGTTAATTGGGTTATTATAACATCTTATTTATATTGTTTACTACTCTTTGTTATAAATTTACCTGTTTATCTTTTATTTTTTTGCCTTTCTTTAATATTGTATTCCGTTTTGTAGTTATAATATTTTTTTTTCTTTAAATACAATCAGTAGTAAACGTGTTAATTAGGTTCGATCCCGGCGACGACGTCTTTTTCTTTGTGTTTTTTGTTTGTTTAATATTGTATTCAATTTTGTAGTTTTTTTTTTTAATGTTTCTTCTGTTTGATATTGTATTCCATATTGTGTAGCTGTAGTTCTTTTTTCTTTAAACGCAATCAGCAACGAACCAAAAGGCGTTTTCTATTTTTATAGTTTGTCGGGTTTTTTGTTTAGTGTTGTGTTCCATAACCCCATTTCGTAATGATGTAATATTTTCTTCTACTGTATGATGATACGATTAGTAATGACTTAGCTACGAAGGTGACGTTGAAGTTCACTCGGTTTTTGGTGATTTTTTTATTTTTATTTCAGTTTTTTAATACACTTAACGCATATTTTTCGTATTTATAATGTTATTAAATCGTAAGTATATATACTAGTACGTATTAGCCTACAGAGACCGGAGTTTTTCTCTGTGAATATTGCACAAGAATATCGTGATTCGTGAAGAAGAACATATACTTTCACAATGCATTTTTATTTTATTTTAAATTCAGTGCTGCATTAATATATGACTCGGATTTTATTTGAATTATGCCTTTAAAAAAATGTTATGAGTGAAAAAATAATATTTTTTTTTAGACGACATGTATTTTAGATGAACTGCTAGAGCTAAAAATCTATAAATTGGATGTGTATCTCAGTTGATTTGGTGTGCAGAAGTGTGTTATATGTAATATGTAAATAGAAATAAAAAGTTTGATAAGGTAAAATATAGGGAAAATTACCAAAAGATACAACTATTTTAAACTAATTACCAAAAAATTATACCCCAACACTTTATTTCCAAAACATACAACTAATTAAAATTATAAATGATTTATTTTTTGAATGATAAAAAACAAAATATGGTAAAAAAACAAAAAAATACAAAATATGTCCAAAAATATGGTAAAAAACAAAAAGAAAACAAGAAAATTACAAAATTAAAAAAAAAATGAAAAAAGTTCTAAAAAGTCAAAAATTCAAAAAAACCCAAAATATGCTGAAAAAACTTTTAAAAAAGTCGGTAACCGAAAAAACCCAAAAAATATCCAAAATCACAAAAAAAAATGAAAAAAGTTCAAAAAAGTCGAAAATCCGAAAAAACCCAAAAAAAGGCTTGAAAAACCTTTTAACAAAGTCGGGAACCCGAAAAAGCTGAAAAAATGGTTAAAAAAAGTATTGTGTATGTCTGTATTGCGTATTTACGTATTAAAAAACATGTATAAATTGTGTGTTGTGTATGCATGTATTAAATAACATGTATAAATTATGTATTGTATATGCCTGTCTAAATTATGTATTGTATATGTCTGTCTAAATTATGTATTGTGTATGCTGAAAAAACTTTTAAAAAAGTCGGTAACCGAAAAAACCCAAAAAATATCCAAAATCACAAAAAAATAAAAAAGTTCAAAAAAGTCGAGAACCCGAAAAAGCCCAAAAAATGGTTAAAAAAAGTATTGTATATGTCTGTATTGCGTATTTCCGTATTAAAAACATGTATAAATTGTGTGTTGTGTATGCATGTATTAAATAAGATGTATAAATAATGTATTGTGTATGCCCGTATTAAAAAACATGTATAAATTATGTATTGTGTATGCCTGCATTAAAGAGTATGTATAAATAGTGTATTGTGTATGCCCATATTAAAAAAACATGTATAAACTGTGTATTGTGTATGTTTGTATTAAATAGCATGTATAAATAATGTTTTGTGCATGCATGTATTAAAAAATATATATAAACTGTGTATTGTGTATGACTGCATTAAAGAGCATGTATAAAATAGGTATTAAAGAGCATGTATAAATAGTGTATTGTGTATGTCCATATTAAAACACATGTATAAACTGTGTATTGTGTATGTCTGTATTAAAAAACATACATAAATAATGTATTGTGTATGCCCGTATTAAAAAACTATGTATAAAAATTGTGTATTGTGTATGCCTGTATTAAAGAGCATGTATAAAATATGTATTATGTATGACTGTATTAAAGAGCATGTATAAATAGTGTATTATGTATGCATGTATTAAAAAACAAGTATAACAATGTATTGTGTATGCCTGTATTGTGTATTCCCGTATTAAAAAACATGTATAAATTATGTGTTGTGTATGCCCGTATTAAAAAACGTGTATAAACTATGTATTGTGTATGCCTGTATTAAAGAGCATGTATAAAAAGTGTATTGTGTATGCATAATAAGAAAAACATAAAAAATGGACAGTGTCAAAAGATACAGAATGTATTGTGTATGACTGTATTAAAGAATGCGTATAAATAATGTATTGTGTATGCATGTATTAGAAAGCATGTATAAAATATGTATTGTATATATCTGTATTAAAGAGCATACATAAATAGTGTATTGTGTATGCCCGTATTAAAATACATGTATAAACCGTATACTATGTATGTCTGTATTAAAGAGAATGTATAAATAATGTATTGTGTATGCCCGTATTAAAAAAATATGTATAAACTGTGTATTGTGTATGCTTGTATTAAAGAGCATGTATAAAATATGTATTGTGTATGCCTGTATTAAAGAGCATATATAAATAGTATATTGTGTATGTCCATATTAAAAAACATGTATAAAGTGTGTATTGTGTATGTCTGTATTAAAAAACATGTATAAATAATGTATTGTGTATGCCCATATTAAAAAAACATGTATAAACTGTGTATTGTGTATGCTTGTATTAAATAACATGTATACAATATGTACTGTATATGACTGTATTAAAGAGTATGTATAAATAGTGTATTGTGTATGCATGTATTAAAAAACATGTATAACAATGTATTGTGTATGCCTGTATTGTGTATTCTCGTATTAAAAAACATGTATAAATTATGTGTTGTGTATGCATGTATTAAATAAAATGTATAAATAATGTATTGTGTATGCCCGTATTAAAAAACGTGTATAAACTATGTATTGTGTATGCATGTATTAAAGAACATGTATAAACAATGTATTGTGTATGCATGTATTAAAAATCATGTATAAAATATGTATTGTGTATGTCTGTATTATAGAGCATGCATAAATAGTGTATTGTGTATGCCCGTATTAAAATACATGTATAAACCGTGTACTGTGTATGTCTGTATTAAAGAGCATGTATAAATAATGTATTTGTGTATGCCCGTATTAAAAAAATATGTGTATAAATAATGATTTTTTTCTTTCTTTATCTTTCTTTAAAAATAGTTCAATCTTCTTCTCCGATCAGTTCACAAGTCTCTATCCGACTTCAATCTTCTTCTCCGATCAATTCACAGGTCTCGGTATTGTCTTCTCCGATCAGTTTATCCGTCAATTTTCGGTTATTTTGATCATCATCTTCAACAATTCACTGGGCAATATGTGTCAATTTTCTCGTAAATAGTCATAAGTTCATCCGTCAATTTTCGAGGTATTTTTTTATTTTTTAAAAATTATTGTAATTAAATTTATATACTTAATAATAATTTGGCGGCATTTGGCTAAAAGTGATGTGTTGTTGACATATTCTATTCCTCGATATAAAATATTTTTTTTAATACGGGCATACACAATACACTATTTATACATACTCTTTAATAGAGACATACACAATACATAATTTATACATGTTTTTTAATACGGGCATACACAATACATTATTTATACATCTTATTTAATACATGCATACACAACACACAATTTATACATGTTTTTAATACGGAAATACGCAATACAGACATACACAATACATTTTTTAACCATTTTTTGGGTTTTTTCGGGTTTCCGACTTTTTTAAATTTTTTTCATTTTTTTGTGATTTTGGATATTTTTTTGGTTTTTTTAGCAATTTTTTGGGTTTTTTCGGTTACCGACTTTTTTAAAAGTTTTTTCAGCATACACAATACATAATTTATACAGGCATACACAATACATAATTTATACATGTTTTTTTAATACGGGCATACACAATACATTATTTATACATGTTATTTAATACATGCATATACAACACATAATTTATACATGTTTTTTAATACGGAAATACGCAATACAGACATACACAATACTTTTTTTAACCATTTTTTCGGCTTTTTCGGGTTCCCGACTTGTTAAAAGGTTTTTTCAGCTTTTTTTGGGTTTTTTCGGGTTCTCGACTTTTTTGAACTTTTTTCATTTTTTTTTGTGATTTTGGATATTTTTTGGGTTTTTTCGGTTACCGACTTTTTTAAAAGTTTTTTCAGCATATTTTGGGTTTTTTTTGAATTCCGACTTTTTAGAACTTTTTTCATTTTTTTTTTTTTGTAATTTTGTAATTTTCTTGTTTTTTTTTTGTTTTTTACCATATCTTTGGGCTTTTTTCGGGTTCTCGACTTTTCTGAACTTTATTTTTATATATTTTTATGAATTTGGATTTTTCTTTGTTTTTTTTTTTATTTTTTGCCACTTTTTTGGAGTTTTTTCAGGTTCCCGACTTTTTAAATGCTTTTTCAGCACTTTTTTGGTTTTTTCGGGTTCTCGATTTTTGTGAACTTTTTTCATTCTTTTTGTGATTTTGGATTTTTCTTTGTTTTTTTTTTACTTTTTTTAAACATTTTTTGGGCTTTTTCGGGTTCCCGACTTTTTAAAAGGTTTTTCCAGCCTTTTTTGGGTTTTTTCGGATTCTCAACTTTTTTGAATTATTTTCATTTTTTTGTGAATTTGGATTTTTATTGGTTTTTTTTATTTTTTAACATTTTTTTTGGATTTTTTTTGGGTTCCCGACTTTTTTAAAGGTTTTTCCAGCATTTTTTGGGTTTTTTCGGGTTTTCGACTTTTTTGAATTTTTTTTATTTTTTGTTGTAATTTTATTTTTTTCGGTTTAGAAATCATTTTAACATTAAATGATATATTATTTTATGGGAAAAAAAATGATGATTTAGAAAGAAAGAGGAGAGAGAGGAGAAAGAGAAATTTTTTGATAGGTGAGGAGAAATATATATTTTTTTCTATTTTGGGTCAATTGTATGTTTTGGTAATAATTTGTTTGGGTTGTATGTTTTGGTAATATTTCATAACACATTGTATGTATGTTTTGGGAATTGATCCTAAAATATATGATCATTATAGACACACTTGTGTTATATATTTGGAAAATTGTTAAAATTCTACCCAACCTATCAACTTTGAGCGATCTGCTACCCAACCTAACATTTTTTCTAATTTGGTACCAAACTTATACGTATTCAGTCCAATTAAGTGACTCAATCTGCCTTCGATCATCGGTTTTTAACGCATACTAAGTCTTTTTAATTATTGGTTAACCTATTTGAAACCTTCAATTGTTGTATTAAATAATTTAAAGTGAAACCACTACTTAATATGTTTGAGTTAATTAGGTTAAAATGATCGGATATGGGTTCAGTCCCTTGATTGGAGCGAAAATGTATAGGTTTGGTATCAAATTATAAAGTATGTTAGGTTAGGTATTAAATTATTGAAAGTTAATAGGTTGAATATCATTTTATCATTTTTCCAGTTATATACTTGTATATACTGTTATAATGCACATTTTACTAAAATTAACCCCTATAGTTGCAATACGTTATTCTAAAGGTTTATTTGGCTAGTTTTTTTGGGTCATTGGTTTATCTACAATTCTACTGCCGAGTGTAAAGCAGTCAATGAGGCATATACTGTATTCGATAAATCACGCTATACTAACTGTCACGGGGTTATTTTTCGCCTAAAATCTGCCTCGTGATGGCTCGTAAAGGGACTGAAACCCTGCCCAAAACGATCAGCTAAACAACACAAACTCACTGTACTCGTGTTTGCCTCTCAACACTCGTGTTTCACTCCAGACATGGCCTGATTTGTTCAAGCAATGCCAATATATAATCAGTGATAAAACGCAGAGTAAGACAAGCAATAACACATAAAACGTAAGACAACGAAAGGATAACAGCACACACATATACAGCCAAAGCCAACCTTTATATATCTTGTAATACAAAGGATTATGTTTACAACGTTTTTACAAGGTCTAAATCTGAAACTCCCAGTCTAAAAATGAAATAACATGCCCAAGTCTTTATATAATCAGACTTTTGGGGATTTTAAAAACTGCCAGCTAAAACTATGGCCAATGACAGCCCGCCACATCCCTTGGCAGTTACGAAACTATGCCCCAAATCTGCCACATGATCTCTTTAATGTGCTGGAGTGTTTTCCTTGCCAACAAGTAACTAAAAACATGCCTTATCCTTGCCCCAAATGCCCAACAGCAAACTCGAATAACTGCTCCGGCCAAAATCTACCAGCCAACACTTGGCCAATTTTGACCAGCTGCAGACATCAACACCTTGCTATATTTTTAGCCAAAACTTAGGCAATTCGTGGCCATCAATTGCCATTACGTTTCCATGGTTTTGTACCCTTGCTTGCCAAAACAAACAAGCCAATCCGATTCACAACAAAGTCCATCTTGTTGCTTTTAACTTGCTAGCAATAAGTTGCAAACATTAAACTCCCAAAATATATAAAGAAACTGAACACAAAATATTAAAAGAGCACTTGTCGAACTTATAATATGGAAATATTATATAGTTGGAAAAATATTCTTACTTAACGCCAAAATGCTAACATCCTAAAAGCGACTTGTTTGGAGTCTCATTAATGCAGATTGAAGCATTTCTCTAGCAGTCCTATCTGGCACACATCCTGAAGATTCCATTTCTTTGTAAATCTTAGAGACCTGTTGAAACCATGATAAAGAAAATATAAGCTTATAGATACTAAACTTAAGGAAAACAAGCCTATATGAGTGATACCAACCAACTATTGTGGTGATGAAATTTCGAAGTACATGAAAATAAAACATGAATATCATCATTCATCCAAATTACACAGATCTAAAGACCCAACAATTCTATTATAAAAAGTAAATTTGACTGGATTCGTTCACTCTGATGCATGTTATGTTCTGGGTTAAAAAGAACTAAAAGTCTTGTCTAATTTGGCGATAGAGAATTAGAGATGAAGTGGTAGCAGGATGTTCTAGAAATGTAGTGCATATTACGGGAAAGGGTAAAATGCAAATGACCCCCCTTTACTTTGTATTTTTTGCAATCCAACCCCATTATCAGTTTCAAAATAGCATAACTTTAGATATAATTGTCCGTTCTGGATAGGTTTTTTATTCTATGTAACTTTTTGATATCTACGAGTCACGAAGGACCAGGTGCAGCTTGGCATTAAAATATATTTGTGTGGTAAAATGCCATTTTCTGCTTAATATGACTTTTTGTACGTAGATTGATCCTAAATGGATTCTTTTTTTCTTCTTTAAACATTACTTATATACTTCCATAGAAATCGAGAAAATCATGGGTCAAAGAACAATTGTTCAAAACCGAGCAATGTACACAAAGTTATGCCTTTTCTAAAGTAAACCCAAAAGTTATGTATATGGCGTTAATTGCAATTTATCAAAGTCCATAATGGTTATTTGCTAAATACTGCTACTATATGTGGGTAATTTGCAATTTACTCTACGGGAAGAAACAGGCAGGAACATGATAATATTGTACCTGGTCAAACTTTTTCGCTCTCATGAACGCCTTCATCAGTGTAGTGTAGGTAATTACGTCCGGACTAAGACCCTGCAGGTCAAGGAGACAATCAAAAAATAAAATAAAATATAAACAAAAACTGAAGTAAGCACCAATTCAACAACAAAAAGGTGAAAAGACTGAAACTCGTACACTTTCTTTTATGTGGTGGTAAATCGATAAAGCCTCTAAATGTCTGCCGGAAATGCTAAACGCATTAATCAATACATTAAGCATTATGAGGTTTGGCTCAATTCCTTCTAGTTCCATTAGCTGAAGAACCTTTACAGTCTGCTCACATAAACCCTGCAGCAATATTTATAAGAACAAGGGTGACAACTGACAAACAAGCAAAGAGATTCTCAGGAGATTGTAAAGTCAACTTACATTAGATTCTGCAGATTTCGAAATGCACACTAGATTCTGTACCTGTTTTGTTTTTCTTTAGTCTCTTTTTCCATTTGTAAGCATGTATTTTAATGGTAGTAGAGAGATTTAAACGTATATATGAACCTTAATAAAAATTAAGATATTTACACCATTAGTCAGAGAATCAACTCCAGGTTTCAAATAACATGGCGTCTTGTAAGAAATTATAAGAAGGATGGCGTAAAGCTCAAGCATCAAACACCAAAAACTATAATAAATGCCCTTTTCTTGTTTCTAAACAAGGATTAGTATGACGCCTAAAAATTAAAGAGAAACAAACTCCTTGGACTTTGTATCATAATATTTTAGCAAGAGTTTACCTGTTGAGCGTATGCATTTGCTAACACACAGAAAATACTAGCTGAAAGTTCAACGCCTTTCAATTTCAAAGCATCTATGCACTCTCCCGCATCCTGGAATTTATCGAACTGCCCATAAATATCCACCAAAACTTCATATATCATACTACTCTTCTGATGCCCTGTAAATTTCATCCTCTCTAAATTATTCTGTATCGTATCCCAATTCCCTCGCTCACTCAAATGACCAATGATGGTAACAAAGATCTTCGGATCAGGATAAACCCCTTCCTCTTGCATTTTTGTAAATAAATTTAGTGCATTTTCAACATCCCCAAACTTAAAATGCCACTTAATCAAAGAATTCCACGTCGAAATATCTGGTCTCACTCCTTCTTGGTTCATCCTATTGAACACCTCTTGGACTTGACCTAATTCCCCGTACTTCCCAAACGTATCAATAATACTATTATAAATTCGTTTATCGATTGGAACCCCTTCTTCCTTTATTTCTCTTAAAATACTCGTTGCTTTCTTCCACATGCCGTTATCTCGATAAAGCTCAATAACTTTACTATACACGAAAGAATTCAAACGAAACCCCCTTCTTTTCATCTTATTGATAACCGACCACGTGTCCGTTAATCTCCCCGAACGAACATAGTAATCCAACAAAATCTCATACGTTTCTCTATCTTTGTCAATACCCATATCATCAGCAAAAATTAAAACCTTATCGGCAAGTTCTAACAGACCCTTCCTCAAAGAGCTTCTAAGCAAGATATTATACACCTTTATCCTCGGTCTAAATCCCGAACACATCAAATCATGAAAAACGGCATCAGCCTCAAGAGTCCTACCGACATTTCCAAGAGAAGTAATAATAGATACGTATGATTTCACATCCGGATGGAGGCCCACAGCCTCCATCTCAGCAAGAAAAGACAAAGCCTTATCGACATTCCCTAACTCACATAGATCCTGTAACCGATTGTTATACCCATCATAAGAAAGCTCCTCGCTTTCTACACCAACGGCATAATCAACGAATGGGGTTTGTACAAAATTATCATCACCCGTGTACGGATCAAATTCTTTTATCACATTGCATTTCAGAGTTTTGTGTGAGGAATTCAAAGAACTAAACTTTTTAAAACTGTGAAGAATATAATTCATACAAGTAGTTGGGTAGAGGGTTCCTTGAGCTAATTGAACTAAAGATGATGGTTCGATAGAAGCCATAACAACACGCATTCTTTAATCACTCCAACTGTAGCTAGCTGCACACAAATGATTAATAATAAATGAACGCCATTAGCTGACTTCGTTGTAAATTTGAAAACCTTAGCATTTCTACTTACACTTACGCTTTATGTTAACTTATAAGTGACTTTTTACTCATTATAACTTATAGTAAGTGACTTCTAACCATACAAACTAGTTTTAATCAAAAACTTCGACTTTTGGTAAGTTTTTCCACTAAAAGCTAAAAAGGCATCAAATCTCTTACAGTTTTTTTCTTTTAGCTCATTTTACTAAAGATGATGGTTCAAAAGAAACCAAAAACAACAAGCATTCTCTAATTACTTCAATTGTAGCTAGCTGCAATCAAAAGATTAATAATAAATGAAAGACATTAGCTGACTTCGAGAACTTTAGCTTTTTTTTAACTTATTTTTACTTGTAAAAGTGACTTCTAACCATACAAACTAGTTTTAATCAAAAAGCTTCTATTTTTGGTAAGAATTCCCATTAAAAATCTGTTTGAGCTTTTTTTGACCTAAAAGCTAGCTTTTACTTATAAGTGATTGTTATACTCATAATATAACTTACAAGTGACTTATAACCATACAAGCTACTAGTTTTTTTTTTCAAAAATTCTACTTTTGGCAAGATTTCCCACTAAAGGCTAAAAGAGGCATAATATTTCTAGCTCTTATGCTTTTTTTAAGGGCTTTTTTGACCTAGAAGCTAGCTTTTTTAAAAGCCAAAAAACCCAACAAATCAAACACCACTCAAGCAAAAATCTAAGAAAGAAAAAAAAACGAATTTTCAGCTGAGTTAATAGTGTTTTATATACTGTAAAAAAATATTACATTTACCTTTGCATATAAGCATAAAAAAGCATCAAATCTCTTTGAGCTTTTTTTGTTTAACTTTTTTGAAAAACCAAAAAACCCATCAAATCAAACACCACTCAAGCAAGAAGCTAAGAAATAAATATAAAAAAAAAGGAATTTTCAGCAGAATATTAAATGTTTAAGCTAATGTAATAATAAGTTAATGGTGTTTTATATACTGGAAAAAATATTACATTTACCTTAACATATAAGTAAATACTATATATATATACATTACTAGTTCAATATTACACACACACACACACACACACATATATATACACATATATATATATATTATACGTATAGAGAGAGAGATATATAAATACTTTGTGTGAAAATCTGGATAAGCTGTTTTTTTATTAGAAAGAAAATACATTTGTGGTAATTTAAAAATAATAATAAAATTGTGCCATTAAAAATAGTTAAATATTACACTAAAACAAATATCGGTATTTTTTGTTACGAGCTTATTAACGACGGTTTTTGTAAACTTTAGTCAATTTGCGACAGATTTGTGACAGCATTTTAAATTAACGACAGGTTTGCGACAGTTTTTGACTATCACTAAATCAAACATTATTTTGTAGTGCTAATGAAACCCCTTCTAATTTTGGTTATTTATACATTTTAATAAGTTATATCCGTTTCATATTAATTGTTCATTACGAATTTACGTGTATTTTGGGATTCATTATTTTCGTAACTAAAATAACGGAACGACAAATTTGAAAAAATATTTACATAGTCTAATTTAATTTGAGTGTATACAAGTTTTTTCGAATTTTTTATTTTAGCAATTTAGATACGTTTTTTTCATCTCAAAATGCACATATTACAATTATGGACAAATAATTAGAATGGATAAAATACAACTTATTGACCTTCCCGGTTTATACATTTTAATAACTTATGTAACTCAATGACCTTTGCGATTTATACATTTTAATCAACTTATACAACTCATTGACTTTTACGATTTATACATTTTAATTAACTTATATAACTCATTTATCTTTATGATTTATACATTTTAATTAACATATATAACTCATTTACCTTTATGATTTATACATTTTAATAACGTAGATAATACAATTTATTCGATTCGTCGTTACCTTCGGTCTTCCACTGTGAAGCATATCTTTGATATTTATACATTTTAATAAATACAACTTGTAGTATAATACTTTGATTTAGTAACTTTTATTATGAAAATATCAATTAATGATTTATGCTATCAGAATCAATCAATTTAGTACCATTTCCGTCAATTGTGTAACAAAAACTGGATGGCTTTTTATAGTAGAAGGTACCAAATTGATTTTTTTTTATATTAAACTCGATACTAAACTGTAAATTTTTTATATTATAGATTTATGTTTAAGCAATTGACATAGACGGTTCTAAATGAAATGATTTTATTAGTTGAGTTAAGATTTTTATATTCGGCGATTAACTAAACTTAATATACCAAACTGTAAAAAAAGAACTCGCACGTACTACAAATGATAATTAATATCCCGGCTCATCATTTATATTAATTAAAAATGTCTCGAATTTTCTCAGAATACTGTAACAAAAACTAATATTATTCTTAATTTCTCATACATTGAGCACAAGTCTTCAAGTATATAGCAGCCTCCAAAATAAATAAATGAATCTGCAACAACATCACATTTTGTAGTTAAATAAATAAATAAAAATGAAAACGAATATAAATATAAATATAAATATGCATATGCTCAAAAAATGGGGCAAAACTGTCAATTTTTTAAAACGAAAGACAAGATTTTGTGATTGTAATTTTCCATTATTAAGTTTTGTTCGAAACTTTGAAATTCAAAGTGCAAAAAGCGTGCAAATGATCAAATCATACAAAAAAATTAATCATTTCGCTTTACCTTAATTATCAAATACGTTTTGCATTTGGCATATCTTTCGAAATATTCGAATCCAATGTTTGTTTACAACAATGTGTTTGACATTCTGTAAAACAAGCCTCCCACTTCCAAGGTACCATACCGCATCTAACTTCACAAGCAAGTCTGCATGTTGTGTCGATTTCATCGCATTTTAGGCTTCTGAAAACGGGATCTTGACTCGCTAAAACTATACAAAGCGTTAGCATACTAATTAGAACCACCATGGAAGCTTTTACTTTACTAGTATTATTTTCCATGACCATATTTTTTTTATTGTATTAGATGAATGCAAACAAATAAATTATTTTCTTTCTAAAGTATTGGTTTGCTTGATACTTTTGGTGAGGCTTATTCTTTTATATATAGTGGTCATGAATTCATTTTAATTTAATGTAGGTACATGAACCATGTATAAAGAAAACATTCCTTCTACATTTAATTCATTTGTATTAAATAGTTTTCCAAAGTAAGATCATTTGTAGGTACATGGTTCTGTTTGTTTTCCAAGGAAATAATTAAGAGGAAAATATTTTTTAAGGAAAAGTATTTTTTTTGGGTGATTGGTTGCTTAAAAAATCTCATTTTAAGGGGAAAATTTTCCATAAGGGAAATGGGGGTAAATGATTCAACCCTTATTTGGATGGAAAACGATTTGTATTATTTAATTATTCTTCTCATTTAATAAAAAATCAACAGTATTGTTAATTTCCTAGTTTTCTTACATAACCATTTTCTCCTCTTCTCTCATATAATATACAAGTTGTACATACGTATAAAAACAAAATAATATTTTTTTATTATTATAATTAGTGAAGCTTAGTGACTATATATTGGCCATTATTGTAAGGTACATTATTTCTGTTAATGACACATTATTTCTGTTAATGACACATTATTTCTATTATATATTAAATATGTACATTCCGTATATATATACTAGTAATCGTTCCCCACGCTTTGCGTGTGAGAAGCGTAATGCGATAAAATTTAGAAAATAAGTGTAGTTATATATGATACAAATATTTGGAGAATAAAAAAAGATAAGAGTATAAGATGAGAAGACTCAAAAGAATTTTGAGAGTTTAAATAGGGATAAAAAGTGTTATTAGTTATTATTTTTTCTCTATTTTTTATGAGAATATGGTATTGTGGTAATTAATAAAAAAAGTCTAAGGGTATTTTTGAAAAAAAATGATAAAATTTAGCAGTCTCAAATAATCTTGGATTGGGTTATTATAATAGTATAGATATTATAGTATAGTTTGAGCTACTTGGTGAAATAATTCTTGAGTAAGTTTCCATTTTGCCAAATAATTAACAATACTCTATACTCTAAAATCAAGTAAAGGATATTACTATACCCTAAAATTTTCTAATTTTTTTCGCACTTTTATAATATATTCTATACAAAATTCATAATATTTGGATATTATATTGCTCTAAATGATTTTTTTTAATTTTACTAATTAAATTATACTAGTTTTTATTTATTCTAAATTAAATTGTGCGAGATTTATCTATTAAAAATAAATGTTGTGAATAGGGGACAATAAATATTGGGGCAAAGAAAATAGGGGACAAAAAATGCAGACTCCGATTTATATATACAGGTTAATAACTTATATAACTCAGTAACCTTTGCGATTTTTACATTTCAATAACTTATATAACTCATTTACCTTTGCGATTTATATATTTTAATAACTTATACAACCCATTTGCCATTGCGATTTATACACTTTAATAACGTATATAACTCATTGACCTTTGCGATCTATACACTTTAATAACTTATACGACTCGTATATTTTTTGCAATCTATGTTGGAAAAATTTATGGTTTTTAGTATTGAATGCAATTTATTTATTTTATTTTGTAACTCCCTCATTGAACTTATGGTTTTTAGTATTGAATACAATTTATTTACTTCATTTTGTAACTCCCCCATTGATGATATTGATGGCACATCTTTATAACTTGTAACTCCTAACATGGTTTTACTAACTAATGTAACTCATTTGATTTTGCCATTTATAGAATCTGGATCCTTTATCACGTATTTCCTGTCTTTTTTCTTATTTTGGTCCAAATTTTAAATTTTTTAAACCATTTTAGCATTTTTATAGACTTTTATAATATATTCTATGCAAAATTCACAATATTTGGACATAATATTGCTCTAAATGATTTTTTTAATTTTACTAATTAAATTATATTAGTTTTTTTATTTATTCCAAATTAAATTGTGTGAGACTTTTCTCTTAACAATAAATATTGAAGTGTATCAATATATGTATAATCGTAATTGTATAATTTTTTGTAATTTTTTTGAACAAATATTTTGGTTTAAAAAGGCAAGGAGGAACACAAGGAAACAGGAAATAGTGGACAGAGGATCCGGACTTTGATTTATATATACATGCTAATAGCTTATATAACTCATTAACCTTTGCGATTTAGACATTTTAATAACTTATATATCATTTACCTTTGTGATTTATACATTTCAATAACAACCGCATCATTGCTCTAAAATTTCTATATATAAAATGAAATTTACTTTTTTACTGATTTTAGGAAAATATTTAACTTTATACAGTACAATTTGTCAATTTCCTTGCCAATTTTCTTATCATAATATATATATATATATATATGCAATTATTTTTTCTTGACTAGTAATCCTTATTTTTTGTTTGTCATGGTGATTATTTATTTATTATATGAATATTTTGTATTATGTTTTGTCTCAAAATTGATTTATTATATTATTTTTAATTTTCTCAGTTTAAAATTTTAATTTTGTAAAGTTTTTTTAATTTAAATATATTTCAATAAAATCAATGTTTTCTTTTTTTTCAATAAAACTGAAATTTTAACCGAACCGATTAAAGTTTCGGTTTTGGTTTCACTCAAAACCGACCAAAACCGTGCACACAACTAAGCATAACATATATTAAAATGGCATTAAAATATAGTATTTTATTTGTAAGGGAATGGTGATGGTTCCTTTAATACAAGGAAGATTTTGAATGCCCTAAAATTTAAGGAATCGCTAGGGAATGTGATGCACGGAGTTTTTTCGTGATGAAACCCCAAATTAAAGGGAATTTGGAGATATAAGGCTCCTGATGCATATGCTCAAAATACTCTTTGCAATAAATCGCATTTAAAGAGTATAAATCGCATTTGCCTTTGCGATTTATACTCTTTAATAACTTATACAACTCATTGGCCTTTGCGATTTATACACTTTAATAACTTATCGAACTCATTTACCTTTGCGATGTATACCCTTTAATAACTTATACGACTCGTATATCTTTTGCGATATATAATACAACTTATTCGATTTGTTATTACCTTCCGGTCTTCCACTATGGCATTATGAAGCATATCTTTGATATTTATACAGTTTAATATGACTTCTAGTACAACACAATTTATAGTGCCGTCTCCAGCATTTTTGAGACCCAAATCGGATCTTAACAAGAGGCATTTAATTAATGTATTCACGAATAAAGTAAGAATGTATCGAGCTATAAACTTTTAACCGAAAATTTTAGCAGATACAATTATTGTTTTGAAGGTCGAAAGTCGTCATTCAAAATCAATCTTAACACTGGGAATTTTATTTTTATAAAATTAAGTATATCTATGGATTTAATATGCTGACCAAACTAACCAAACTGGAATAACCTACTAGAATACACTCCCGAATAATCTACTAGAATAGTTTCCAAATCAAATAAATTCTTCAATTTTAAAAAATGTAATTACGGTTAAAAATAAATATCGGGCACCAAATATGGCAATTTCTCGAAAGTGACAACTCTACTGTGTGAATTTTTAATATTTAGAAACTATCATTGTTTCTATTATGAAAAATCCATGTGAAATTGTTAAGGTAAAATAGCCAACATATCATTTATAGCAATTCTGCTGTAAATACTCAACAAAACCAATATGCAATGAGTTTTAAAATGTGTAACCAAACGAAACCATTTGTACATGTTTTCAATCCACACCAAAACCAAAACGAAATTTTTCTTCAAACCTTTAAAACCATCTCTACCATAATATTTAGCCGCGATCTAACACGCCCCACGTACACTATCCGTTCCTTCAACTAATTAGCTATTGCCCTTCGATCACGAAGCTGGAAAATTAGTTTAGTCTCACTAATCAAATTTTTGTATGCAATTATGCAACATTTCCTCAATTCTTATCTACATACCTTTCTACATATGATAATTGATACTGTATATATATAACGATGTCGTCATCTTCAATGCAAGTCGATCGATATGTGATTATTGATCCATAGTGGTTAGAAAGCTCAACTGCATGCGAATTTGTTTTCATTTTCTTTTCAAGATATCGCATTGTTGATTAGGGAGAAAAGTACGTAATTTGAGCTAATACCGTACAATGTTAGGTTTTGGAAGCTAATTAGTTTTTAATTAGATTCACACATAGTGTATATAGTGTTATAAGGATCGACTATGTGATCATTCGTATAATTTTATTTGATGTCTTGAAATGATAAATTGAGTTGATTACGGTTCTATATATATATATATATATATATATATGGGGAAGGATCCGTACACACATAAAAAAACATATTATCTTTACATATCAATCACAACCCTCCGTTTACTAACCTTTAATGGTCAAGATTAGTTCATCTAATAACAAGAATAAACACATAATCATATATATATATATATATATATATATATATATATATTATTCCATTTTATATTCGACGCATAAAAATCGCATATCATATAGGTTGATAGACTAAAACAAGTATTGAGTACAAATTATATTAATATCCCAGGCATCATTTATATTGATTAAAAATGTTCTGATTTTCTCAGAATACAATAAAAACATAAAAATGATAAAATTCTCAATTTCTCATACATTCAGCACAAGTTTTCAAGCATGTAGCAGCCTCCAAAAAAAAAAAACTTCAAGCAAAGTGGTTACTTCAGGCGAATCTGCAACAACATCACATATTGTAAATAAATAAATAAAAACAAATTAAAGATATGCATATGCTCAAAAAATGGGGCAAAACCCGTTACTTTTAATTAAAACTAAAGACAAGATTTTTTGATTGTAACTTTCCATATATTAAGTTTTGTTCAAAACTTAAAGCTTTAAATTCAAATTGGAAAAGACGTGCAAATGAGCAAATCATACAAAAAAATTAATCATTTCGCTTTACCTTAATTCTCAATACGTTTAGCATTTGGCATATCTTTCGAAATATTCGAACTCAATGTTTGTTTTATACAACAATGTGTTTGACATTCTACCATACAAGCCTCAAACTTAAAAGGTCTCCTACCGCATCTGGCTACACATGCAAGTCTGCATTTCGTGACGATCTCGCATTTTAGGCTTCCGAAAACGGGGACATGACTCGCTAGAACTATAGAAAGCATCATCATACCAATTAGAATCAACATGGAAGCTTTTACTTTACTAGTACTGTTTTCCATGGCCATGTTTTTTATTGTATTAGATGAGTATCCAACAAATAAAGGACTGATATTTTCTTTGAAATGTATTGGTTTTTGCTTGATACTTCTGGTGAGGCTTTGTTATTTTATTTATAATGGCCATGAATCCATTTTATTTAATGTAGGTACGTGAACCTGTAAAGAAAATATTCCTTCTACATTTATTTGTAATTAAGTGCATATATTTTATGTGCATAAATAACTTTGGCTACTGAAAATAGCATATACTAGTTTAGAATGGTAGTGATATATTTGTTTCATAAATGAATGTTGATTATATGGGAACTCATATAGAAAGTGAATATATTTTATGAGCATAAATAGTCACGTTAATTCACAACTACTAATGTCACATAGAAAAATAGTTTAAATGATGAATAAATTAGGTAGTAAAGAACACTTTTGTTCTTCAAATTCTGTATTAGGTAACATGCGAGTACAAATCTTCTATCTCGTTTCTCTATCTCCTTCCGTGCCCCCTTGCTTATTTTATCCAAAAAAAATTCTAAAAAACTTAAAAAAAAATTGTACAATTACTATAATACATGTATCAATACATTCCAATAATTATTTTTAAAAGAAAATCCACACAAATTTTATTTTGGAATAAATGTATAAATTAGTGTAAATTAAACATTGAATATTAAAAAAATTGTCTAAAACAATATTATGTTCAAATGTTTTAAAATTTGAATAAAATATAATATAAAAGTTTATAAAGTTGCGGTATAAGTTATGAAAATTTAAAATTTGAATGAAAATAAGTAAGGGGGCACGGAAGGAGATAGAGAATAGAGGATAGAAAATTTGGACTCGTAACATGCCTATAAAATCAGTGGGTAACAATACTTGGTCCAATTCTCTTAGTATTTCCATGTTTGATTTGTAATACATACCACTAGTGCGTAAACGGTCCGGATTTTTACAAATTAGACTCAATTCTGATCCAATTCATTAGGAACGCATTGAAACTTTTTGAATCCAAGCCAAACCAGTCGTCGTTCAAGTCCAAACCAAACCAAACCAACGGATCGGTTTGGTTTGATGCGGATTTGCGGATTCAACGGTTTGGATTGGATTCGGATTTATGAAACGAAATATCCCGACATCAAATCAAAATATCATACAAAAAAATTGTAAACAAAAAGAAAAGGCAACATTAACACATAAAAATGTCAACAAAACTTAAAATTCCATGATCATTAGCACACATTAAGGGTTTTTTATATGACATAAGACATTTAGGTTTCTTTGTGTTTGTAGAATCGGATTTATTACGGATTTAATGGATATAACGGATGTCGTCATCTTCAATGCAAGTCGGTCGATATGTGATTATTGATCCATATTAATGGTTCAAAAGCTCAATTGCATGGAAGTTTGTTTTCATTTTTTTTAAATGTCGGAACTTTGATTAGAGAGAAAAGTACGTAAGTTGAGCTAATATTGTACACTTTTAGGTTTGTAAGCTAATTAGTTTTTAATTAGATTCGAATAGAGAAGGTGTTATAAGGATTAGATATGTGATAATTAGTATAATTTTATTTGAGGTCCAGAAAATGGTAAATTTGGTTGATTACGGTACTATACATTATTCTATTTTATATTGGGCAATCTACTAAACCTTTTTTATATATATAATTAATAACCCTCTGTCTAGAGATATACCAAAATGTAAAAAAAAAAACTCATATCATATAGTTTGCTACAATAAAATGTCTCTATTAATTTTTCTAAAAATACAATAAAAAAAACATAACAATGATATTATTCTCAATCTCTCATACATTGAGCGCAAGTCTTCAATTATGTGGTTACTTCAGGTGAATCTGCAACAACATCACATTTTGTAGATAAATAAAAAAATAATAACGAATATAGGTATGCATGCTCAAAAAATGGGGCAAAATCTGTTACTTTTAAATATATATATATAAATAGAACATAGATAATGTTGTGACTAAAACGAGGGACGAGTTTTTTTATTGTAACTTTTTATTATTAAGTTTTGTTGAAAACTTAAAGCTTGAAATTCAAAGTGGAAAAAGACGTAGTTATCCAATCAAATCATACAAAAAAAATTAATCATTTAACTTAGTTACCTTCTTAATACGTTTTGCATTTGACATATCTTTCGAAACATTCGAATCCAATGTTTGTTTTGGACAATGAATACAAGGTCTTTGACAATTTTCCATACAAGTCTTAAAATTATATCCTTGTTTACTGCATGGGACTACACATGCAAGTTCGCATTTCCGGTCGACGGTGCAGTTTACGCTGCGGGGAACGGGGTCTTGACTCGCTAGAACTATAGAAAACGTCATCATGACTGATAAGAACCACCATGTAAACTTTTACTTTAGTAGTACTATTTTCCATGGCCATGTTTTTAATTTATTGTACTAGATGAGCAAAAAATGACTGATATTTTTATTTTCAAAGTATTAATTTGTTTGATATTAATTCTGTGAGGCTTATTCTTTTATTTATAGTGGTCATGAATTAATTATATTCTGATGTAGATACATGAACTATTTAAAGAAAATATTCCTTCTACATTCATTTTTATTAAATAGTTTTTCAAATATAAATGACATTACTTACTTTATTTCTCAATTAGGATATAATTATTAACTTCAAATTTAATATTTCGTTCAATTTTTGTACCGAATTAGCACGCTTAGTCATCTTATTTATTATATGACTAATTTTAAGTAAGATACATTTTTCTTAATCATACATTATATAAAACTCAGCGTCACCCTTACTTATTTGCTGTTTTGATATATATTTATGTTACAGAAATGTAATTTCAAATATCCACAGAGTTCATCTTCATCAATCTTTATAATATTTTCTCAAGTAGATAATAGATTGATTAGCATAACCATGCATATATTATGCTTCATGTTATCATAATATTCTAATACTATATGACAAATAAATTGGCATCTATGTTTGTTTGTTTTTTAGCAAAATGGGGGTACCAAAATTATCTATGAAAGAATTAAAATTTGCTATATGTTTGTTTAGCCGGAATTTATTACTGGTATACAAATAATCTATCTGGTACGTACGATCGAGGACATTCACTAGCAAGGAATTATACCCCTAATTTCTTGCGACGATTGATCAAAGAAAGTTCTTCCCCATTTTCCAGTTCAACAGTGAGGTCTTACAAATATCAGAATCGGTTTATGACAAAAGTAGAGGCTTTTGACACACATTTTTGCATTCATCCATCGAGGTCCATTGTCCTAACTCGATATACATTTATTAAACAAGCCGCAGCGACTGTGTGCATTGAATGAGTGAAAATTTCTCTTCCCATAAATAATATAGTCTATAAGTCCCACTTTATTAGTTTTATGTGAAACCACGTGCAAGTTTGATCGTTTTTGAACATTTAATTAAATTGTCGAAACGAATTTTTCTACATAGTTTAAATGTTAAAATATTTGACCGAAATTTTAAAAAAATTATTTCGTCAATTTAATTACATGTTCAAAAGCAGTTAAAGTTGCGCGTGGTTTCGTATAGAACTAATAAAATGGGACGGAGGGAGTAGTCTATAAGTCGCAAATTTACCAAATATATATAATCCGCCGGCCGCCGGTTCTGGGTATCTTGCCTGTGCTTCAAGCATGTAAATGCTTGTTTGGTTTGGTTTGATTAATATATGTTTATCCTTCAACAACGAAAAAGTTCTGCATATCTTATATTCCCATACGGATACACCAAACTATATATGTTGCTTCGCTTGGATCCGAAATTTCCAAAATTTAGTAGCTTAGTAGAGTTTGTGTTTTTCAACTAGAAGTCTTATCCACAGCTGCAGGGGCTATAGTTATCGGCTAAATTCCCAAAAATATGTATACTTTTACTGGAGAAAGACCAGGTTCGAAAGCAGTTATTCATGAACCCTAGCTCGTTTCGAAAGTTGTATCAGTGGCTTAAACTCAAGGTATACGAACCAAATTAATTACCCCCACAGCTCTTACGTGTTGAGCTCTCATTGGCTACTATATACCCTTGATCGCCCTGTAGGATCTACTTAAAATCCTCGACAAACCATCAAGAACATGCCATGTGGCATCTCCCACATGCTATTGGTCGTTAACATTAAGTCCCGCGTAACCTTTGGGTCGGTAAGATTCTTCTGTATTATGGACAAATTAGTAGCTGCCACATGATCCGATATGGGACCTAATTTTCCGACATCTTTTTCGGTCCCCGTAAGTGAAGTATCCGGCCATTTAGTGTCGAAGGTAAACGGTAAATAAATATTGTCGGCAATAATGATAGGAATGCAACCTAATTCTACGGATTCTACTAAACGAGGACTCCATGGGGCCCACTCTAAGGGACAGAGATAAAATACGTACCGAACGAAGCATTTCTGACTGGTAACCGGCATATCTCGCTCTCTTTTTAGGTAGATTTTTGGGTTTGTTGCTGTATTTTCGCCATATAACCGTCCCACTACAAGAAAACAGCCAAATAACAACTGAATAATCAGTAGGTAAATAATAAAGTCAGTTGGTAAACTCACTTTACCAACTGATCTGCCATCTGTATATTCGGTTGTTAAAACCCTAGTTGCTAAAATTTTACCAACTGAATTATGTGTCAGTTGATAATTTACCAACTGAATGGTATATCAGTTGCTATTCTCCAACTGCTTGTGTCAGTTAGTAAATAGCAACTGATTGTGTCAGTTAATAAATACCAACTGAAATTTCAGTTGGTAAATAGCAACTGAAATTTCAGTTGGCAAATAGAAATTAGTATATATATATATATATATATATATATATATATATATATATACTAATCGACTATATTAATATATATATATATATTATTAATATATTAATAATATATATATATATATATATACATATATTCATAAATTCATATTCAAAATGTAAGCAATTGTCATATGGACAAAAATATTTATGTTTAACTAAGCAAATCGAGATTTAATATAATAGTTGCTACAATAAGATACCAAATCGAGATTAAAGTACAATTCAAAAGATAATCCTAATTAAACCTAAAATTAATCTAGGTCATTGTGCTTGTCGTCATCGACATTAAAATACCGAGTCGAGATTTAATTACAATCCAAAAGATAATCGATCCATAGATACGTAGAAAATTAATTTAAGTCAGTTTGCTTGTCATTAACATTTTCAGAATCTTCACGAGCCAATCTTGTCGATGTGTTTGTAAATATTTCAAACATCCCTTGCATCTGGCGTATCTGTTGTTGCATTACCCGAGTCTCCTCATCCCTTCGAAGCCTTTCTTCCTCCCTTGAAATACCGAGTCGAGATTTAATTACAATCCACGGCCGCTACCTATTGCTGCAAAGCCTCCACGGCCGCTACCTATTGCTGCAAAGCCTCCAAGGCCACTACTGTCTGTTAAAAAGCCTCCTCAACTGCCGCCAAACGATGCATAACCTCCACGCCTAGAGGGTTCAACTCTTCCATTGTTAGCTCATCCTTGAGGACTTTTACTGTAGCTGCGTCCCGCCATCTTAAAACTCAAACAAAATTCAATGATTAAGGTTAACCCTTGTCATCATGTATACTTTTTTTAAAAACCAAACTTACTATAAAACAGTCTAAAAAGAAGCAACAAAACAGTGTATACAATTATTTTTTATAAGCGCTATACTTATTATCTGTAGTATTCACATTGAAAATCTCGTTAATATCATTGAATGGTTTTGAATGTAAATAAAAAAAACAGACTATCATATATAAAATCCTAAATATTTTAGGTTTGTTTTATATATTTATACTTAAATCTTCGCCATTCAAACTTAATCAATCCAATTGTCATAACAAGCCCTAAATAAGCAGTAAGCTATGAACCAAACAAGCCCTAAATAAGCTATGAACCAAACAAGCCCTAAATAAGCTATGAACCAAACAAGCCCTAAATAAGCTATGAACCAAACAAGCTCTAAATAAGCTATGAACCAAACAAGCCCTAAATAAGCTATGAACCAAACAAGCCCCTAAATAAGCTATGAACCAAACAAGCCCTAAATAAGCTATGAACCAAACAAGCCCTAAATCAACCAAACGAGATATGTAGATATATATAGAGATAGACTTACTGTGTTAGCGAGGGCAGAGGAATGACGGAGATGGAGGCTATATATATATATATAGATATGTAGATATATGTATATATATGTAGATATATAGATATATGTATATATATGTAGATATATAGATATATGTATATTAAGACAGAGAGAGAGAGAGAGGTAGATAGAGCGTAATAAAAGTGAGTCAGTAATGTCTGGGAATTATTATAAGTGTTGGGTTTGAAAGTTTGGTTTGAATTTTTGACAATTTACCCAAAAAATATTGGAGGCAAAATATGTGCCTTTCAAAATTTTTGATCAATTTTACAATGTGGGAAAAGCAACGTAACATAACATTTACATGTTTTTTTATCATCATCTTATAAAATTGTTAGTTAGGTAAATATTTAAACATTTAATAAAACAACAATCAACAAAAAAAAATTTACACGAAATATTAATTTCCACGTGACTTACACAGTAACATTGGATGCCTCAAAATACCAAAACATATAGTGAATGTCGTTGCAGATCCATTTTAAAATAAACTTGCATATTAAATATAAATAAATAAATGAAACAATGATTGCTGAATTTCCTATAATTATATTGTATTTCATATGTTGTAATGTTGAGCGAAACCATATATATGAAATTCCGTATAATACTATATAATTATATATATTTTTTTATCATCTGTTAAAGGAAAAAACAAATAGTCTAAAAGCCACGAAGGCTAATTAACCCATAAAACAGCTTTGCAACTGCTGAATGGTAAACAAACGCAAGGACGTGGCAGAATAGAAGAATATGATTTAGGGTTTAGGGTTTATGATTAATTGTAATTAATCATAATAAATGTTTGTAATTAATCATAATAAATATTTGTATTGTAAGATCAAAACAACAATTTCATGTGTTATCTAATATGAACGAGTTTTACAAAATTTACTACTTAATTCATGTATAATACATGTTAACCATTTACATTTCAAAATATAACCTATTTGTATTATTATAAATATCTAATAAAATCGTTTTGAATCTTGTTAGTATGAAATTTTGTTACGGTTTGTTAATAATCTGTATAAAATTGAGTCAAAATCCGTAAATAATTGCATTACATACATTTTTTAAAATACAGAATAACGATTTGCAGCGGAAATGTTATGACAAAGATAGTGACGTGTCAATTTACACTGTTCAGACCACCATTTACATGTTTTTTTGATCACCATCTTATAAAATTGTTAGTTAGGTAAATATTTAAACATTTAATAAAACAACATTTACATGTTATTCGATCGATCGGTGTAAATCTCGATTGATCGAGATTTTACACAGTGAGCTTGGATTTTTTTTCTTCTCTATTTCACACTCTCTCTTTATATCCAATCTCAGCCGCCCCTTCTCTCTTTAACTTGTCGGTTATTATATTTTGTCAATATGTTATTGCACATTTGTTTTGTGAGCAAAAAAGTTCCAGTGAATCTCGATCCATCGAGATATAGGCCGATCGATCGAAAAAGCCCTAAAAAATTTCCAGTGAATCTCGATCCATCGAGATATAGACCGATCGATCGAAAATGATCCAAAAAGTTCCAGTGAATCTCGATCCATCGAGATATAGTCCGATCGATCGAAAATGGTCCAAAAAGTTCCAGTGAATCTCGATCCATCGAGATATAGTCCGATCGATCGAAAATGTTCCAAAAAGTTTCCAATGAATCTCGATCAATCGAGATGCTATTTACTAACTGAAATTTCAGTTGCTATTTTACTAACTGAAATTTCAGTTGCTATTTACTAACTGAAATTTCAGTTGCTATTTACTAACTGAAATTTCAGTTGCTATTTACTAACTGACACAATCAGTTGCTATTTACTAACTGAAATTTCAGTTGCTATTTACTAACTGAAATTTCAGTTGCTATTTACTAACTGACACAATCAGTTGCTATCTACTAACTGACACAATCAGTTGGTAAATTGTCTTAGTTACTAAACAGTTGCTATATAGCAACTGAAATTGTCTTAGTTACTAAACAGTTGTTATATAGCAACTGAAATTGTCTTAGTTACTAAACAGTTGCTATATAGCAACTGACAATATTTCAGTTACAACTCAGTTGGTATTGTTTAATAACAAAAGCTTTAGTTGGTATTTCGGTTACAATTCTTTAACTACCGGATCAGTTGCTAAATAGAGGATCCTCACCTTCTATTGATGAATAAGGACAGGTTGAGTTACAAAACAAGAAAAAAGTTTAGTTAGCAATACTATATATGCTGTATACTACTACTCTAAAATCTAAATGATACTTATGAACTAAGCTTTATGAAAGATAAGTATTCAAACAGAGTATTAAAAATGGGAAGATGATAATATATATTTATACACACACACATATATATATATGTCTCTAAGAGAGAAATACTTGTCTGAAATTTACAAAAAAAAAAAACAAGGGGATTGTTTCACACAAATTTTTACCAAGTGCTGAAGACAGGAAAAATAAATGCGAAGCAAAGTAAATTTTATTTATTAATTAATTTACGGGTACAATCTCTGATAATTTCTAAAAGAAAATATAAAAATGAAAGTCTTTTGATTCTCGTTTTCGAACAATTTGTGATGGCTCGAAATGCTGTTGTAGACTATTTGATGAATTTTGTTGAGTTTGCTGAAGTTGAGTAAAATTCTTCGGGTTTGATGAAAAACTTTGTATTTTTGTTGATGATCTTAACGCTACTCAGATTTGGAAAAGAACTTGAAGATTTTGATCTAAAAAAACGTGTTTTTGCTTTTGTATAGTCGCTCCTGAAGATCGAATGGCGGTTTGTTGTAGATTTCTTGGGTGGAGTTCTTCAGATTTGGTGAAGAACTTTGAAGACATTGATTTGCATAAACGTCTTGCTTATTGCTTGTAGTCGTTTATGAAGATCGAATGCCGGTTTGTTGTAGAAGTTTTTCAGATTTGGGGAAGAACTTTGAAGACTTTGATTGGCATAAACGTCTTGCTTATTGCTTGTAGTCGTTCATGGAGATCGAATGCTGGTTTCCTGTAGAAGTTCTTCAGATTTGGGGAAGAATTTGAAGTTTTTGATTTGCAGAAACGTCTTGCTATTGCTTGTAGTCGTTCGATCGAATGCCGGTTTGTTGCAGAAGTTCTTTAGATTTGGGGAAGAACTTGAAGACTTTGATTTGCAGAAACGTCTTGCTTATTGCTTGTAGACGTTCTTGAAGATCGAATGCCAAGTTTATTGCAGATTTTTTGCAGAATTTGAAGGCGTTCGTTGAGGGCGGAGTGTGCAGAGCTTCTCCTATGAGTTGATCCCCTGACGTTTGCGGAGTAGCAGGGCTGATTTCCTGGCAACCGTTGAGCAGCAAAGCTGATTCCCTTGCGGTCGTGGAGGAGCGGAGCTGATTCCCTGGCGGCTGTGGAGGAGCTTCTCTCTCTAGTTTTCAAGGCTGGTGTAAATAATGGTATCCCCAACCCCTCTATTTATAGCTTTTGGGATGGACTTTTATTTGCAAGACCACCTCTTTAAGTTTGGGCTCATTATATTAAAGATCTCATGACTTATGTAAATAAATCAAACTTGTATTTATGTTTGAAAACATCACTAATGAGTACTATAATTTCAGTATCTCATTGTGTATACCATATTTAATGGTTTTTAGAAAAAGAAATACATTTATTTTATATAAATTATCATCATAGATTTTATAAGATCATAAAATATAATTTCTTTTTCGATTTTAAATTACTAATAACATGTCTATTCTCAAACTGATAAATTAGTAATTAATTGATATTTGATTTGAATGACACGTGACACATTTTTAATGAACGTAAAATTTACATGTCAACAGGGATTTATGGGAATTTAAATAAAATAAAAAAAGTTTAATAGTAATGAAATCCCCTTTAATTTTGGTTACTCATTCTGTCATTCACTTTTGGAGTAACTTATATAACTCATTTGCCTTGCGATTTATACACTTTAATAACTTATATAACTCATTAACATTTGCGGTTTGCCGGTTTATACATTTTAATAACTTATTCTACTCATCTACCTTTGCGATTTATACACTTTAATAACTTATACAACTCATTTGCCTTTTACAATTTATATATTTTAATAACATATATAACTCATTTACCGTAGCGTTTTATACATTTTAATAACGTATATAATACAACTTATTCGATTCGTCATTACCTTCCAATCTTCCACGATGGCACTATGAAGCATATCTTTGATATTTATACATTTTAATACGACTTGTAGTATAATACAATTTGATTTAGTAACTTCTATTATGAAAATTCCATGTGAAATCGTTAAGGTAAAATAGCTAGCATATCATTTATAGCAATTCTGCTGTAAATGCTCTAAACGAAACCAATATGCAATGAGTTTTAAAATGTGTAACCAAACGAAACCATTTATACATGTTTTCAATCCACACCAAAACCAAAACGAAATACAAATCATTTTCTTCAAACTTTTAAACCAGCTCTACCCTAATATTTAGCCGTGGCCAAACACGCCCCATGCACACGACCCGTCACTTCCCCTAATTATGTATTGCCCTCCGATCACGAAGCTGCAATATTAGTTTAGTCTCACTAATCATATTTTTGTATACAACCTTTCCTTAACTCATATCTACATACGTTTGTATGATATATAACGGATGTCGCCATCTTCAATGCAAGTTGATCGATATGTGATTATTGATCCATAATGGTTCGAAAGCTCAATTGCATGCGAGATTGTTTTCATATTTTTTTTAAAATATCGCAAAGTTGATCAGGGAGAAAAGTACGTAATTTGAGCTAATACCGTTAAATGTTAGGTTTTGGAAGCTAATTAGTTTTTAATTACATTCACACATAGTGTATATAGTGTTATAAGGATCAAATTTGTGATCATTGGTATAATTTTATTTGATGTCCTGAAATGATAAATTGAGTTGATTATGGTACTCTCTATATATATATACACATTATTCCATTTTATATTCGACGATCTATAAAACTTAGTATACCAAAATGTCATAAAAACGCATATCATATAGGTTGATAGACTTAAACAAGTATTGAGTACAAATTGTATTAATATCCCAGGCATCATTTATATTGATTAAAAATGTTCTGATTTTCTCAGAATTCAATAAAAACATACAAATGATAAAATTCTCAATTTCTCATAGCAGCCTCCAAAAAACAAAAATCTTCAGGTGAATCTGCAACAACATCACATATTGTAAATAAATAAATAAAAACAAATTAAAGATATGCATATGCTTAAAAAATGGGGCAAAACCCGTTATTTTTAATTAAAACTAAAGACAAGATTTTGTGATTGTAACTTTCCATATATTAAGTTTTGTTCGAAACTTAAAGCTTTAAATTCAAATTGGAAAAGACGTGCAAATGAGCAAATCATACAAAAAAATAATTACTTCACTTTACCTTAATTCTCAATACGTTTAGCATTTGGCATATCTTTCGAAATATTCGAACTCAATGTTTGTTTTATACAACAATGTGTTTGACATTCTACCATACAAGCCTCAAACTTAAAAGGTCTCCTACCGCATCGGGCTACACATGCAATTCTGCATGTCGAGTCGACCACGCAATTTAGGCTGCGGAAAACGGGGGCTTGACTCGCTAGAACTATAGAAAGCATCATCATACCAATTAGAATCAACATGGAAGCTTTTACTTTACTAGTACTATTTTCCATGGCCATGTTTTTTTATTGTATTAGATGACTGATATTTTCTTTCTAAAATGTATTGGTTTGCTTGATACTTTTGGTGAGGCTTGTTATTTTATATATAGTGGTCATGAATCCATTTTATTTAATGTAGGTACATGAACCATGTAAAGAAAATATTCCTTCTACATTTATTTGTAATTAAGTGCATATATTTGTTTCCTTGTTGATAAATGAATGTTGATTATATGAGTCCAAATCTTCTAACACTTGCTATTTGTAATTAAGGCAACATTAACACATACAAATGTCAACAAAACTTAAAATTTCATGATCATTAGCACACGTTAAGGGTTTTTTTATATGACATAAGACATTTAAGTTTCTTTGTGTTTGTAGGATCGGATTTATTACGGATTTATTACGGATTTAAACGGAATAATGGATCGGATTTGATACGGATTTAACGGATCGGTTTAGTTTAGTTTGGTTTGAATTACCACTAAAAAATGCTAAACCAATTCATTAATAACGGATTGAGTTTTTTTAAAATTTCAAACCAAAGCATTTGAGTAAAAATTTAAATCAGTCCAAACAAAACCAAAACCAACGGATTGGTTCGGATTTATAGATATATTGAATTATTTTATTTACACCCATACATACCATTGATATGTACTCCATTGATCATTAAGGTCGGAAAATAAATCTTCATGTTTGGTTTTAATGTAAAACATTATTTTTTGAGGAAAAAGTTTACCAATTATGGAGAAAATACATCGCACAAAACAAAACATTTTTCAATGATCGAGCAAAAGTAACCTGTGTATCCTTCAATAATCAATACTATCATTAAATGCCAAATCATGTTATAAAAGGTGATTCCTACGTTCCCAATTAACTATTTCTTACAAAATTACGTTTAATTTTGACCGTTTATAACATGTATTAAAATTGTCGAAATAAAAAAATTTAAAATTAAATCATATAATTTAATGTTTTATCTATATGATTAAATTTTAAAAAAATTCATTCCGATAATTTTGATACAAATTATTGACCTGTCAAAATTGCACGTAGTTTCGTAATACACAATTAATTGGGAACGGACGGAGTACTCTTTATATTTCCAAGTTTAACGTCTTTAAATGTTTTTATATTTTGTTTTCTTTATTTATATATTCCAATTTTGTTATACAAAATTATTAAGTTCTATGAATTTGGAATAGAAATTTTAAATTACAATTTTTTATTCTATTTTTGCTATTTATTGTAGATTGTAAAAAATATAAGATGGGATGATTTTTTTTATTTTTTTTGTTGTGTTTTCATATGTTAAATAATCAATAACATACATATATATTCGTCATTAATATAGCGTTAAAAAATTTGTATAGGATGAACAAAAATAAAATTTCTAATGAACCGCAAAAAATTTCCTTGCAAACTTTTACTAAGAAAATATTTGCATACTGTAAACATTTTACAAGGAAACAAAAAAAATTCTTGCAAAGTGCATGTAAATTACAAATTGAAGTGTATGGTATCAAATCAGCTCAATTGCGTAATTATGGTAAATATTAGAATTATGAAAACATGATGATCTGGATATTTGTTATTGCCATAAATACATGTATAAAAATGATAAAGTTTGACTAAATAATAATTTTTCCATGTGTGTTTATATAGTGATGTATATTCGTCGAATTGATGTCACAGTATCGACATATCGTTCGATCAATAAAAACCTATATATTTGAAAAGCAAAACTAGTGTTTTTTCCGGTGTGTGTTTATATGTATTTCCGTCTCACATTTGTAATGATTTGAATGAATATAAGTATGGTTTGTTTAAACAAACCATACTTTTTTTTTTCTTTTAATAAATCTGAAGATGCAATTTTCTTGAAGTCTCCAAATAAAACATATGCAAGTCGAAGAGAATAATTGTGGAATATTTCAAACAAGATTAAATTTAAAGAGGATTGGCATTGTACAATTGTTAGTAATTGATATGGCCATTGTGAAAACAAGGATAATATTTTAGACAAGAATAAAAAGAAAAACATGTCCACTGAGAAAATTGGTATGGTTGCAGCTTTTAAGCTCAACTTTTGTAGCTTTTTTGCATATAAGTTGTACAACATTTGGTTGGTTGGGCTTATTCGCTAAAAGCAGCAACCAAACAAGCCGAAGGCTCCATCATTTGACGTCTCTTCACTGCTCTTGATAAGTTATGTGGAAGAAGTGCAGTTACGGATCCATTTCTCCATCTCTTCAAAATCTTTTTCGTCAACGACGCTTGTATAAACAAGGCTTCAACTCGGGCCATTCAATCTCCTTCTTGGTCTTTAATTTCTCCTAAAACCAACATAAAAAGACAATTTATACTGAATGAAAGCTTGAGCATAAACTGCATCCTAGATGAACATAGATATAATATTATCTTCGGAGTGAAATAGGATAAGAGGCACCCAACCTTTTTCTTCTTGAAGTAGAACAATATGAACATTTTATTTGAGAAATCCTGCACAAAAAGGTTTACAAGTTTATCAAATAATAGAAACCAGGGTTTATTCTTAAAAGAAAGGCCTCGTGTGGTTGCAGCTTATAAGCACAGTTTTCTTTTTGCTAAAATACAAGACTGCATCTGGTTGCCCAGCTAAAAACTGAGCTTTTTTGCATAAAATGCCAAAACATATTAGCGGGATGAATCCAGCTCATCTCTCAGGCTTAGAGAATCAAGCTTCTTTGCATTAAAGACTTTAAAGCTACATACAAACGAACCCGAAAAGGCAAAATTAATAAAATGAGAAGGAACCTTCGATACAGAAGAAAATCCAAGATCACATATAGCTTTTGAGAACTTCTCGGGATCTGCTCCACCTGTGTTAGTATCAAACCTGCTCTTTACTTCTGCTATCAAGAGCCACCCCCTATAGAGGGAAAACATCAATACAAAATCAGAGAAAGTGGGGACCAAAAAAGTAAGAATACGGACTAAAGAGTGTACTCAAGAGACACGTAGATAAACATATAAAATTCAGATTTAAGACTAGGTTTTTCTGTTGCAGCTTTTAAGCAAATTAGTTGATTTTTGTACTTAAGAAAGAAGTTGGGTACATCCAGCGTAAAGCTTCTAGCATTTTCAGGCAAAAACAAGTAAACTTCAGCTTAGTGGTCAACCAAATACAGTCCAGATTAGCTTTAACAACGCAATCAAAAAAGGCTTAAATTCCTATAAACTGAAAAGACATCTTTCTAATTGAAGTAAAATCAAAGTGGTGGAACTTTTTTGGGGGACAAATTGTTACATCAATTTGTATAAATTTATGCCTTCATTTGTCTGCCTATCAAATATATCATAAAATATAGTATGCTTACGACGGCTTAAGAACTCTATGAGCTTCTCTGAGGTAGTCAGGGAACGTAGTGCCCATAAGCGAAAGGCAAAATACAGCAACATCGACAGACAAAGGGTCAAGAGGAGTCTGCAGGTTAAAGAACAATAAGATATAAAAAATATCAACTAATGCAAAACTATGCATACTACATCGTAAAGAAACTAGGCTTGTTCTCGTGTATCTTCAGGCTCTTGTATACGTTTTTGGGTTAAGTTATATCGCATTTGATTGGTTTAAAAACTGAATTATCTTGATATTTTGGTCTTTAATAAAATCTCACACCGGGATTAATGCAGATTTTTCTAGGCTTAAATAAGCTAATCTTATGTGCTTGTAAGCTACCGCCAGACGCTCCCTGAATTCATTTCACAACCGATCCTGCTCCTAAGTCCTTATATAGTTAAAACTCTCATTTCCAAAGCTAAACTTGAGGTAAGACGTAGAATAAGGGGAGACAAAATCAATAGCAGCAAGTCATATATATATAATATCAACAAGATATCTTGAAGGAAGAATATAGTAGCATACATTTGCCATATCACACGCAGTCACAGATGGATCACTTGACACGAGATCAAAGGAAAAAACTTTATTCTTGACATTTTTCGCAAGCCGTGCATCCCCTGTAAAAAAAAAGGAAAGAAACTAAGATATAAGATATCAACTTGAGAATTGGCGAACTTTTTTTATTTGAGGCCATAGTGCTGAACAACTTCCATTTAAATGAGTTTGGTTCTTACCACAGCCAAAATCAGCAACAACTAGAGAAGAATTATGGTCCTTTAACCATTTGATTATAATATTAACTGGTTGCTCGGGCCAATGCGACATTTGCTCTTGGTACCCTGTATGATACTGGCCAAGTAAGTTAACGTAAGTCATTAGGAAAATGTTGAGATGTAGTCTAAATGTTGGGACTAAAACAAATGTTACAATGCCCAGTTGAAAGGATGTTACAAATTTTTTATCATGCTCAGTTGAGAAAATGTTACCAAAGTGTTATGTTGCCCTATTGGGAGCACACACTCACACACAAGCATGTTTCAGCACATTGTACTTACTTCAAAGTAAATGGAGTGAGAAACTATAGTCGATGTAGTTGTTACATTATGAACAATCCACACATTCTACTTCAAAGTAAATGGAATCTGATAAAGCACAACCAATATAATGAATAAAATTCAGTAACCATAGTTTGTGTGTCGTAATTCTTACCACATCAAACATTGTCGGATCTTCTTTAAAATAGCCAAGCGCCTCCTCTCCACTGATAATCAATAATAAAAATGAAACCTTTAATAATCATACATCTGCACTGAAATATAACTCCAAATTTACGAACAATTCTGAACAAGCACTACACACATCTTTGTATAAACCATAGTTATCAGTCTCCGAGATCCAAACTCCCTCTCATCGGAAACTTTCGCAAACCCATAACATTATAGTTCTGCATTTTAAACTTACACCTACATAATAAAGGTACAGATTTTAAAAAAGATTTTTCAAAAAATATATATCTCTTTTTTCTACTTTCCAACTCTCCATACCAGTCATCACTTCATATTACAAAAAATAAAAGAAAAACATTAGTCTTCCAATTCACAAGAGTATGAACGTACAGATTTTGACATTATATTTCAAAAAAGACTTCTCTTTTCTTACTATCCACTTCTCCAACCCGATTTTCACTACTCGTTACATAAACAACATCAGTTAGTTTCTATCAAACACAAGTATGATAGTAACTTATAACTTGTAAATGTTACTCAAAAATATATATTTTTTCATATCCACCTAAAACCTACTGCCATAAAATACCCTAAAAATGTGTTAGAAAAAGTAAATTTAATTAAACAAAAAATGAACAGAATAAGTCAAGTTAAAAAAACTCACGTGCAAGTGTAGAGCCTCTCGTTAAGCATTCGGAAATGCCCTCCCGATAATCTAGCTTTCATCTTCAATATTACAACAACAACAACAAAAAGAAGAAGTTATAATTCAGCAACAGGTAAACAATTATAGCAAACTGATAATGTCCACTTGATAATCTAGCACTCATCTTCTATATTACGACAAAAATAAAAGCTACTCCCTCTGTCCCAAAACAAAAACAAATGTCCCTCACAACACTACATGCAAGTTTGACTTGCAAAATAATCAAATCTAAATTGCTCAAGTGAATATTTTTAAAAGTTAAACACATAGATATACGTTTTTGACCAGGAGAGAATACTAGCAGCAGGCTAAAAAGGAACTCCAACACCCCCCATAGGCCATATTAATTAAAAAATCGATCTTTTATCATGATCTTATAATATATTTATAGATTTTAACCTTTGACGCCACCCCCATAACTACGGAAAAAACAGTTCTAGTCCCGACACTGGTTTTAGCTTATATGATTAAATCACATCTAGCTAGTTTCGGGACGGAGGGAGAATAATTTAACAAGGTAAACAGTTTACATCAAATTAATAATGCCCACCTTATAATCAAGCTTTCATCTTCAATAATATAATATATAAATAACTAAAACACAAACATTAAATAGTTATAGAAAACTAATAATGTCCACCTGATAATCAAGCTCTCATCTTCAATAATATAGCATAACAAACAAATTAGATAACTAAAACCTTAAAAACACTAAAACATTTAAAACAATTATAGCAAACTAATAATAGGTGAATAAAAAATCCAACACACACACACACATATTAGCTTGCATCTTCAATAATGTAATATAATAATTAATTAATTAACTAAAACACAAAAACATTAATGAAAACTAATAATGCCCACCTTATAATCTAGCTCTCATCTTCAAATACTTCAATGATATAATATAATGAATGAATAAATAAATAACTACAACTCAAAAAACACTAAAACATTTAAAACAGTTATAGCAAACTAATAATAGTTGAAGAAAAAGTGCCACACACACACACACACATATATATATCTATACATTAGTATAATATAATAAAATAAAACAAAGAAATAACTAAAATTTTAAAAAAAGTTAAAACAATTATAGAAAACTAATAATGCCCACCTGATAATCAAGCTTTCATCTTCAATAATATAATATAATGAAATAAATAACTAAAACTTAAAACACACACACACACACATATATATATACATTAGTATAATATAATATAATAAAACAAAGAAATAACTAAAATTTTAAAAAAAGTTAAAACAATTATAGAAAACTAATAATGCCCACCTGATAATCTAGCTTTCATCTTCAAATTCTTCAATGATATAATATAATGAATAAATAAATAATTAAAAATTAAAGAAAGACTAAAATATTTAAAACAATTATAGAAAACTAATTATATATATATAGAGAGAGAGAGAGAGACCTTATCAAGGAAAGAGAGATTAGATTGTCTTTTAGCAGATGGTTTATTATTTTCATAATCTTTTATTATTTCATAATTTTTATTATTTGAATATTTTTTATCAGTTTTAGGTTTTCTCTGCCTTTTTCTCTTTTGGGTTTTTTTTATTTTCTCAACTTCTCTCATCTCCTTCTCTCTCTCTCTCTCTCTCTCTATATATATATATATATGTATCTATATCACTGTATCTATTTTTCTCTGTAAAAGTGTTTTTATTTGGGCCTAATTTATATTGGGCCTAATAGGCTTGAAAACGGGTACAATATTTTTTAAATTAATGTAATGGGCCGAAACTGTTTTAAGTTTCAATCATTCCGTCTGATAAAAAAAACTTATAAACTGTTTTTAACCTTAGAAAATAACTTATATTGTACACGGGAAAGACATTAAAATATAAAAAAAGATGGTAAATTTGTTTTTTTTATTAGTTTATTTTTTCTATTTTTTGAATTGTTTCGTTTTGATAGTTAAATCCTATCAAATTTACAATTATAAACTGAGAATATTAGTCATATTTTAACTAATAAATAGATTTTTTTGGAAATTTTTGATTAATTTTATGTTTTTTTTTTTTAATTCTAGGTGAAATTAGTTCAAATCCTTAAATATCACACTTTTCGAAGCAGTACACTTGTTTTCGGAAGGGAATGAGCAATAATTTGTGGAAAAAAGCAATAGAAAGTGTTCCTTTGTTGGGCGTAGTATATACTATATACCGAATTTCAATTATGTAACAAAGTGTTCCATCTTTTTTTGAAAGGCGAGTCACTTTATTATTGATAATTAGAAGGCGAAATGATTCGTCTTTTCGCCAAATCTTTCTAGTTTATGTGTATAATAAGGTCTATACAGAGTAGGAACTTTGAACTTGCCACGGTTTACTCGACTTATTCAGCATAAAATCTTGAGTTAGAATGCTTTTTCTCTATAATTAGCTGGAAAAACTCAAAATTGGTAAACAATGAAATGGGTTAATAATGTGAACCAAAGTGATATATATATATATTTCTTTTTTTTTGTTACCACTGGCTAACACAGAGTTATGATGTCGGAAAAAGTACACTCAATTGACGGACTCTGGTAAGAGCGTTTTAAGTTATTCTTAACAAATCTTCAATTCCTTAGCTACATGAATTGAGTGGCAGCAACAAAAAAAGTGCCGAAAGTCGCTCATTTTTTGTTCACACATACATGTGTATCGCATATAGAAGAACAAGACAGTACAGAAGAAGTAATTTTCATAAATATCAACCCTGAGATGACTCTCTTATCGATCATATTGTAAGGTACCAACATGGCGGTTCTCACGACAACAAAAAGCAGCATGAGAAAATTCTGCCTGTTGAATTCTTTCTAGGCAAAGATGCTTTTGTAATTTAAATAATACAGGCACTTTGTCGGAAATCAAAATTTAAAAGCAAAATTTAAAGATACGATCATCTTAGGTGCAGAGGAGGAAGTTCACTTGTATAGCTCATCGATAAACTGGTTTTTTGAGATTTGTAAGGACCTCCGACTTCTCCGTTGACAAGCCAGCAATGCTATGAACACAGATATACACACAAATCTGTTTACCTATAAGTGAGGTAGCAGCGGATCCCACACAAGGTTAATAACCGGTATTTATATTCTCTGTGGGCCCCACTGCCAAAATCACAAATTCATGTGCAGATATGCATGGGGATCTGTGTCAAAAACATTTTCGATTAAAAACCATGAAGAACCTTGCGAGGATCTAACTGCCCACTGCAATAACTTGAGGAAACTGTAGAGAGCTCTTGTCGACATTTCCATTCCTCGGACGGTTTGAGAATAACAGGGCTTTCAATAGCAGCAGAATCTACACACAGCATAGTTTTGTAGTCTTCGTCACCCAAATCAGTAAGAGCTTTTGCCTTTTTCTCCCAAGGATTCCACAGAACTGCAAACCATTTCAAAGTTAGTGGAATTCACACCAATGGTCCCCATCTTTACAAAAAAAAATCAATTTGGTCCCCATATTTGCAGTTACATCACTATTGGTCCTCAGATAAATTAGTATCATTGTCCTCATAGTTTGGTTTTAACAGTACGGATCCCCATAGCTTTAATTATAAAAGTATTGATCCCTATAGTGTCGGTAAGTTCATAATTAATATGGTGGACCGGTGGTCCCTTCCTATGGGGACCAATAGTGTTGTAAATTCAGACCACTTGTGTAACCTCTAACCTATCCTTAATGTGGGGACTATTAACGTAACTTACAGAATAGTTTTGCACTGAAACTATGGAGACTAAATTCAATTTCTACCTGAAGGATGGAGAGCATTAGTGATGCAGCTATGGCGATCAAATTATGAGGAGCATCACTATGCAAGACTTGACCCTTACTAAATTAGATAGCACAGTGTATAACAGAAAATGTAAAATACAACTTAACACAACATTGAAAGAGTAAGAATCTAAGAACCTGCATCTGGCATGCCTTCCTTACGCAGAACGTATGTTCTCTTTTTCTCGTGATCTATAATAGCTATCTTGGTCGGCGTGCTCAAATACACTCTATCAATCTAGAAAGAAAAAAGTAACTACCGACATTAATAGCTGTAAATGTTAAGTCTAAAAAGGTCAAAATTTACGTTCCACGGTTTCAATAACACAAAAGGTAGAAAAAAGCTGTCGTAAAAAAAAAACAGCACCTATTATGTCTTGCTTAACTTCTATAAAAAAAAACTGAAACACTGAGAGTTTGAGGCATTGTTTGGCAGCAGCTTACAGACTCAGCTTTTCTGCGTTTTTGCATGATTGCCGAACTGCATTTGGTCAATCAACTTTAAATAAAGGTGTTTTGTTGTTTTCACCTGAACAAGCTAAAAGTTTTAAACTGGACGGTCTAGTTGTTTTTTTTTAAGAAGTCAAGTTAATTTGCTTAAATGCTGCTATCAAACAAAAGTAGTACCTCATCGTCAAAGGTGATTGCATCTGCTTGCTCAGTGCATCTCTCTCCTTGTGACAAATTGTCAAAATAATCAAGTGTTTCCAGGCCCTCAACACGGACCTCACTGCAAATTAAACAACATCGTCAACCTCATTTGGAAAGATAAGAGTGAAGTATCTTCTAGACTCAGGTATTTAACGAAAAGTCACTGAATCGACTTTCACCAAGTTTGGAACGAAAATAGATTTTCTTCTATTTTCTTGTTGAAGGGGAAGAGTGGCGCACGATAAAATGAAATGAACAATTTGAAACGTGAAAGCACCGCTACCACTATTTTGGTAAAGGTTGACACGAATGCCGTAATTTTTTGTATGAAATATGACTGTTTTGTTTATCAGTCCCACATCGACTCAAGGTATTACCCTTAATTTTCCATAAATAAACCTTGTCCGAATGGGTAATTTGTTCATGTAAAAACTTTACTCGATATGAGTAGTTTGTAACATTTTTTCTTCCCAAAGCTCACGCCTTAAAAGATTTAAGATGGGCTTCTTATTTTTTCGCTTTTCGTGAAAAATGTACACTTTCTCCCTCAAAGTAAAAGAGCGCCTTCAAGTGTTTAAAGATGCCTCTTTTTAATACATGTATAATCTCTGAGTTGCAAGACAAACCTGATGTCTGATACAGATAGGTAATTACATAGTGCAAATGTGAACGAGAAGGCCTTGCTATCAGTATTTCTCACACGAGGAATCAAAGTTAGCTTTCCACCACTAAGAGTCACCCGCAGCCGTAACTCAAATCTGCAAGAACCCATTGCAGTTAAATTGATATGCATATATGTGTTGGCAAAAAAAAAGAAACAAAAAGTATTATACGGAAAAAATGGCTCTTTCCATTTAGGACTATTCTTAATTACTTATATGTTTAGCTAATTAGTAGTTTGTTATGAATTGTTATGCCAGGAGATCTTGTTATCATCGCATCGCCTAAATAGGATAATTAGTTGCTTTACGAAGTTTATAGTAGTTATAGCTTATTTGAAGTAGGGCGATGTAAGCCTATATAAGTCTCAGGAAGGTGTGTAAATGAGAAAAGACGAATTTATATATGTACAGAGTATAAAGATATGCATATGTACATATTACATGTATAGATATGCATTTGCAAATTGACCTTACAAGCACCAAGATGTTGGAGTCTTGACAAGTTATTTGCGACGTGTGTCATAAATATGTAAGCGCAGTGAATACCATGAAGCTTGTGTATAAAGAAGATAACAACAATACCTGTGAGGCCATGTTTTTAGATCCTCTTCCGGAGATTTTAGAATAAGATCAACAGATGATTGATTGTTTGCTGCAGGCAAAGGAGAAGGACTGTCATCTATTGCCCACAACCTGTTTCTTGCAAAGCCATGTAGCTCTAGCGAACCAAAGTTTGCAAACTGTAAAAAGAACAGTCTAATTAGGACAGCATAAATTTTTATTTATTTTTCAAATGGTAGCCGTAATAAGCAAATAACTACCTGTGGGAAGTAAATGGGAATTCCTCCCCTGGGGGCTTTGGCCGATTTTCTCACAGCCTGTGAAGAAAATGAAAACCGATACAAATAATAGTTATTTCCAAAATACCAACAGAAATTTCAATAAATTTAAGTTGGTAAAACTTGCTCGGATATAATGCACTAAACAAGACCAAAGTATCTGGTTACCCTAAAATCAAAATATAACATGGGCAAAAATTAACAGTTTCCTATAACAGACGAAGTTTAGTGCTTAGTTAATATAGTTAAAAGGATTTAAGACTGGATATACATGACGTGAATCCATATGTTGGTTTCGTGTTGCTTAAAATACACCAAAATCGAGAACAATTCTAAATGGAAAAAAATGAGCTGACAGCTCGTAAATGTTCATAAATGCCACTTACATCAAATACCCTTAACGAAATGCATTTTTCAATTAAGATACCTCAAATACTGAAAGCAGGCATATTGAAACATCATCATGGGTAACGAATTTATGATCCGTTTACCAGTATCAAGTAAAGCCCATATAAGGTTATTATCCATGAGCCAAGAGATAAAAAAAAACCGCTTAAATTATACCTTGCTGCTCATAAAAAGCATTTCTTCCCTTCGCTCATTCTTCCAAGAAACAACCTGCCCACCGTGAAGTAGCACCTACAACCACAGAAATCGACACAAGGCAATAAGGCATCATTTAATTACTTATAAAATGACCAAAAACAAATGTCAGTATGCTTAAAACAAGTTTAACATAGCATTAATTTCGACCACCTCAAGTTTTTGTTTGTAACCTAGACTTTTGCATTTAAAAAGATAATTAACTACTGTGGTTGAGCTCGTCGAGCTTAGCTCCTCGCAGAGAGAATGGTTGTGGTTAAAACGCCCGGATTTTGTAAATTTTGGTTCATCTAATCAATGCTTAATTTCCAAAACAATAACATAAATTAAAGTATAGGTACTAATGGTGATTTCACACTGTTATATCAATTCCCGACATTTATTAAAACACCAACTTCTCAACGCTGTTATTCTCATCAAATTATTCGTGTTAAGATTATCACTATACTGTCTTTTACCATTTTTTGGAAACAGTAAATCATACTTATTCACCATATCAGAAACATAAACAAAATCCAACACTCAAAATTGCCAAATAACTCAAATCAATTCTACTAAACTTCCACACGCTTATAAGTTACTCCCTCCCGTCCCATTTAATCGTCCAATACAAAACTACGTGCAATTTTAACGGGCCAAGAACTTTGTATCAAAATTATCAAAATGAAAAATTTCAAAAGTTAATCATATAATTGAACATTTTAACTTTTGAAAAATTTCATTTCAACAATTTCAATTTAAGTTCCCGATGGGTCAAGATTGCACATAGTTTCCTATTGCACGATTAAATACGAACAAAGGGAGTACAAAAAAAAAAAACAATAGTAAAACATCAATAAAGTCCTAACATTTGTTCAATCATAATACATAAACCATAACAAAAAACAACCCAACAATCAAATTCAAAAAAAAAAGAAAAAGAAAAACATGCACATCACACATATATACATATACAAACACAATCTCTAAACAAATAAATAAATATATAAATAATTAAAATATACCTCAGCGGTTGATCCGGTGGGCTCGGAAAGTATAACCCGAGATGACCCATCTGAGTCTTGAATTATATTCATCACCTACAAAAAAATTTACCAAAAAAACTAATTATATATATATAACATGATTCAAATCAAAACCAACAAATATTACGTTAAATGAGAAAAATGAAATGTACCCAGATACCGAAAATGAATTTAGATACCTGTTATTCACGCAAAAAGAGCAAGTTTATATAATTTATATAATAAATGTGTATGTATATATATATATATATATATATTTATGTATATATATATATTTAGAGAGAGAGAGAGAGAGAGAATAGAGATAAAAAGGAGAGATGAGATTTGAATTAACAAAAAACTACTAATAATTTATTTATTATTTGTTTGTTTAATAGTAGTAGTTTTTAATATTAGTGGTCCAATTTAATGTAACAAACTAAATTGGGTTTATTAGTTCAAAAGTGTAAATAATAATAATAATACTAATAGCAGTAATAAGTAATTACGTCACAAAATAATTATAGTAGATGATTCAAAATAAGTATTAATGGTGCATTACAAAACTATGTATAATTTTGATCGGTCAATATATTAAAATTGTCGGAATAAAAATTTTAAAAGTTAATCATATAGTTCAAACATTAAATTATATGATTTGGTTTTAAAATTTTTCATTTCGATAATTTTGATACAAGTTATTGGCCGGTTAAAATTGTACGTAATTTTGTAGACGACAATTAATTGGAAACGAACGGAGTATTATGTTTTTTTTACATGGATAGTAAATTTTATCCTTTTTATTTTTTAGTATGTCTGTTTTTGCTAATTAAATCACATAAATTTATAGTTATAATCTTATATTTTGATTAAGAAATAATTTTTAAATCAAATTGGTTCTAATCCGTAAATATTACAATTTTCAATAATTGGGTTAAGAGTTTCACCAAACCCCAAATCATGTCCTTTATTTTATTTTATTTTGAAAATGATTAAATGTTTGTTTATGTGGACACACGTACGGTGGAAAAAAAAAATCGGAAAAAACGAACATAACCGAACCGAAAAAAACCGAAACCGAAAAATGTAAAAATTTCGGATCGGTTTCGGTTTTCAGTAAAACCGAACCGAAAAAGACCGAAACCGAAAAAAACCGAAAAAACCGAAAAAAACCGAAACTGGACCGAAAAAACCGGTCCGCTTCAGTCCAAAAATTAAAAATACCGAAACCGAAAAAAAGCGAACCGAAAAATATGTTCGGTTTCGGTTTTGTCAAAAACCGAACCTGATCGGACCGAATCCGGCCATAGACACACGTATGTACAAACAGACAGACAGCTCATGCTTATTACTCATACTATAATACTAATATAATGTTTGAAAATATGTTATTATATTTGTTAGAGTTTGAAAATGTTGTGTAAGTTTATTATTTAAATTAAATAAAACGATCAAGTGCCGTATAAACTGAAATACTCTATACGTCACATTTTATTTGTCATCATAGTAATATTTAATACTATTTAAGAAAACATGATTGCATCTTGATTGGAAAAAAGTGTAATTTTAAATATATGACTAATTTTTATGATTTTTTTTTGTGTGTTTAAAAGGACAAGTGTTCAAAAACTACAGAGACACATGGTATATATTTAATCATAGTTTATAATACTAAGCAACCAAAATTATGATATGATTCAATGATTGGGGGTGTTCATAAAATATGAATTCATACTTTGGTAAAAAAAAATATCTAAACGAGGTTTTATATGTTTGATTCGTCAAACTATTTTATTTTAACGATTTGGATATTCAACTTTTAATTTTTTCAATTTGGATAACACACTATAATAACTTTCCAATTTAGATATCAACGTCTAAATTAATCATGGAATCATGTCACATGACATTTGACAAACGCTAATTTGATAGGGTAATTTGATAATTTTGCACAAAAATATGTCATCATATAAAAATGTTAATTGGTGTCATGTGACATGATTTCGTAATTAATTTAGACAGTGGTATCTAAATTGGACAGTTTATTATAGTATGGTATCCAAATTAAAAAAATTGAAAGGTGGATATACAGATCGTTAACAGGCATTAAACTTTTTTTTTGCCCGTTTCTAAACTGATCAGAGTATTGCAGTTGAACTGAAAATAAATAGAGCAACTATAATTTTTTTACGATTATTGTAATCGGCTGTACCAATTACCGCACTAGCCCTGGATACGAGTGAACGAGTCCCATGAACATTATCGTGTTGTGTGTGTGATATTGTTTGTCTTTCTAATCGCATTTATTTAAGAGCTTGTGATCGATTATTCTTGTTTCGCTGATTGATTGCATCATAGTTGTTTCCGCTCTTATTTAGTCGGAGCGTAAATTCGTAACTAGTAACAAATCATTCCGCGAGAAACAAAGTAGTATATGCCAACGAGAAGCAAATGCTGCAAGGTTTCCGAAGATCCCTATCTATGAATAATTTCATGAAATTAATCAATGTTTCCGATTGCAGGATCAATTAATTCGATGAAAAGTCCTGCAGAGTGAATGTATGCATAACTAGAGGGGTGCGTACCACATGCCGAAGTTTCTCATCAATTTTAGTCGAATTAAATGTTTGGACAATGTATCGGCTTCGTATTACCCGGCTAAAAACGTCAGGAAGGAGCAGAAAGTTGCAACTCTAGATCTGAAACTCTCCTTGCAATAGATTAAAAAGGTACTCTTATTCGCGGTCTTTAAACTCAGCATTCCGCACCCACAACAGAATTATCGCCAGCGCGAAATAAAGAGAGATGGATCATCCCTTATCGTACCAAAAATATGTTGAGGTGGAGCTAGAAATTACTAAAACAACATGTAATCGATTTCTTGAATCAGTTTGGGTGTCGACATGTATACGTAAAAGTTCCTAAGTTTGACGGTTCGTTTAAAGTACATAATAGATTATTATTTTAACCGAAAACTGGCACAGCAAGCTACTTATAAACCTTATAAGCTCAAAAAATATCCAAATTGCCTTCGTAGAAGAAGCTGAGAAGATATGAAATTGGAGGAGCTTGTAAATATACTGGCTAACTATAAATCTTAAATATATAGTGACTTTATATCATGATATGTGAAAACATAAATATTGATTAGAACATAATTAATCAATTAATTACGTGAAAAACGAAAAATGTCTTTTATTTATCATTAACTAATACTTACAAAAAGAGGATCACACAATTTATGCACTTTTAAAGTAATTTTAAGATATTCACGCCGGAAAAAGTTTAGGCTAGCTATTAGTGAAACCCTTGCTAAAACATGTAGGCTACACTTTCGCTTCTAAAAGTTACGTATTATCGATCTGCTGAGGTTGCGGGTAATGAATGATATAAACGTCATTGAGAGTTTAATTAAAGATAAAACTTGCCTTTTTAGTGTTTATATGTGGTAAAATAGAGGGTTTGAGCCTTAGATTAATATAAACAATAGTAAACAAAATAACTTGGAATTTTGTTCAACTCCAAAATAGCAACTAAATATAAAAAATTATTGGAAAACTGTGACTACAAATGGTTCAGAACAATAATAATCATGCTTAATAAAATAGAGAATATGACCCTTAACTAAACTTGCCTTGAAAGATATCGAGAATGGTTCTTAAAAATAACGAAAACTAATCTACTTTTTACTAAGAATGTCTACACAAGGCAACAATATGACTAATCAGAAACATCTATGCATAAAGCAGTTATTGTAGTAGGTCAATGTGTCGACTTATACGTCTAAATTTGGCGTAATAGCTTGGTCGGCGACGTTTGCCTTTCATTAGTCGCCTTTTCATGTAATCGGTCTTGTATATATCGACCTTCAATGCGACCAAAGGCTCATAGCATATATAACGCCAAGTCATGTAAATTTGAACCTTTTGCATGATCGAGGGCCCGTTGCAGATATTACGCCACATCACGCAAACCTTCCGTGCTCTTTTTAAAATATCCCTCGGCCTCAGACGCAGCAATATCGACCCTGTTAACTCGGGCGGAAGGTCAAGCCAGTTCGGTGTACATTGTTCTCTCTCTGAATTTTTGTTAGGGTTGATGAGATTGTAGACCTCATTGATAGATTAATTAGAAATAGAAAGAAGTTTACGTTTGGTATTATATATCTTAGGGTTTGAGACCATTAATTACTTGATGCATGCCCAACTATTTCAAATATTTTATTAAGGAAATAAGTTAATAAAATATTTGACCAGCCTTGTATATAAACTTTGGACAATCTCAATGAATTGATTATGAGTGGTAACAGTCATCTTATATTTGACTGTTTATTAAACAATCACATTAATCATCGTTAAATTTAAAAAAAAATATTTAGATAATGTTTTTATAACTAATTTATTTTTTACTATTTTAAATAAATTAGAATTTAATAAATTAAAAACAAATTGTACAACACACTAAAAACCAAAATAAAAATATAGAACCCTAGACGGGCCTAACCTAATTAAATTTAAATTAATCAAAAATTATTATTTTTTATGCATTTGACATATTTTTATTCTAACGGGTTACGAACCATTAATTATTAATAGGCTGAATATTCTCAGTAATTCTCTCTCATTATTGTTAGGTGACCCATAATTAATTGCTTATATATATCAAGTTAATTCTTGCTTCTTGAATATAGATAAGGATACAATCTTGAATTTTGTAAACAAACCCGAATTGCTTGTAAATTAGGATAATATTTTACATTTTTGAGTGGCTATATAGCAATAATGTGTCAAAATATCACTACAAAATAATGTTTGATTTAGAAGCTGTCACAAGTCTGTCGCTAATTTAAAAAATTGTCACAAATCTGTCGCAAATTGACTAAACTGTCACAAATCCGTCACAAAAACCGTCGTTAATAGGCCCGTAACAAAAAATACCGTCACTAATCCCGTCGTTATTTGAGTATTTTTTTGTAGTGTATATTAATGTCGATTAGTGCGATCGACTATATTTTCAAAGAAAAAGAAAAACTTCATATTTATGGAATCAGAACTTTTCTATAAAACATGAAATACAAGTTATTCCAAACAGTGTTTGTTCATCAGTAATTTACATAATAAATATAATCATCAAAAGGTGGTCTTCGCCCTCTCTTTAATCTCGTCACCATGAGAGAGTATCTGGGAGAAAGCGAGAGATGCATCATCGCCCTCATTTATTATACCGAAAGATCGTTAGAATTCATGAGGGGAGAAAAAGACTGCAGAGACAACGTATACCTCAACTGATAATATAATTAATTTTGGTAGTAATATTTTTAGATTATTGAATGTTTATAGGTAGAGCTAGAAATTATTAAGAGAACCTGTGATTGATTTCTTGAGTCATTTTGTGTTAAATCTGTGATTGATTTCTCGAGTCATTTTGTGTGTGTTCTCCGTTGAAGTTTCGGTTGGTGTTATCTTAGCTAGGGTTTTAGCCCAAACCTATATATATTACTATATTTTACCATCATTTATGTGGAATATAAAATTATTGATTAATTTGTTAGCCTGATTTTAATTTTGTAAAACTTAATCACTTTTAACAGAAAGATTACAAATTCCCAACATTTGTGGCAGTGCAGACCTTCAATCTCCTTATCCCTTTTTGAGGCTTTTTGACCAAAAAAAAAATCAATATAAAGGAAAAAGTTTATTTGGTGTCCAATGTGTTCTTAAAATATCGAGGAAAAAAATGAATAAAAAAATTATTGAAAACTGATGGCTTCAAATGATTCGAAGAAATTAACGAAACCGAATAGAAAAATGTGGTTCATTGGGGCAGACCAGATATACAAATTACTTAAAATATAAAAAGTCGAGTGACAATCACACTTCATTGAAACGTTTCTTTTTTGGGTTCAACGGATGCACAAGCCAACATGAATACGAAATCGTCGAAATTTACTAGAAGCTAAAAGCAACAGCTTTCTCTTAGACGGAACTAATTCCATTGCAATAATTAATCGAGATTATATGAACTGTCAAATTCTCGGATCTTCATTCCTCCATTTCTTGCTAGATTAGTAAAACGATCCGCATAAACATTACTCTGTCGAGGTATCCATTTTGTTCATGTCCTCGATAATAATAGTTTGGATGGGTGCACATTTTCTCATGTTACATTCATTAGGTTATCGGCTTTTTTAAGTGTATTTGTAATTATTTTTTGATTTTATTTTTTTAAATCAACGTTCTATATTATTTGTAAAGTGTTTGTTCAAAAAAAATCGGTAAAATTTTACTTTTTATATATTTTTTTTTGGTATTTAATTGTTTGTTTGACAATTTATAAGGTATTAATATTAATAAATAAATAAATCAAATTTTACAGTTTTTTTAACAAACATTTTATAAATAATATAGAACGTTGATTTAAAAAATAAAATCAAAAAATAATTACGAATGCACTTGAAAAGTCCAATAACCTGATAAAAACCCAATAAATGTAACCTGACGAAATGTGCACCGTTTGGACAATCGATATTCAGACATGCATGCAATGGCATTATTACATGCATTCATAGATAGAATCCCACTGCAACACTTGAACTCTTCCAATCTCTAACCAACCCGAATTACTTGTAACTTTTGCCGTAAAAGGATCAGCTTTTTTCGTTATTTTCATTTGAGAACCGATCAGCTGAAAGGAAACACACTCACGAAAAACGCGAAACGCATGGGGTTGGATATGTACTGGAGAGTCGACATTTAATTTTACAGTGTTCCATGTTGGCAGGACTGAAATAGAGAAGTTCGATCCACAAAAGTTCGATTTACAACAATTTAACATACAACTCAACTAGTTAACCCCATCCAATACAATCGCAAAGCAATCATTTAAACTTGATCCGAGGGGAAACCAAATTTGAGTAAAAATAAGGAATTTGCATTCTCAAATTGAATTGGAACCAATAGTGGTTACGGTCTTTTGTAATTTATAAAACATTATGGCTCAAAAAAACTATGCTTATTATTTTCTTTTTCCGCTCCGTTTCTCTATCTTTCCGCTTTTCCGTTATGAGAATCCCACCGGGAAATTAATAAAATCCACATGATTCGGTTCCATATGATAAATAAAATCATCAGGTCAGATATAGGAAATCATCCAATGTCACACAATCAAACAATTCCACGAAATATCACTCAACATTATCAACTTTAATGAGTAATAATTTAATTCAAATGCATTTAAATTTGGACGAATCTCATTACATGTATACATGATTTAATTCAAATGCACTTGAGATTGAACAAATCAAGGTGTTATGAATGTACCATTAATTCAATGAATAAGTATACATAAATACTTTAAGACAATTTCCAAATGCAAAAAAAAATAAAAACAAAAAAAGCGTTTCCTTCTAAAAAGGGAAAGTAAAAGATTCACTTCAAGGTATTTCCACTTAAAGAACATATCCAACCAAAGTTACCAAACTCTATAAAAAGAAGAAAGAATAGTACTAAGTTTGCTTCTAATCCAAACAATGTCCACACCACCCACCCCTTGTAAAAAAGCAACCAAATAACACAATATAAAAAGAAGCAAGGTTCATTAAGAGCTAGAGAGAAAACGTTCGGGGCTTTCATGGAGGATATAGTAATGGAAGCCCTGTCGTGTTTTGATAGGGAGACGAGAATATCAGGGGCGATAAGGGTATGTAGGTTAAGTAGTAAACAAAAGCATAAGTTGTGTGATAGAGTAGTTGACCCCTTAGTTTTAATGCTTAATATGGATGGTGACGATGAAGCCATCGAAGCTGCTCTTTTCGCTCTTCTTAGTCTTGCTTCTGGCAGTGAAAGGTAAGTTTTCTTTTTCTAGCTTCATTTCGACTTTCGGGAGATATTTCTCTTAACTTTTCATTCAGCTCAAAATTCTTTCTGGCTCTTTCGAACTAGAAAAAAATAAAAGCTCGCCTTTATAGTATTTTCTATGCCAAAAGAAAATAAATTCTGTCTTAATGCAGTGACCAATCAAGCCCATGGTGAACAAAAGTAGATATAATGGAGCTGTCTTTTAAGGTTTTCAAAATAAAATTCGTTTCTGGAAATCCATAAACTCCATGCAGTCCTTGAACATACATTTATCCTTCATTGTCGAACAAAGGCACGACTTGCCATTTTAGGAAAAATCATCATGAAGTGCGTATAGTTAGGGTTTTTTACGAGTTGTTTTAGACATAAAGTTCAACTGAGATGATTTGGCGCGAAAAACACGCACAAAAGTGAAAATGCTCCCAACCTCGTGTTCTTTTTACTCGTCATATTTTTTTCATTTTTTTCCTAAACAAACAATACTAGTTTCCATGGCAGGTTTGGAATAGGAAGTCTACATTTTAATAACCTCATTTTCTAACTTTTATTTCTCCTCTCAATCTTTAGCATCAAAGTTGACAATTTTTCATCATCTGTACAGGAACAAAATCCAAATCGCAAGTTCAAGAGTCCTCCCAGTGTTATTAACCCTAATCCGTCGCCAGAATAATATACATTTCGAGCTCTCTATAGCATCTATATTAATCCTCTCCTCGTGCTCTGCAAATAAACTAAAAATTGCAGCCTCGGGTATTATACCTCTTCTCGTTCAAATCCTCACCGCTAATAACACCAACACTATATCCCAACAAGCGAAAATCGATATAATCTCGACTCTCCAAAATCTCTCAACTTCTCGCTATATCATCCCCTCGATAGTCCTCTCAAACGTAACAATCACTTTAATTCAACTGATCTACGAAGATGACAAGTCATCAGAGCTTGTAGAGAAGGCTACAGGGTTACTGGAAAGAATTATTTCTTCATCCGATATTGCTCTAAAGGAGGCTGTCAGTTCGGATGAGGCGATTCAAGCTTTAGTCGAGGCAATAGAAGAGGGTTCATCGTTGTGTAAAGAATACGCCGTCGGGATTCTAGTACTCATATGTAGGAGCGGTATAGAGAGGAATAGAGGGAGGATTTTGAACGAGGGGGTGATGCCAGGGTTGTTACAGTTGAGCGTGAACGGGACTTGTAAAGCAAAAGAAATGGCTCGGACTTTGCTTTTATTGCTTAGAGATTGCTCTACAAGAAAAAGACACAGGAAAAATGTGCTTTTGGAGGAGGTTATGGAGAAAATCGATGCAAATGAGAAAGTCGGTGTGGCACTTAGGCTTGTAGAAGAGACCATTGCTAAGCTTAATGTATAGACTTTCTTCTTTCTCACAAACTATTTCGATTAGACATTCATTTGGAGTCTTAAACACTCATCGAGCGGCGATTCTGTTATAAATTGGAAATAGTTGGTTTGGGGCTTGCGTTCTACCTTAGCTATAGTCATATTTTATCAAGGGCTTGTTTAGTTGTAGACTTGTAGCTTTTGAGAAAACAAAGCAGGATTATTCAGGGTGAGATTATCTTATAAAACTGGTTTTTGTTTTTCTAACAAAGGCTTCTAGTTTTATCTTAGCAAAAAGAATCAGTAGAACTCAACATTCTAAGCTGACCAATTAACTGTAAAACTTACACAGAAACTTCGAGCGACTTCTTTCGTTTGTTTTTAGGTTGGTTAGAGCGACTTCTGTTTTGTCTTATCATACGGGTTTCTTCCTTTTTTTCGATTTTTTAAAATGGACGTAAAGGAATAAACGGAAAAAAGGAGGGTGAATATTTTGAAGCTATTAAGTACTTTTGTCAAAATAGAATATGATGATGGGTAACTAGTGTAAAGGAGAAGTTAATTCATGGTGGATAACTGTTAAAAGGGCAAGATTAGGCTACTTTTGTTTTATATATATAAGCAGGCAAATACTAGATACTTATCTAGATTCAAAGATAAGAAAGCCCTAAATCCTACTAACTTATTCTTTAAGATACAGCAAAAGCAACCTGATTGAGGGCTGATCCAAACCTTGAAAAGTAAATTCAATCCCTTTTTTTCATATAATACTGCTGTTAATATTCTTAAGAAAGTAAAACGAACCGTGTACAACAACAACAATTGAATTGAATTAACTTGATAAGATTATATGACCTACGCTTTGAAAGGAGAACCTACCGCCATTACATTAACAAATCTATAAGACTGAAATTAAAAAGATCCTTCGGTTATTAATCGCATGAGCTACATTATTCCTATAGATACTACTAACACATGTGATAGGCTGTATCGGTATAAAACAATTCTGGCAAAAGTTGATTAACAAATCTAACAAGAAACCTATCTGAGACATGAGAAACTAACACGAACAGCATTCCAAATGTAGAAATAGGGATATAATTCTGAACCAGAAAAAAAAAAGTAAAACATAAAAGGAGTATAGTATCGCATAACGCGTACACAGATGAAGTCATGAAACATAGCAAAAGAAGTTCATTCAACTTCATTTTTGATATGCAGAGGCTACACATCTCAGAAAACTAACATGTATTAAACCAAAGAAAATGAACACGCAAATAATTGGGTGCGGTGCAGATAAACAACAGAGGATAGAAGATAGTTCAACTTCAACTTTCCATATATCCACCATAATCCTGATATAAAGCATCTGAACTAAGAATTTCATCATCAACTAACACAATTCAAAAGATGTTTTGGCTTCATCGCCATAATCGGTAACCATTTATGCTAACATGTAGCTATTCCATTTTTCGTGGTTTACAGGATTATTTAATCAAATCTCATATACGTCTATAACAAAACCGAGGTTCCACAGACTAACAAAACAAATAAGGTTCAGGTACATATTTTTCACCCTGACCTTTTATAGAAGCTGTAAGCAACTGCAACAGTTGCCACTGCTCCAACAATTCCAACAGTCGCGTAAACTTCACTTCGATCCAATTTTGCTATCAAGCATGAGAGTTTGCTGTCTCCTGTCTTCTCAGATGTTTCTTTCTCTTCGGGACTTGCATCTCTGCAGCATGACACTGCACCAACACCCTGGCAACAGCTTGATACATTTTCAGCTATGACTTGGTTGGTTTCTCCATTGGGCTTCACAGCTTCTTCAACGTGCTTTCCATTTGGAATCTTCTTTTCAGTTTTCTCCACTTTTTCAATTTCCTCAACAGACGCAACCATTTGTCCCCTGCAATTGGATTATTGGACATTAAATTATAATACTAGAATCTCAATCCTTAAAATGAATTCATCACTATGAAAAGAGTCATCCATTACTGTTTATAAGGAGAACAGTCGGCAGGTGAAATACGTTGACAAAACCTTACCTACTACTAGAAAGTTGAAAACTATCTCATTTACGCATGAATGCAGCCTTTTAAAAATTGACTATGCTGTTACATATATAGCAGATAGTAAACTTAAAAGCCAAGAATCCATGTGTGACATCCTGGTCTTAAACTCAAGTCATGAGTACTTGAAGTCACCCGCAATATAAAGTTGAAAGAGTGATTAGAAGAAATTTAATCTACAACACCGATATTTAAAGTTATCATCTACAAGCAGATTGTTTCCATGGTCAATCAATCACATGGAGTTGTTCAAATAAACACAGAAAACTGCATGGAAATGGAGGATCTTTATGCTCCACATTGTATGAAAACCACGTTTGACATTAACAAAATATTTACAGCATCCAAATAGACATATCGTTAGTTGTTTCATTTAAAGCCAGACTTATTTCCTTTATTTCAGTAGAGAACTTTTGGAAAGAACGTAAGTATCAGTACTGGAAGTACGGCACAAACAATATCATGAAGCATCAATCTGTTTGCAGTTGTAGGGGAAAAACCCAAAAAGTCAAGGGTACAACACACTGTGGAAAAGGACATTCTGCAGTCCATAGCATGTATGGCAACAGATGATCACGCGTGAGCATGTTGCTAGATGACAGCATACGGCAAAAAGTAACTCAAGCTTCCTATGGATGGGGATGAGCTTTTAACAGGAAAAGTTGGATACTGACAATTGAAGCGCTTTAGAACCTCTTTCATTATTTCAAAATAAAACGTTGTTGAAGGGACCTTTTAACAATTTAAAACACTCATTTACCACAAATTTCAGCAAAGTTCCATACAGTTGGTAACAAATACATCGGATGTCTCCTCAAACAAGTTGTCAATATGTTACTTAAAAATGAACACAAACAGAAGAAGATGGAACTCCGAAAGACGTAGGTAGGAATATACCATCCAGTCTGACAAATTTATCGTAAAAATTCTAAATTATCTATTAGGGAGAAAAACATCTCGAGTAGAAACAATCACAACAGAAGAATGTAATTAACAAAAATTCACTTCTTTTATGAAGCATCACAAAACAAATGGCAAAACATAAATAGGAATGGTAAAAAAAAATTGGAGCACAAACCTCCACAGTTTTTCTATAATTTGACCCTTCGCAATGTGTTCATCCAGAAAAGCAGCCACGTCATTAGGGGTAGCATAACCATACCTACCAAACAAGAAACATGAGATGTTAATCAATTAATAAGACCATAGTACACGACATAACACTGAATGAGGCCTTGTTTGGTTGCAGCTTTTAAGCTCGGTTTTATTTATTAAAAGCTGGACGGTATTCGGTTGTCTTTGAAAGCTCCGCTCTTTTAATTTTTTTGTCCTAGACAAACTAAAAAGTTCAAAGCTGAAAAAGAGATGTGCTTAAAGGGGACAAACTAAACAAGCCCTATACTTTGATAGAATGTTAAAAGTCAATTATAACGAAAAGAATAAGTACTAACCAATGTCCAGCCATTTTACCCTCCACATCAGCACTGAATATAATCAAATTACCAGCATATTTATGTCCTCCAACATGCGAACAACCACTCACAAACACCTGGTCACTGATTCCTCTCAAATTAATCTCCTCATTAAATTTTTCAATAAGAGCTGGCCCACAAACACCACACCGCATATCCCTATTTGCATGTGCACACACAAACACGTGGGAACCCGTCAACACCTCCGGCACACCAGACGCCCATGGCTTGCCATTCACAAGTACATCTTCAACAAAGCTCTCCACATCCGACTCCTTCAAACCCCTTTTATCAAGAAAAAGAAAATTAGTGATTAAGCCATCACTCCACCAAAGTCACTATTGGTTCAAATCACAGTCAACTTTTGCCAAATTTCCAATTAAAGGATACAAATAACTAATCAATCTGCATGACTAAACACTATTCTTGGAACCAATCAGAACCTAAGATCTCATATTTTCAGCATTTCAGGTCAACTCCACAAATATAGCATTACCTCTAACAGAAAAACACTATCAAATTTACTAATCAATACAAACTCTTACCATATATTTTTTGTTATACAGTATTATTCAAACATGAAGTTATGATATTGATCCAAACATACAATAAACTCTATTTTTTATTTCAACAATTCGAGTATGCATTAATCGCTTCAAAGGTTACAATTTCTCATACCATACACAATTAGAAAGAATGTTCAAATAATAAAGCTTTAATATTTGAAACCTCAACATAAGAGTCACATGTATCAGAATTCAGACAGATAGTAAATAACAACCCCGCGTGGGTGCTGTTTTTCTTCTAAACTATCAAGGGCCAACAAGTTCTGAAGTTATTCAAATATAGCAACGAAAAAATTCCAGTAACCACAATGTTCTGTTGCTACTAGAAGTAACGCCTCTTAAGCACTCTAATTTACACACACTATCCACCAAAAGCATCTTCATTTATTACACCATAGACTTTACTAACATATTCAGCTCTACTTCCATCAAAACTACAATTATTTGTCATCACTATTAAAATCGCAGAGACAATTTTGTAGTAGCAACTCAAGCTCTTACCATAACGATTTTTGTCAAGTAATCCTAACTTATAAAGAGCAATAAATAAGTAGCAATACATGATAAACCTCATGATCAAACAGCGACAAATTATATTAAGAAATCAGAGTAAAACCGACGAATTCGCACTACCAAATTCAAATGATCTGAATATATGTATCAACAACTGTATTACTAAGATACAAAAATTAATCATTTTATAAACTTCCAAAGCTTGATCCATAAGTTCATGAACCTAATAACTTATACCAATGAATTCAATACTCAATCGCACTAGTCTCAGTATATTTTAATTTTTAACCTATACAATTCTAAATAACTAATCGAGTTTGACAAGGGGACAAACTATAATCAGTATTATAAAAGAAAATGAACTGTAAATTCCACTCTAAACCACAGAAATATCATTCTCAATAAACCATTGGAAATTATAGAAACATAACAATAAACGGGATCAGCTGTTTGTAAATCTCACTTGTATTTTATCATTTCAGGAAATATCAGAACGTCTCCATCAGCAAACTCGGTCCCTTCGATCCCTTCGAATACAGTCAAACGAGTCTGCAAAATTAAATCGATTTTGATCAAACTATTAAAATTGGAAACTGAAATATCTACACGTTGTTAAAAATATACTAATATACGTTACATAAATATAAAATTTATAGGTAAAGACGCCTTGAGAGCAATATCGTCTTTTCTAGCCTTAAGCGCACCGAAGAGCGACTTAGGTAGCAGATCGGAGGCCGAGCTCTCGATCTTAGCCGTCCACATGTCACTCGTCCCGTAGCATAAAAACATGTGGCGTCCGTACGGGTCAAATGTGTTAATGAGGTCTTTGTTTGTACATCTCGTCCCTCTCGAACCCGTACTTTTGCGTCTCGTTAAATAGTAATACTAATAGCTATGTTAAGCTAGGTTTTCCAAATTGAGTTGATAATAATAAGCTAGTGTACAAATAAAACTGAAATTAACTAAAAACTAACTATAAAAAAATAGAAACTAACTAAAATATCTTCAAGATGTTGATAATATCCTAATATTCACACACACACAAACACACATATATGTGTGTTAAAATTGAGTTCATATGATAAGCTAGTAAATAAAATTCTAATAAACCTGTAATTAACAAAAATACCTAAACAACAAAAAAAACTATAGAAACTGTGTACTTAAAACCTAAACAACTAAACAAACCGAGTCTAAAAACCGAATAAAAGCCACGTCACCTTCATCTATGTATATATATATACTTATAGCTATTTCATTAAATAGTAATACTAATAGCTATTTTAAGCTAAAGTGTTGAAAATTGAGTTGTTGATAATAAGCTAGTGAATAAATAAAACTGTAATTAACCTAAACACCTAAAAACAAAAACAAAAAAATATATATATATATATATATAATCGAAACTAACTTAAATAAATATAGGCTTAGGTAACGGATCGGAGACCGAGCTCTCGATCTTAGCCGTACGAGTCAACCGTGTTAGCGAGGTCGGTTTTGTACATCTCGTCCCTCTCGAAACCGTATTTAGCGTCTCATTAAATAGTAATACTAATAGCTATTTTAAGATAAAACTGTAATTAACTAAAACACCTCAAAAAAAACAAACTAAATAAATAGAAAACGGAATAATATCCATATATACATCACCTTGCTTTTCTAAAAAAATCCAAATTTTTAAAATCTGAATTTTCGACCAAAAAAAACTGTTACCAAACACACCCTTAGCAAAGAGTTGAAAATTGAGTTCAGATAATAAGCTAGTGTATAAATAAAACTGTAATTAACTAAATAAAACTAAAAAAACAAACTAAAAAAAAATAGATAAAAATACCTTGATTTTCTAAAAAAAAAAACAGAATTTTAAAATCTGAATTTTCGACCAAAAAAAACTGTTACCAAACACACCCTTAGCAAAGAGTTGAAAATTGAGTTCAGATAATAAGCTAGTGTATAAATAAAACTGCAATTAACTAAATAAAACTAAAAAAACAAACTAAAAAAAATAGATATATACCTTGATTTTCTATAAAAAAAAAACCAGAATTTTAAAATCTGAATTTTCGACCAAAAAAAACTGTAACCAAACACACCCTTAGCAAAGAGTTGAAAATTGAGTTAAGATAATGAGCTAGTGGATAAATAAAGCAGTAATTAACTAAATAAAACTAAAATAAATAGGATAGAGATAGAAATATAAATAAAAACCTTGAGGGTAAAATCGTCTTTTCGAGCTTTGAGCGCACAGAAGAAGGCCTTAGGTAGCGGATCGGAGACGGAGGTCTCGATCTTAGCAGTCCATGTGGCACTCGTTCCGTAACATAAAAAGACGTGGCGACCGTAAGGGTCAACCGTGTTAGCGAGGTCGGTTTTGTACATCTCTTCCCTCTCGAAACCGTACTTTTCTTCTCCGGTCACTTCTCCGGTCATGGTATCACTCATCGTTGATTCTAGTTTTTTTATATATTTATATATATATATATATATATTTATGTGTGTATATATATATATATATAGAGAGAGAGAGAGAGAGAGAGAGAGAGAGTGGGGATTTGGGTGAGAAATGAATGAGGATTGAAATTCGATTTAATCATTTATTTATAAGGTAAGGTTATATAATATTTTTTAAAATATTTAAATTATTTAATTACATTTCAAGTTAGACCAGACTAATTGTATTAATCATATGTAAATCCAACTAATATGGCGGGTTTCGGTCCGGTTCGATTCTGTTTTTGTCAAAACCGAAACCGAGCACATTTTTCGGTTCGGTTTTTTTCGATTTCGATCTTTTTATTTTTTGGACCGAATCGGACCGGTTTTTTCGGTCACGTTTCGGGGTTTTTCGGTTTTATTTTTGGTTTTTCGGTTTTTTTTTTGTTCGGTTTTATTGTAAACCGAAACCGACCCGAAAAAGTTTCGGTTTTTCGGTTCGGTTTTTTTCGATTTTGATCTTTTTATTTTTTGGACCGAATCGGACCGGTTTTTTCGGTCACGTTTCGGGTTTTTTCGGTTTTATTTTTGGTTTTTCGGTTTTTTTTTTTTCGGTTTTATTGTAAACCGAAACCGACCCGAAAAAGTTTCGGTTTTTCGGTTCGGTTTTTTTCGATTTCGGTCTTTTTATTTTTTGGACCGAATCGGACCGGTTTTTTCGGTCACGTTTCGGGGGTTTTCGGTTTTATTTTTGGTTTTTCGGTTTTTTTTTGTTCGGTTTTATTGTAAACCGAAACCGACCCGAAAAAGTTTCGGTTTTTCGGTTCGGTTTTTTTCGATTTCGGTCTTTTTATTTTTTGGACCGAATCGGACCGGGATTTTCGGTCACGTTTCGGGTTTTTTCGGTTTTATTTTTGGTTTTTCGGTTCTTTTTTGTTCGGTTTTATTGTAAACCGAAACCGACCCGAAAAAGTTTCGGTTTTTCGGTTCGGTTTTTCCGGGTTTCGCTCAGCCCTACCAGCTAATATGTTTTCGACTAACCGATTGGATCTGACTAATCGTCGACTAACCCAATTAATCACCGACTAATCCACTAATCGATGAGTTGACCGTCGTTGACTTCGCCATGATCTAATCTAGTCCGACTAGTATTAGCTGAGACGGATGGGAACCCGTTAAATGGGACAACGATAAATCAAGTTCTTACTTTTTCGGTACATTTGCTATGCACTCTTCCGGTTGCTATCATTTTCGGTACTTTTTTAGGTTTCATTTTCTCTTTTGATCAGTTGCTATCATTTTGTTCACACAAATTTATACAAGAATGGGTTTTTGGAGTATTTAATTATCTCTTTTGATAAGGGAACAATATTGTCAAATGGAGTTTTAGAGTTACTTTCATACTATTTCAACACTTTTTCATGTTTTAAATTGTTTTGTGCTTTTATAAGATCATTGCATCAACAATTTGAATGTATAAAACAATAATGAGCTCTTTCCGCCAACTCTTATACCCCTAAATACCGAATAGATGTTTAAGGGAAACATTTAGTGTACTGTACTACTCATGATTAACAAGTTAATTACTGCATTATGTAGACATGACGTTAGACAAAATGACGGAATTGCACACCCGCAGTCTCTCACCTATCGCATAGTGAGTTTAATTTTGTCAACGTCCGTCAAATATAGATACTGAAATGTGAGATATAAGAATCGTCGTTGATTTATGTTGTTAGCTCATTAATTTGACGAAAATTGATAGATTAATACGTAAAAGGCTCGTTTGGTTGCGGGATTATTAGTCCCGGAACTACGAATACACCCAGAATTGGGATCAGATATCCCAGGACTACAAATACCACTCTCCTCCTAGTATTACAAATGATGTTATTTTGGGTCATTTGCTATCCCGTTATACTAATAGTTCCGCTCATCCAAAAATAGTATTTGTGAGACCCACTGCATTTGTAATGTTATCACGCCTAATCACATCCCAACCAAAAAAATCAAATTGTTAAAAAGAGGACTTCAATAGCTATATTGTTAAGCAGTAGCAATAAAATACACTAAACATATTTTCTATGGTTCATTAAATGTGGCAACTGAAATTATGGGAATTAAACAGATTCTTAGTAAATAACCAGGACCATTTATATAAATAAACCAGTAACTTGGGAAGAAAGATTAATGCTCTTGAGGAATCTGGATCCTAAAAAAAGAAATTATTGAAAAATGTTCCAATAAAACAACAAGAAGAATAAAATACTCCGTTTTTATTTAATTATTCATTATGAAACTACGTCCAATTTTAACCGACTTATAATTTATATCAAATTTATTAAAATTAATATTTTTAAAATATAATCATAAAATTTAACATTTGAACTATATGGTCAACTTTTGAAAAATTTCATTCCGACAGTTTTAATACAAGTTTTTGATCGGTCAAAATTACACGTAGTTTCGTAATGAACAAGCAACGACAGAATAATTATAAGTATCAGTGGACCAGTTCAATGGTCAGACGAATTAAACTATTAAAGTCATATCGTGTACAAGATAACATTCGATAGACGTCAAATAAGTTCGTGACATTATCATAAAACACTAGTACAATTATATTAATAGTAAATAATAATTGTGGCCATTTTATCTAATTTAGATCGACAAACTTAACGATTTGAATATCTATCTTTCAAATTTTCTAATTTAGATAGCAGACTATAAGAAACTATCCAATTTATATATGATTGTCTAAGTTAATCACGAAATCATGTCACATGACAACACGTGCTTGATAAAATTGAATGTGATAGGGTAATTTTGTCATTCTGCACTAATTTTGTTGTGTGAAATTAGAGGATTCGTTTTTCTAGTGCGACATATTTTTATGCAAAATTATCAAATTACCCTCTCAAATTAACGTTTCTCAAATGTCACGTGACATGATTCCGTGATAAATTTAGACGGTGATACCTAAATTGAAAATTTATTATAATGCGGTACCCAAATTAAAAAAATTAAAATATAGATAACCAAATCGTTAAAATCAAATAGTTTAGTGTATCAAACGTATAAAACTTCAAACATATTTTTGAATTTCCATTGATTCATAAGACATGAACTATGAACAAATACACTCGACATTATTATTTTTTCTGAATTTCTATTGATTCATAAAACATGAACTATCTATGGGTTATCCCGAGCTTAATTATTTGAAGTTATCAAAACACGACTTTTTTGTTTTGCATGTTAACAATCAAAATTACTATTTTTTTTACTATGTGATTCCAAAAAGGGAGGACTTTAACACAGATATTCAAGATTTTGTCAATGGTTAGTATATCCACAATTTTTGGAAGGATTGGTTAGCCACAATAACATATCTTCGCACCTCGATAAATGTAAAATAAAACTCATTTACTATTATAGTATATCGTAAGTATATATAGTAGCGTAACTCCCCACGACAAACATACTTGGGTGTTAATTTATCGGAGGCATTCTTCTACCCCTAGCTAATCGTAAAAGGGAGTCGAAAAGCATAGGAAGATTAAAAGCATCAAAGATGTCAAAAGGAAGAACAAAGAAAGTAACTTCAGAAGAAATCAATCTCTAAACCTGCGCCATTAAGCTGACATGTCATTCCGGGTGATGATTCATGTTTCGCAGTCGCGTTAATTACGTTGATCAAAAGTACCCCGGTTTTTTACTTGGAAAACATCCACTAAAGTTCACTAAGCGTAATAATAATTAAGTCATCACTTAAATTTAAATCTGCACAATCAGGAATTGTTTGGTACATCCAGCTTAATACATCTTTCAGGCAAACAGAAGATCCCAGTTTTTAGCCGATCAACCAAAAACAGTGCATCTTTCAACAAAAAATATCAGAAAAGCTTAATTTAAGTGCTGCTGCAATCAAACAAATCCTAACTGTCTATTCTTTGCAAATAAGCTCAAACATTGCAACTAGGTGACTAATAGAATCTACTAAATAACAAAGTAACACATTAAACCCATAACCATCGAACTTCGTTTTCTCCAAAGACCAAACTATTTCACAATGAAGAGTTCAACAAATGTCATTCTTAATTGTCTGTATTTACATGTAATTGTACAACTACACAAGACTATCCTACTAGCAACATTTCTTCTAAAACAATTTGTAACTCATAATCCGAGCAACTGTAAATCCTTCAAATACGAAATGCATCGACACCATAGAAACAAAAAAAATCTCAGAAGAAATCAACCTCCAAATAGTCACCCGAGGGGTTCACATCGACTGCTGCTACTCCCTTCTCCAAGCCATTACACGTGCTGCTACACGCTGACATGTTATTTTTCGGGGCCATGTCAACAACAAATGGCTTCGGGACGTCTGGCGGGCTTGTACACCGTATAAGTGCCCAATTGATGCTCTGGAAAAACGGATGTTGCTTTATCTCAGTCGCTCCACGCCTATACGCGAGCCTGTTTTGAGGCTCTTTCACCAACAGCCCTCGGATCAAATCCCTCGCTGCAAAACTAACCGACGGATGATCCGGAAACCTTAAAGGCTGGCCTACGACGTTGAACAAAGTCGCCCGATTCCCTTGACCTTTAAAAGGCGTTTTTCCGAACAATAATTCGTATAAAAAGATACCAAAAGTCCACCAATCTACAGCGCTTCCATGCCCTTCCCCTTTTATTATCTCAGGAGCTAAATACTCATGGGTACCCACAAACGACATTGAACGAGCACTTGTTGGCTCAGCCATAAGCTCGGGCAGATTGATCACTTGGTTGTGGTATATTTCCGATCTCGTTTTCATCTTCGATTTTTTCTCTTTCTTTTCTTTTTTTGGTTTGAAGAGAAAACGAGGGGAGAAGCACCCGGGTTGGATACACGCAGACTGGATTACACAGGAGGGTTCGATACCGTAGGCGGTGTCTTGAGAGAGAGAGTTGGAAGATCTGACGAGGGATGGGCTGGTGGTGCATCTTAGAGAGAGGTCGAAATCCGAAAGCATTATGTGGCCGTCGTCTCGTACTAAGACGTTCTCGGGTTTTAGGTCTCGGTATATTATACCAAGCATATGTAAGTACTCTAAAGCAAGGAGAATTTCGGCCACGTAGAACCTGCAAAAATAACCAAAAGTTAACAAAGATATATATAAATGTTTCCGTTTCCCTGTGCATATATGTGAATTTATTATGTCAATCGGTCTTCATTAGACATTTTGGTTTTGCTCCATAACTCTATACAACACAGTCATTTCCTTAAAAGGAACAGAATGGGCAGTTGAGGAACATTATGGTCTTGAGAGTATAACTTAAAATTCCCCACAAGTATTGAAGAATCCACAAATTGATCATCCAATAAAATTTCAAATCAGATCAACTAACATTATGTACTAGTATGATGTAACACTAACTACGAATCTCGATCAATTGTATTTATCACCATAACAACGAAGCACAAAAGGCAGCTTTGGTAAGTCTACTAATTGGCATTCAAGTAGACACTTTTTGAACACATGCAGAAATGGATATTTATTATTGAAATCTAATTTATCAACATCCTTCTCTAAATATAGTGTCAACTTCATGCGGTATAAATACTTTCTCAATAAAATAAATATAAAACACCAAAATGGACCTCGCATTTCCTCGTGTGTATTTATTGCACATTATCGTCTGTTAAGTAACTTAGCATTCCCCATAGGTACTGGAAGCATAAATTCATCATAAAAGAACAATTCAACCACATCGAGGAATTCCCCATAGGTACTGGAAGCATAAATTCATCATAAAAGAACAATTCAACCACATCGAGGAAAAATGTTTGACGATGTTGAATCCAAACATTCTTTAAAAATCTATTTAAGGAAAAAAATGTTCTCTGTTTATTGAAACCCAAGAACATGATTGTTGGCTGTCTCTGAATACAACTCCAGTCATACTCATCTCACCAGAACAGCGAAGCAAAAACTTGAAATAAAGAGATTTTTGGTGATGAAAATAGAAAAAAAAATGTTGTAAGATAAAGATAGTTGAGCAAATATAATAAAACATGATTGCCTAGCCTCTATATGTTAGGTTTCTGTAACTACTTAGTTAGCACCCAACCTATAATTTTGCTGTGTATTTGGTATGCCAAGTGTCTTAAATTGTCGCGAAATGTAATGTTTGTATGCTATTGCCATTCTTTTATAGGTTCGGGTACAAAAACAAAATGTGATGACTAATTAACCAATTACGATATAACTTGAGTCACACATATCTATCACCATTACTAAGCGTAAAAAACGAAAAAACGAAAACTTATAACTCGAGTGAAGTGTATCTATCGCCATTATACTGTACAGATTTTCTTTGAAAAAATCTCAATAGCCTACAAGCCGAATGCGTCTCTAGTTTTTTGAAACCTCATAATATCAGTGCTTAATCTGTCCCTGAAAATAACTCCACTCATGCGTATCTATCACCAGAACAGCAAAACAAACAGAGAAAGTAATATAGAAAAATAAAATATTTTGCTTCTAACCTCGCAGAGTGCTCAGGAAAACATTTCCCAGGTTGTCTTTGCCTCAGCACATGTAAATCTCCCCCTGGACAAAACTCCATCACCAAACACGAAAACTTTTCCGTCTCAAAATGTGAATACAAAGTGGGCAAAAACGGATGATCCAAACACTGCAAAATCTCTCTCTCTGTTTGCGCTCTTAAAAGCTTCTTTCGAGTAGCTAAAGCCGTTTTATCCATCACTTTCATAGCAAAATAGCTCCTCGTTCCACTCAGTTCAGATAGATACACACTCCCTATATCTCCACACCCTAATCTCTTCAAAAGCCTAAAATGGTTCAGCCCTAACGATCCGTCACGAGATCTAACGACTCTAATCGCTTCCCATTTTGTATCGTTCCCTCTGTGAGGTTTGTACATAGAACTTGCATAGCTACTCGAGCTGCTTTCTTCGCTAATATCACTACCTGTACTCTCTCTATATGTACTTGTTTTTTGATCTTCTGAATTAGCAATTTCGTAATTTTCACCAGATTTTTCGGTACATTCGCTCGCTTCTGTGAAACTTTGTTTTGCTTCTGTGTATTGAGTGGGAGCGTATACACTGTATTGTGGGCTGGCACAGTAACTAATTACTTCTTTATCATGGACTGGAACAAAATTTTCCCGTTCCAACAATGAGGTTAGGTTTCCAACTTCTGATTCTGATATAGATAAACCGGAAAAAGATAAGGTTTCTGTATCTGTATGATCGAGGACACCATTTTGATCGATGAATTCTGATTTTTCCAAATCATATTTACGTGACTGGCTTGGTTTTATTGAATCAATTTGAGAAGACAGGTACTCGTTATAGGAATGGGAATGAATTAAAGGATTGTGAGAAGTAGATTTCGGAGGCATTGAGAAAGAAGCGATTTCGTCAATTAGAGGGTCCATCTGGATATCTTTGCTGAAAATGTACATAGAAACCAAAGTAAATAATCACCCCAATAGAAGGGGGAAAAACTTTGTATAAAGCAGACATGATCAGAAAGTAAGAAATTGAATAATAACTCCAAATTAAGAAGAATGCGGAACCGAGAAACTTAACTGAGCAATAGCACAATAACCCAATTAAATATATGCATGAGGTATTAATGAGCTAACCTAACCAGAAAGTAAGTAATCTAAGTTACAAATGAATGAAGAGAGATTATATTCATATGTAATAGGAATTTGCAACAAACAAATATGAGCAAAATGACCTACAGCTCATAAAAATAAAAGCAATATCACAACATTTGGCAGATAAAACTATAAAGATCCGATTTTCACAGTGGCTTATATTTATAACTGTACTATAAGAGAACATAATGCACAGGGATCTTGACAATCATAAACCTGTATAATTAACCCATGTCAGTTAAAATCAATATAGACGATCAGTGTAGACTTTGATTGAAACCAAAAACAATTCAAAATCCAAGTTTCCGTAATTTGTTCATTTTAATACTTTCAATAGCTCAGATCGCTTTCTTCCCATATCCTGTCCCAATAAACCCTTAATATCCCATTTCATGAACAAACGATGACTTTTTCATACGAACAAAGCCAATCTTGCGAAGAAACCCTTTAAAAATAGCACAATACTTGTTAAATAAACAATCAAGGTTCAAAGTTCTTTCGTTTGGTACCAAACACCTAACATTGGAATTTGCAACAAACATATATGAACAGAATCATCTACAGCTTGTACAAATAAAAAGCAATATCACAACATTTAGCGAATAAACCTATAAAGATCCAATTTTCACAGTGGCTAATATTTATTACTGTACATTTAGAGAACATTATGCACAAGGATCTTGACAATCATAAACCAAGTTTCAGTAATTCAGTCATTTTAAAATTTTCAGTAATTGAATTTTGCTTAAACATATTATTCACCCGTTTTATCAAACACCTAAAATTAATAATTAATAAGACTAAGAACAGAATTAAACTTTAATTGCCTGATCAAAGGGTAGAGATAAAATCATAATTCTAGCAATCTTTAAGTAAGAAAAACAAAATTAGAACCCCCAATTAAAATCAAAATAACACAAATACTTATTAAAAATCAATCAAGGTTCAGAGTTCTTTCTATTTGTATCAAACACTTAAAAGGCTAAAAATGCAACAAAAATAAAAATATAAAGGAACTAAATAAAAAACGGCAACAAGATTAAGTTTTGATTAAAGGGTAGCCAACAGAATTAAAACCCATTTAACTTGAACCCTTCAAATGAAGCCCATTTAGTTAAAAACCCTTAAATTGCCAACAAAAGTAACAATAAATGTTTTAAAATAAGTATTTTCTTTGAGGCATTGCAACAAATATAAAATAAAAATCAAGAACTAAAACTAAAACTAAAAAAAGACTAACAACAGAATTATGCTTTAACTACCGAATAAAATCTATATATAGCGATATTTAAAGTAAAAGAATATAATTAAAACTGTTCACTTCAAATCAAAGTAGCACATTACTAAAAACTATCAATCTAAAAACTCATTAAAACTCATTTAATTAATTATTTAAACCCTTCATAGTTCATATGAAACCCATTTAATTAAAACACTTAAATTTCGATTATTTTCTGGCTTTAAATTCTTATTTTTATTATGATATTGTATCAAACACCTAACATGCAACAATTATAAAATGAAAAAAAAAACTCTTTAATTAAAATGAAAAAAAGACTAACAACAGAATTAAACTTTAATGTAATTAAGTAAAAAAAAATAACATAATTAAAATTTAAAAATAACAATCTAAAAATTAATTCTTTTTCATTGAGGCATTGTATCAAACACCAAACATGCAACAAATATAAAATAAAAAACAATAACTAAAATTAAAATTAAAATTAAAAAAAAAAAGACTAACAAAAGAATTAAGTTATAATAACCTGATAAAAATCTATATATAGTGATATTTTAATTAAAAGAACATAATTAAAAACACTTCACTTCAAAATAGTACATTACTCAAAACTAACAGTCTCAAAATTAACATGCAACAATTATATATATGAAAAAAAAAAGTTTTAAAGTAAAAAAAATAAAAAGTGGGTTTTGATTACCTAAGTCTCTCTCTCTAGAATGAAGGAGTAGAAAAGAGTCCCTTTCAAAATGTTTATATTTATATTTATATTTATATTTATATATATATATTTATGTATATATATATATATATATATATATATAGAAAATAAGAAAAGGGAATTAATTTGGATGAAGATACTTTATGCCAAGTTTTGTCGTTTAGCTGAATCTTATTTTTTCCTTTTTATTTTTTTAATAATAAGTTGACAAATTTGTTGAGAAATGAAATGAGTTAGGTTAAAATAAACTCATAAGCTAAAACTCATAATTTAAATATATATATATATATATATATATCTAAAAACTTAAAAGTCGTTCAGAGATTGTAGGATCCGTTTGGCAACAAATTATTTAAAGATCATATTTTAAAAATCAATTCAAAATCCAGATTTTAGAATTTTTTTTTAGATTTTTAACTTAAGAAACATCTTTTCAAAAGCTAAATAATATTACAATCCAAACACAGGTTTTTAAAAATTAAAATCCAAAAATCAGCTAAAAAACTGTTACGGACCCTATATCAATATATCTCTCAATCTTTCTGGTCTTTTTTCTTTTTTTTTTCATAAAAAGTTGTGTTAACTATAAAACTAATGATGGTTCCAAAGTTTTATGCCAAAATCTATTTAGCACCATATATATATTCTTGTCAATTTCATCTTTAAAATCTCTCTTTTTTGAAAATCCATTGAAAACCTATATTTATGATGAAATTTAGCTTTTTTAGCCTAAAATCTATTTTGTAAGCTAAAATATATTACTAAACAGAGTCACATATATAATCAAAATTTGATATCAAGTAGTATAACATAAATGAAATGTTAAATCTTATCTAAAGTTTAATTGGGGAAATAAGTTAGTAAAAATAGTATAGGTTCATGTGATGATTTTTTTTATTAGCCAATATTTTATTATACTGAGATAAAAGGCAAACGAGCAACAAGTTTGGAATTTTGGTAAATCAATAGAAAATAAAATAGATGGGAAAGAGAGGTAGCTAGGTAGACCCAATTTTACATTATTTTTCGTTTACCTTCGACTTTTGAAAAAAATATTTTCTCTCGTTTTACACACAAAGCTTTCCTTCACTTTCTTTTGTTTTATTTTCCATTTGTTTTCTTATACACCAAACACAAAAAAAATGTTTAGTCGAGAAATTATTTTTATTTTTCTATCAATTTTTCATGTTTCAAACACACCATAATAGCCTTACTTTTAATTTTGAATTAATTATAGTATATTTATTTTTGAATTCATTAATATATGTTATGTTTTTATTAGATGACACAAACTAAATTATAATGTATCGGGTTTATGGCAGTGTTACTCAACCGAATGAGTATACAGAGGTTGTTTAATTATAACCACATAATAGTGTAGCAAATTATGGTATACATGCATACACTACAAAATAATATTTGATTTAGTGAGAGTCAAAAGCTGTTACAAGTTTGTCGCTAATTTAAAAAACTGTCACAAATCTGTCGCAAATTGACTAAACTGTCATAAAATCGTCATAAAAACCGTTACTAATAAGCTCGTAACAAAAAATAACGTTATTAATCCCGTCGTTATTTGGGTATTTTTGTGTAGTGATGGTTTAATAATGAATACATGGAACCTACAATAATTGTTTTTTTACCCACTTTCGTTACACCTTCTAAATTGATTGTAAAAAGACAAATAAACATTCATATCAATTGATTTTTCAATATCTCGTCCATGTATGAGCAAAATAAATTTACATTTAATTATTTCCTTTTTATTAACTTAGAGAGTATGTGATAAACTGATAATGTCTAGTTAAATAATGGGGGTAAATATAACCACATTGTAGGAGTAATAGAAAACAAAATTACATTAGAAAATGACATGTCTCAATGGACAAATATGTTATAAAATTAGTCGGTAACCTGCCCTAGTTTTTTATGGGTCATCGGATCAAGTCAACGGACATAAAGCGACCGTTTTCTTTCAAAAGAAGAAAACTTTCATATTTGATTTTCTCTAACTAGTTTTTGCTACGAAGAATAGAATATTGTTTAACGGAGTTTTCAAGATTCATTAACTCGTAAAATTTTAAAAAATAAAACATTGGAGAATGTACTTTGTGAACTTAAAAGCTCCTTTTGGCCGTGGCCGATAAAGTTGAAACAGTATCATCGGAGGAAAATATTTCCTGAAAAAACTTTTGCATGAAATTTTCGTAAATTATGGATTAATTTCACGAATAGCCTACCAATTTGTTTTCCTATTTTTACGTCAAAACAAACAGAGCTCGGGTACAACCGATGCAAACACGACTGTCAAAGAAACGTATCATCTCCTTCGAATCTCCAAACACTCGAAAAAAGTTTTTGTTTTTGTTTTTTTTACCCTTAACTAAAACATTTTTCATCATCGGAGTTTATCTACTTTTTGGATCAAATTTTCCCATAAAAATAAAAGAACCTATTAAAAAAAAAAAAAAACCTTGTAGCAAGTTGACAAAGATGAATAACCATTAAACAACTAAAATAACTAGGTTAAATACAAGACCACTAAAATGACATATTTTAAGAAGAATTTTTTTTATTAGACCACATCCTAGAAAAAAAGACACGACACAAAAGGTTGGTTGAATTATTTTTTCAATATATAAATTTTAGTTTATGGTATTTAAAGCACGAAAGAGATATCTGTCTAAAATGGCATCATTGAAAAAGACACAAAATTAATAGGATACATAATTTAGTATTAAATCTAAAAGATGAAAATAAGAGTTCAATTCTCCTTGAAATTGAGTTCGGTATCTGTTCTGTCCGTTACCAATTAATTGTCCATTATAAAATTACGTGCAATTTTGATCGGCCAAGAACTTGTATCAAAATTGTCGGAATGAAAATTTTCAAAAGTTAATCATATAATCCAAACATTAAATTATATAATTTAATTTTAAAATTTTTTATTTCGATAATTTTGATATTGTTATAATCCGATTAAAATTATACGTAGTTTCGTAGATGATGGTTTAATACACGTAATCGTAAATTCATTATATCTTTAAAAATCAAGATTAGATAAGCGTCTCTGAGATCAACATGAGAATGGACACGTAACAAACGATTATTAAAATCTAAAAAAAAAGCATATCACAAAATATCACAAATATCACAAAATGGTTTTAATTATTTCAAGTTGAAAATGCCAAAAAAGCATATCCAAATATTTTTTTTATTTTTTTTTATCATTTTAGGTAGACGAACGAACCACCTTAGTTTTAAATCGACCATCCGAAAACAACGAGACTCGTAAAAATAGAAACAAATATGATAGGCTTGAAAACCACAAACAAATGTCGTAAACAAAGCCCGTAAACACCAGAAACCACCCGAACAATATGGTATGTTATGACCGACAAATTGTAATGAAAAATTCAGCACAACAGTAATATAAAGTAGGGAGAGAAATGATATATCGCCACAACATTTCGTCAATTTATCATGTCGGACTAAATAATTCTTCAAAACTTAATCGTGACGACCATTTTCTTTTTTATAACCAAGATTCCGATCAAGAATACAAATAAACATCTTCCAGAAAATGTAGTATAACAAGAAATTATATTCCGACTCTATAAGAACACGACCTACTGTAAAGATGATACCTTCCCCTACCACCGCCAACTCCACCACCAACACCACCGCCATAACTGCATCTACTTCCATAAAACGAACCCTCACCGCCACTAAAGTATCTCAAGAGAAAAGGACTAACCACTAACCAGGTGTTGTCTCCCTGGCTACTCCTCCGATAAATATTTTCCTGCAGAAATCATTCAAAAAATATTAGAAATCATTAGTATCTTAACTTCTTCATGAGTTCATATACAAGAATCAAGTAATACCATAATTTCAGAAACCAAACACTCTAAGAATACAAATTTTCTTCTCCCTCTATCCACACATTTGATTGCGCTAAATATCCACAATGCGACACACAACATATCTATTTCCTAAACTATAGTCCCTCGGTACATATTCTTCATCCACTGCGGGAAGTCTAACACTCCAAGTTATCGAGTAAACATGTCACTGTCTTCATGTACTTTGCAGATTTTTGCTACTTAATTTTAGATAGATTGCATTGCGTTAGAAAGAAATATGGCGATAACTCAAAAGTAGTAGAACATTTTCGATAGTTTTCCAGAAGTCCTACAAATGAATATTGGGTAAATAAAATGCTATGGTAAGAGTTAAGAGTTAAAACAATAAGGCACCTAGACAGATGTGCGACATCCAAATGCATCTGAAATACTCGGTACATTTCTCGCTCTTACAGGTTTACAGTGAACAGAACTTGCCTTGTGTTTTTTTCTCAGCAAACAAATACAACTAAAAAGGTTTCACACATCTCACTCGAAAATCCTAATATCAAGTTATCAACCACGACTGTAACACTAATTTATTTTCTCGGGATTACAGTGAGATACAGAAGTTCTAATGTAATATCATATATCAATCTGAGTTAATTACAAGATTTCATTCACCAAGTGTTAATACTAAAAATTACTGGGTACATTTAAGCTTGCTCATTAATCGCCTTCGAACAGTTTCAAAAACTCATCATTTCCTCTGCCTCTTGATTTCCAAACTCTCAGCCTATAAATCTACTCCCTGCCTACTAATCATAATCACTATTCACTAAAGAAATAATTTTTCTTTACTAAGTTTTGTCATAATGGCCCTCAAATCCATATTCCTCGTGCTAGCATTCGCTTGCTTGGCGGCAAAAACTAGCCTGGCTGCAAGGGAACCGAGTCTCGCTGCAAGACTCGAAGCTGAAGGCGGACTAATGGAGTGTTGGGACGCACTTTGGGAGATAAAGTCGTGCTCGGATGAGATTGTCCAGTTCTTCATGAACGGCTCAACTGACATAGGCCCAGCCTGCTGCAAGGGAGTTCGCGTCATTACTCACCACTGCTGGCCTTCGATGCTCTCATCCCTCGGGTTTACCGGTGAGGAGACTGACATCCTGCGTGGATACTGCGACGCTTCGACCACCACGGTCCCTGCTATGAGTCCCAAGGCAGATACTACTATATGAAATCAGTCGTTACCGCTTTAGTTTAGCCGCCAAAGTTGTAAAGGGTATTAGTACTTTAGTTCCACAATCATGAATAAAAAGAGTAAGAAACATTATTGAATGAACTTGGATTAATTATATATACGCACTTGATTGTGGTTAAGAATTTGATTATACATACTAGTAAGCACCAGAAACCACCCAAACAACATGATATGCTATGAGCCTATGACAGACATTGAAATAAAAATTCAGCACAACAATAACAAAGTATGGCGAAATGGCATCTCGTCACCATTTCGTCAATTTATCTTGTCGGACAAATAATCCTTCAAATCGTCATTGTGAGGACCATTTTTTTTTCTTTGAATCAAAAGTCCAATTCTTAATACCTTTTTCCTTGTGAAATTATGGTCGCAGCTCAAACATCTAGCGATCAAAAATAGTTTTGTACAAAGAAACAACAATAAGGATGTGTACATTCGACAGCTATGTTATAGCAATTAAGTTTATCTTCATAATGACAATCACTACAAATTATATTACCAAATCATATCTCAATCACCACATGAAAGCTATAATAGAAATACAGATAATGGATTAGAACAAGCTAGCTTCAAGCCCACATGAAAGAATCAGAAGGAAAGTATCCAAAAAAATGATCAAATTTTAAACCAGTACAATATTAGTATTGCGGATTAACAAAACTTCCGACCAACAATACAAAGATACCTCTTCTAGAAAATGTAATATAACAAGGGAAAATATTCCGACTCTATAAGAACCCTACCTACCATAAAAAAAATGCCGGAAAAATATACCATTTTAATCATACTTGTATTCCACCGATGATATATGTGTTTTCTAGCTATTACTTTGTCAACAACAGATGCATCTGCATAAGTGACGAAGCGGAAGTCCGTAGGTACTCCTGTGAGGCGATCTTTCATATTCACCGAGTCTGTAATTTCACCATGCTCGCCGAAATGCTTAAGCAATTGGGCTACAAATATAAGTTCAAAATTACACAAAGGACTAACCACTAACCAGGAATGTTAGAAAGAAAGCAGTTGCCAAACCGGCACAAGATCGACTAATTCTACAATTCATCCAATGTATATTACTGTTCCAATATGTACCATTATATCACTGTAGTAATAATTTACTCCGCTTGTGAAAATATGTATATCACTGTTGCAATTATAATATGGGATTATTGTCTTAATTGTTTTAATCTTGCTCATTAATCACCTTCCAACAGGTTAAAAAACTCCATGCCCACTAACCATCATCACTAAACAGTTTGCAGGAAACTAATTTATTTGCTAAATATTTTTCCGAGTAAAATATTTGTTTCTTTACTAAGTTTTGTGATAATGGCCCTCAAATCCATATTCCTCGTGCTAGCATTCACTTGCTTGCGGCAAAAACCAGCCTGGCTGCAAGGGAACCGAGTCTCGCTGCAAGACTCGAAGCTGAAGGCGGACTGATGGAGTGCTGGGATGCACTTTGGGAGATAAAGTCGTGCTCGGACGAGATTGTCCAGTTCTTCATGAACAGCTCAACCGACATAGGCCCAGCCTGCTGCAAGGGCGTTAGCGTCATTACTCACCACTGCTGGCCTTCGATGCTTTCCTCCCTCGGGTTTACCGTTGAGGAGACCAACGTCCTGTGTGGATACTGCGATGCTTCGCCTGCTATGAATCCCAAGGCAGATACTACTAATTAACTAAGTCGTTATGGGTTTAGTTTAGTTTAGTTTCGAGAGTTGTAAAGGGTGTTAGTACTTTAGTTCCACAAACCTTAATCATGAATAAAAAGAGTAAGAAACGTTTTTAAATGAACTTGGATTGATTATATATATGCACTTGAATGTGGCTACAACTATGTAAAATCTAAAAAATCAATATTTGGTCAGATCCTCAATTCTTTCCATCTTTTTTATTTTTTTTTATATATTAGCAATATTTCATTTAAAGAGGAGAAAATTCCAAAGCAGCACATCAAGGAACAAAATCACAAATCGGAAGAGGCATCCCTCTTCCAGGATTAAGCGAAAAAACTAAAGAGAACAAATAATGTCTCGACACCAAAATGAAAAAGTAATCTAGATGGCGGTACAATTGATATCCATTGTGCGCCACCAAGCGCAGTAAACCCATGTTGCAGTTGTTCCAGCTACGTAGTACCTACTCCGTTCTCTTGAACTTCGCTCCATGGTTGTCACAGCAATTAAATGGCTTTTTAGTAGACTGTACAAAGTTTCAATTACAACCTATATAATATATATACTTACCTTAACACACATATAATTAATTACATATACATATATATGAAAAATCTGAATATGTAACCCGGTAAGATAGCCATAAACGAGAACTAAAGTGTGCAAAGTACACAAGTTTGCTTACTTACAAATTACAATCGGATCATTAGCCTTTTTAGAATACGATAATCGGATCTGAATTATTTCAAATCTAACAAATTTGACTTGAAACGTCTCAGAAAGTTGCAGAAGAGCATAAATCTTTAAGAGTCGTAAGTATATAGAAGACAACATATCACTTGCTTAAATTTTGGGATAAATTATTACCATATTTCTCAAATGTTTGGTATTTTTCTGTATTTATTTTTTTATTATTATTTTAGTTTCCTCGCCTTTTTTCTTGGTGTGTGTTAAGAAAAACTATTAGGACAAAATATTATTTCCTTAAATTTGTGATCTAATATACCATATTGACCAATTCTAGGGTCCTTTACTAGTTAAATTTAAAAGACGAGTAGAAAAATAAAACATTAGAATTAGGGGTGTTAATTGGTGAGACAACAGTGGTCCTTTACTTAAATAAGCTTTGCTTTTTAGCACAGCCTGAAATTAACTCAAGTTCGAATCTTGGTCAGTCAAAAGCGGGAATCTTCGAGGTGAAAGAACCTCGTTTTATTCTGAAAAGTGATTAATAATTACACTAGCGTATACAAGAGGTTAAAAAGAAAAACGAACGTGCTTCATTGATCTTACTCATCACTGTTTTATAATTTCTCGGATAATACTTTCTACAAAGGCAAATCAAAATTGGAGCAACAAAAATTATAACACAACAACAGTTACTTACCCAAAAAAGCTACAAAAAAAAGTCTGAGAACTTGCTCAATAATTACACAACGTACAAAGAGATTAAGAAAATTAGAAAAATCTACAAACTATTCTGAGGATGAGCTCTTCTCCTTCTGGTCTCTCCCCTATAAAAATTCGGGGTTTCATCAATTGTTCTCATTACATATTCCATAAAAGGTGAAGGGGTTCGACGTGACTGTTCTTCCCCACTTTCTGTATTACCACTGACAGGTGTATGCAAGCCAGGTGTCAAAACTCTAGGGGGAGTATTAGCGGCACGAGGAGGGGTTTGGGGGGCTCTATTCGGACGGGGAAACCACTCAAAACGTCTCTCCATATAGTTCAAAAAGCAATTGAGGCAAACAAGAAAAACAACGAAACAGGTAGAGAGCACGAGAAATTGTTTTAGGTGCCAACTAAAAGGAAAATACACTGTATATTGGAAATTGATTTCCTCTCTTTGACCTGTAAAAAAGCCCATTTGTCGTAGATTCATCAGTATTGGAATTGCTTGGTTGCAGCTATTAAGCATTACGCTGGATATTTTGAGCAGAGAAAGCTACGTTCATCCAGCTTAAAGCTGAACCTTTACACTGGTTGGTTAATTATACTCCATCATTAAGCAAAAACAATGTGAGCTTAAAAGTTGCACCAGACACGGCCATCAGCAATATTGAAAATTCACAAAAACCAAGGCAACAATTAGTCCTAAGACCACTTTGACACCAATATTTTCAATGGTAACGTTTTTACCTCTAGGTTTTGGGATTTAGACAAAAATCTAGAAGAAAACTTATTGGAGATCAAAGTAAGAGATGAGAAATGAATGATCAATGGTAAGTGACGGAGCCAAATAAAAAAAGGGGATACAAAATACCAGCAATTTTTTTTTAAATGCATATAAATTGCATACCTGTGGCTGGTTGTGTGAAAATTATTGTATCTTTCAAGTCTTTACGGGTCCATGGGTAAAGATAACTCTTATATCCGCCATCATGCACCTTAAACTACAGAAACCAATCAAACAAAGTGAGTCATCTTATAATAAGCAATGATTGTAGGTTACGAGGGAAACAAAAAAGTTCATTGTGATTAAATTGCAAACTTAAAACAAAAAATATATATACTCTTCTAAACTGCAAGTGGGTCACAGAAAGGTATGTGTTAGCATCTTATAAGAAGCTTAGGGTCAATTATGCTTTGGTACCTCTGTTTTGGCCACTTTTAGGATTGGTGACCCATCTTTTAACAATCCCGTTTTAGTGACCTAAACTTATAGTTTGAGTTGTTTTAGTGACCCGTCGTTACATTTTTTGGATGGAAATCGGTTTGAAGTTTCAATTTAGTCCGTATAGTTAAAAAATTTACGATAAACGCTTAAAAATTATAAAATTACACACTTACATGAAATCTTTTAAAACTATCAAATGCAGGTTACATTTTCATATGTAAATTGAAAAAAAAAACAAGTTTTGTAAATTCAAATTTAAAAATGATATAAAACTATGAAACCACATGCTACAAATTAATATATAAATAAAAGCTAAATCGTTCTTTTTTTCTGCTATGTAAGTTTATTATTAAACTTATTAAAAACGTATGAATTTTTTGAGTGATTAGTCTTATGCTAAAATAAAATAAGAGTCTAATTAGATTCTAACTCATACATATTTGGTTTTATTATATCCAAATTTATTGATGTAAGATGATGTTAACAAGTTTTGACTTTATTCTATATATTTATTTATACGTGAAGAAATGAAAAAAATAATGATAAATTATTAAAATTGAGTTGTTAGTAAGTCTCCTTTCAATTCATTAGTTTTGTAAAGATATATTTATATCATCCCAACTAATAGAGTTCTTATGGTGATCGACACTTGTATTCATTTTATTTGCTAATTGTGCAACTCACTTAAACACATGTTTTATATTAGTGTGTAATTTAAGTGGGCTTATATAAGTGTGTAATTTTTACAATTTTTAAGCGTTTATTGTTAAGTTTTAAACTATACGGACTAAATTGAAATATCAAAACGGTTTCCGTCCAAAAAATATAACGACGGCTCACTAAAACAAGTCAAACTATAAATTTAGGTCACTAAAACGGGATTCTTAAAAGTTGGGTCACCAATCCGAAAAGTGACCAAAACACAGGTCACTAAACCATAATTAACCCAAAAGCTTATGTTTGTAGGTTACGAGGGGAATGGGAATTAACTGCTGAAGTTAAATAACTTCACACTTGGCTTGGTTTTATTGAAGAACCCAAATGAAGCTGAACTAACTTTTGAAATCAAATTTCCAAAAAAAAAACTTCCGAAATCAAGAAGAAAAGGTTTTGCCTATTGGTAATGAAAAACTCAAATGGATGGTTAATGATGTTTACCTCATATTTTGCCCACCCTCCGCTTTGAGAATCTTCTCTTTCAATAAGTTTGACCATCAACTTTTCCGTTTTCTCCCATTCGACTTCCACATCTATATAACACAAAACAATATTAAGTTACATATTTATGTAGTTGTTTATGCAAAATATACGAGGCCGGGAAAATATAGACTTTATATACCTGTATTTCCCAGAATGGTCAAGTTATGGATGAAATAGTCCCCTGTCAGATTTATCTGCATAGCTTTCTGAAACACAAATTTTCAACAGCAAAAAATGCTCAGACTATTTCTCTTTTTGAATATACACAACTGTATACGTTGGTTTTGCATAACATAGATTGTGGATAACGTTCCATACAGTAAGCTGGTGGAAAATGGCAACATAAAATAATCCACAATATAAATCAATTACATTTTGCTCAAAATTAATTTACCTCTACATCAATGGTCGTTTTGTTAGTACAAATGTTTCAGTTATTCCTGGTGCTTCAGTCTTTTCTCTTTAGACTAAATAAGCCTCTTCCTTTTTATCATAAACCATAATTCATTTTTGGTGTACAAAACTCTCTCTCTCTCATCCTTTGATTTTCTGGTTATTATACGATTATCAAACCCTAACAGAACTTATGGAACACTAATAATAATTTAGTCCACTTGCTTTTGCAAGATGTTTGTTAGTAATAAAGATTAAATTGATTTTGTTAAATAAATTCCAATACAGTCAATTTTATATTAAATAAATTCCAACACAGTCAATTTTGTAAGTTTGAGATTCAAGAACCGAGAGAATTACAACATGAGAGATAAAATAATCCTAGAGTCTACCAACGAAAATTTCTATTCTAATATACCCTCTAATGGAGATTATCATGTTACCTTGTCCATATCTATAATGGAGAAGCCTCCAATAAATGGGGCAGAGGCAGATCCAGATATTTGATCAGCTCCTCTTAAAGAAGCTTTGATAGTTACATATATCTCCTTTTTTCTATTCTTTGATTTCGGTACGCTGCGTGCTAAATGCTCTGGAGGGTAAGGGAAAAAAAGGCAATATAATTTACCAGTGTCAAGATCCTTCCATGGCAAACTATACCTGAAATATACAAGAATAGTATGAATTTCTCAAACTTTTTGAGCATATATTTTAGAAAAAAATAAAGTATCAAGACGAACCCGAGAAAAGAAGGGTCCACAAAACAGTCATATGGTACTTCAACACCATCCTGATGAGCTCCAAACTTGTTGTGATGAGCATTTCTGACATTAAAAAAATCAGAAAAAAGTGAACAACTACTTAATAAATCGTTCATGTAATCTCTGAACCAGAGGATAATCAAGGGCTTGTTTGGTTGTAGATTTTAAAAAAAGAAGCTGGATTTTTAGAGTTATGAAAAAGCTAGGTTCATCGAGTTTAAAACTCTAGCTTATTTAGACCAGTATAGCTTAAGTCCTAAGTTGACCAATTAAATACAGTCCAGCTTTTTGAGCAAAAAAGAAAACGAAGCTTCTAAGATGCAACCAAACAAGGCTTAAATTTTCTACATATAAACTCATGGAAGACAACGAAAAAGTACATAACAAATAAATGCAACAACTTAACCAAGAAGAATAGCAGAGTAAATTATTAAATCAAAAGAAGCTTCATGGTAAACAAGGGGTAAGAAATTCAGTTGCATTTGCCCAAAAAAATATATATTTACATTTCATTATGACTAATGAGAATCAAAATGATTAAACATATGATTGTATGAGAGGAAATCAAAGTCAAACTAGAAAAAGTAAAACTGCGTACATAAGCGCACCCATTTAGCTTTGAATTGCACCAATGGTTCAAATACTTTGAGAAAAATTAAGTTTGGTACTTTTAGTCCACAGTCTCAATTGCAAAACTATTCGTCTTAACAGTTTGAACAAGTTAGAGTGTTGGTCCACATAGTTTCAAGTACATCAAGGTTGTTCCGATAGTTTCTGTAACTTACACCAGTAATGCCTTTGTTATGGACCACTAGTGTTGTCCAATGGCTATCATTATTGTAACCCAATCAGAACATGGGGACTATTTGTGTAACTTGGTCAATTTATGGGCACACATACGTTTTAATTGGAACTATGGGGACCAAATAAGAACATCTAAAGTTCAGAAAATTTACTGTCTTAATTGAAATTATGGGGATCTATTAAAATTTAATTCGAAGTATGGGGAGTGGGGACACATTACTGCATTTCAGCCTTATGATATCTTCATAGGATTAGAGAACATACAAGAACTGGCTCATTTAGCATTTCAGAGGCAACGGACATTCTATAGAAACACGTATTCTAAATGTTATCCTGTATAGGCAAGTCCATTAGCGAACCTGAAATTCACGGAGAAACTATATCCTTCTGCCGGATAAGGAACATTTGTGAGCTTCTCTTTTGGAGCATCGACAACAATGATTCCACTATTCTGAACTGTAACTGTAGTTTGCAGCTTCAAGTTTGAACTTTTAAAGACCACTGGGAAATGATATAAATCTATAAAACTTAGTAAACCATAGGAAACGCTTTTTGCAGTCAATCATCTTACCAAGAGATACAGAAAATGAATATAAAACAAAATACCTTGAGCAATACCTTCCCCAATAGCTTCGGATTTTCCAGACATTGTATCCACATATATAACACTCTCATTGGAAGTTAACCACTGGCCAAAGACGCGATCATTTGATCCTTTAGATGAGAAAAAAGAAAGAAATGGAAACATAGTATTATTAAGAAAGGGCTTAAGAATAAATCAATTCAATCAACTGCAATAGCAAAAAAAACTAAGAAACCTTTCAAGAGCAATGGCTAATCACCTAAGGTGTGCATAACTAGTACTACTTTAAGTCAAAAGCCAAACCTTCAATACTGAAGTTGAGGCTGCTTCCTCGTTGAAGTACGGGATTCTGAGGATATAAATGAGCACCAATTGAAATCTGGAATAAAAAAATGATCATATCATAATCACGACTCTTGAACTATGAAAGAAACAACAGAGAGGTACGGATATTGTGCACATTTAAGATTAGAGAGAGGTTGGTGCGAAGATGCATAATCTTGCAAACACTATAAGTGAACATTTAAATTTAGAAATCTGAGAGAAACGTAACATTTAAAATTCAACATTCTAGTATTTATAGATAAATATAAGGTCAATTACAGTTTATACACCCCCTTATTACCATCTTTCGATTTAGTAATGCCAAATAGGGTGTTTCTTTGATAGTGCACAGTTTGCATAGCTTTTGTTTTGTTTTGTTTTCGTCTAGTGCAGTCCTGTTACTTTTTCCGTCAAATTAGATGGCATGTGACGTCACTTATGAAGAAGAAATGAAAGTCTGGTGCACTGAATGTCTTTAAATGGGTATACAAAATTGAAAATTCGTGACAGTAGGGTGTATAAACTGTAATTGACCATATCTTAAATGAAGAGAAAGTAATTACCAGCATATAGTCCGATTTCTGTTCATTACTGCTCATAAACAAATGTAAAAGAGCAGTACCATGTTGCAAACCCTTCATTAAAAATTGACCAACATGAGATAGGGTTAATTTAGGAGAAGATGCAATAAATTTTAGATACAAAACTTGGAAAACAGAATGAACAAACCTTCAGATGGATACTCCCATTGCCATCAGTACTGACATTAATGTGAACAATATCAGGATAATTAATTTCAGCATCAAATGGAACATTGAATGCCTCGAGGAAAGGGATTCCTGCGAAAACCAAATTAATAAGATAGTATAGGACACCATTTAGAATATGTAGATAAAAACAAACAGATCAAATTACTTTACGTTAATTACCTAGGACGTCGTAATAGTTTATTGGAAGATCAAGTTCAGCACCGATAGCAAGATCAACTCTGTGAAAGTTCTTATTGAATATCCTTATTTGAGAAACCTGGCCATCAACTTAAATTAAACGATGAAAAGAGAAATATACATTAGTAGATTTTGACAGGAAGTTAAAATACGTAGGAAAAATGCCAGCCAAGACGAAAATTTAACAGTACATGAAGCAGTGGAGGTTTTCTATCCAAAAACTTGATGAAATAATATTCTGTGCTACATTCTACTTCTTAACTTAGTAGGTGTATTACCCTGATAAACTATTGCAAAATGCTAGATCTTTAAACCTTCGAATGACTAAACTAACCTAACACCCCTCTGTCCATATTCTCGGAGTATGGGCACCCAAATATTTAACGAGACATCATCTTAACTTTCTTTGTGTTAAATATCCCAAAAAAAATCCTTTATAAAGAGTATCATTTTAAGACTATGAAAATGAGAAATGTACATACTTCTTTACCAGTTTTTTAAAGTGAACAAACAATATGGGATGGAGGAAGGAAGTTCTAAACTTCAAAATAAAAGGTGAATATTCAATAATCGTCCGGCTATAAGCTATGTCAAAATATAGAGGAGCAAAAATATCAAAACATTACCTCTGCAACCCTAATACAAGCTGCAACCTCAGTTCTCTCACTAGTTCTGTCTTTAGCCTGAATGCATGCAATATTGTTGCTTTCCTCTGTTCTTATTCTATCACCTTCTATATATACATCATTTTTCTGCACCTCATCATTCTTATTACCACATTGTGTCAACAAAGAATAAGAAATTGCTCCTTTATGTCTCAAAATATTGTAAGGACTTGAAGACATTGGCAAAAGCTGTGATGAAGTATGATGTGGCGGTAGGGTCCACGTCACCGACGCTCCTAATGCAAGAGGTAGTTCGGATACCACTGATATAGTTGTTGAAGCGGTGTATGTCATAGATTGATAAAGTCTTCCAGAATAATTGAAATCACAAGAGAATGATACTGTAATTTCTGTTACACCGGCAGATCTGTCAAAAAGTTAAAATGATGTAAGAGATTTTTAAAGATAAATCGTAAAAAATTATTTTTTGTTGTTCTGTACACCAACCTATCAAGTATTTTTTAATTTTGTACAATCAACATAAAAGATGTAATTAGTACACTAACCTAATGTTCATTGCTCATTCAGTACACTCCCCCATTAATTTTAGCATATAGGTTAGTTAGTCTACAGAAGTAATAACTCCGAATTGACCAGTATGTTAGCATAGAAAAGTGATAATTACCATAACATTAGGGTCCAAACGTCATTATAGAAACGCAATGCACTACGTAAGGTTAGTGCATCAGAGATTAAAAAATGTTGTACTAAAAAAAAAATTGGAGATAGATTGGTTTATCGAAACAGGAAAAAAACATCAAAATTGGGTTGACAAAATCATGCAATATAGGAAGCATATTGCCAGGACAAAACTGGACTGGTAACTGACAATGTGTGTGTGTATATATGGATACAGCAGAACATACCTTCCTTCTATTACTTCAACAAAAGACAGGAGGTCATTCTCATTAGGTAAAGGCTCTCTACTTTGGAAGCCTAGAACCTGAAAAGCACCAGATCAGTGAGATTTTTTTATTGCATAAGTAACATACCAGTAATCAACGGCAATTCAAACGTAAACAGCAAAAAACAGACCTTTTCGCTATCTATTACCCACTTATAATTCTTGCAGAGCTCATAAAAGGAAAACAAATTTCCCTGTGAATTATCAGCAGATTGTTAGTTTGTTACACAATATTTTATAAAGAAAGTGACACTAATCATAAAATATTAGAAATACTTACCTCAGAAAAACGGGGAAATATAGGCATATTATAATTAACGGCAACTTGGTCACTCTGTGTAATCAACATCGCAGAAGAAGGGATCCCAACTTTGATTCGGCTAATTGCTTGGCAAATTACAGTGTCTCCATGTCCATACACCATAGCAACTATAGTCTGTACATGACAAAATATATACAGTGTTATATATTATAAGGAATAGTTCATGAAAAAAATATAAAAATTTGATTAAACTCAATATGATTACAGTATTTCCGGGTGAAACTGCAAATAGTCTCCCTGAAGAAATGTCTACTTTTGCAGTTTCAACAGCCAAGCTACTATATTCCACATGTGCACCAATGGTTGGGCCTCCTCTCATAGTAAGCTGAACGAAGAAACAACATTAGTAAGCAAAGGTGCTTGAATAGGAAAAGATTAAAAAAGAAAAAACATAGGGTTAATTTCATTCTTAGTCCCTATAATAAGTTTCATCTCTCATTTATGTCCTGTACTTCCATAATGTGCAGTTTCGGTCATTGTTGCGCGAAGCGGGAGCAGGCACGGGAGCTCTGAGTAATATTAGTTGATTTCAAGAACTTTAACTACTGAACTTTCCAGTTCATTCATCATATATAGAGAAAGTAGAACCGAAAATTCTTTTTTATACTCTAATTCCTTACTGCTATCATCTCTATATGTTGAGTTTTTGGTGAGATTAGAGTTGAAACTTTACAATTTATACTTATCTCATCACATTTAGATGGGAGTAAGACATGAGGATTGAAGAAAACATGATTAAACAGAAGCAAATTTCTTCGAAAAGTTCATAAATGAATTCTTATATATAACGGAAGAAGTAACTGTGTTAGCTTTAGGGGCAGAAGGTGCTTAAATCATAAAGTGCATGCATTCAACTGAGTAATAAAAAAGTGTATGTACAAAATTGAAACTGAGGCATTAGTTTAAGGGACTAAAAATGAAACTAATATTCGTATCATAACGTCTATCAAAATAACTGAAATTAACCCAACTATATGCACCAAGGACAGTTCTTCAAATCCATCTCTATAATTAGAGTTTATTTACCTAAATATGTAAAAATAAATAGATACAAATTGAAAGAACTAGCATATATGCTTGAACAATTGAACATACCACATAGGATGCACCTGGTACCAAGAAGATATCACTAGGATGCAATATAGGCATAGCATACACTTCAACCTTTATGGGTTGACTCAGTATCTCTCTTCCAGAATGTTGTCGAGCACTGACCTAATATCCAAATATTTGATGATGTTTTAGAGCACCATTTGAAAACAATCTGAGATTTATTAAAGAAGAAGAAAAAAACTCACATAAAGAGTGGTAAAGCCTGTTTTTATTGCTCGAATGAGGAAATTTGGACTTTTCAAATATCCATCGATAGAACTTGACAAGTCATCACTTTCTGCCAACTCAACTAAACGATCTTCAATATAGACCCGTAAGCTCATAAAAGCATACTGCAAAAAGACGGTTACTTTGAAATTTTAAGCATAAGGATTCCTTCTGGTTCACGAAGCTTTGATAAAAGTTGAATTAGAAAATTTGAAAAGGAAAACAATAGTGGATCTTATTTTGGGTGACCTCATAGACAGGCGCGAAAAAAGAGATATTTGCAGGAAATAAAGCAAAAATGTGATGGCCTGTTTGTATTCAAACCTGGGAAATGTGAAAAGTTTGTCCGCCATCAATTCCAGCCAACAGATCAATGGGGTGCAGGCTTCCTTCCTGCAATATTATTAGGTAAGAGAAATAGACATTTTAATTACCAACACAAGTGATAATTTGATTTTACTTACAATGATGCTTAACTCTTCAGGGGAGGTAATCCGTATCCAGTCTATATCAGAGACTTGGACCTGTAAAATACTTAATAAGTATGAGCTGTACAAGTGATTGTGAAACAAGATATAACAAGGGAAAGATTCAAAAGGCAAAAAGCGGAAGAACTTGCTATAAATTGCACAAATATTTATATTAAGAAAAAAAAGATGGAAATCTACCACAGAAGTTGCAGCAAGTGGAGGAGATATTCCAATATCATAAACTGTGACAAGTGAAGTTCCTAATCCTCTGGGAGCTAGCGCCAATTGAAAGCATTGAGAATTTGATTTTGGCTGAATTACTTGTACTATCTGTGTGTTATTTACCACAGTATCCAAAGAACAACTTCCTCCAACAATTGACAGATTCAGCTAGAAAAAGTAAAATAATTGGTTAAAGAACGGGACCGAAGTGACACAATAAAATTTGTACCATTCTAGGGTGTTTTTCGGTTGCAGCTTTTAAGCTCACATTTTTTTCTCCCGTTTTCATTTGAACGCTGGATTGTATTTGGTTGATCAGTTTAAAAGCTTGCTTTTTTGGTCTTTCGGCCTGGAAAAGCTAGAATTTTAAAGTTGGATGAATCTAGCTTATTCTCAATCTATTAAACCCAGCTATATGCTTAAACGCTGCAAAAAAATAAGCCCTTAAACAGAATGCCTGGCATGAGAATGTAGTAAAAGGTTACCTCAGCGTCAGGGTTGAAGAATAGCAAGCTAAACTCCGGCTCAACCCTTAAAGTAGAAACTAGCTGCATTTGAATATAATCATATATTTATAAGAGAAGAAAAATATGATGAATCCCCAATTATAAACATATCCACAAATAATTAGACAGACTAGATAATTTCGCATCTCAAAAATTAATAAAAAAGAAAATTTTCCAACCAAAGTTGCTAAACAGGAAGATTTTATGGCATAACTGGACAGAGAAGTAAAGTGATTGGGAATGTGAAACGCCTAATAGAAAGGGAAACATATTTCTTGTTTTACTTAAATTTTTGGAACATTTAGCTGTTGTTAGCATACATGCAACTTGCAAGTATTCACGTAAGTCGGTGCTTTAAAATGAAAAACAGGTTCCAGGTAATGAAAAAATAAATTAAAAAATTGAGCATGAATAACAAACCTGTAAATGCACCGCATCGGTAAGATTGCTCAATTCTGAAGGTTCCAATGGCAAAATATAATGATCAACTTCCACATATTCAGAGAAGCCATTAACAGAAGCACGTACAATGCACTGAAAAATTAAGAAAATAATTCCAATAATTAACAGATACTTATCTTACCAACCTTAAATTACTCAATAACAGAATGATAGATATCCACATATTTGAAAAAGCCAATAACAGAAACACGTGCTATGCACTGAAAAACTTAAACTTAATTTCAATAACTAACAGTTAATTTATAAACCTTAATTATACTTTAAACCTTAAAACTTGTAATTCAGATACAAACTTTAAGGAAATATGTTTTCGACAACAAAATATTCATCAGAACAGTATGGATGGCAAGTTTCATCTATTGTTTGCAACCATGTAGGGTTAATGCAAAGCAAATTCACTAGTATATACATACAGCCACTGTTCTTATTATTCATAATTAGGAAGCTGATCCAACAAAACATTCGACATTTAAGAGACAAACGCACACCAATTGACCTCATGTACAATAGGTGCTTTGCAAAGTAATCACGTAATTCTAGTACTTCCAATGAATCCCCATGTACTGTCTAAGGTTTGCAATTAAAACCGCATGTCAAAATTTAGCGTAGCATAACTTTGTGCTTGCACTTCCTTTTTTTGATACATGTATTACTATAGTATATAAACCTAAAATAGAGGTTAACGAAAACTTAGTGTCTTGGTGAAGCCTACACAAAAACAAAAAGGTCTCATTAAAGGCGAACTGCATTCTTAAAGAATTCGGTGCCAGCCCATAATTGGTTGCTTGCTGTGGATGGATATCAACATAATATGAAGAATAGAAACAGGATTGTACAAATTGGATTATAGAGTGTATGTAAAGGCTAGCAACTCTAAAACTTAACATGTGGGTTGATTGCAAAGTTCAGATACATGGGGTTATTTGCATTCTATACACATAAATAATAATATGTAAGAAAATGGAGATGGAAAAGTTTTAGTAGTACCAATCCAGAAACATCTTGCATGACCAGAGACTTTTCCCAGCTAGATTTGGAATTATAAAAGTCATAATCATGGTCCCAAAACGCCAAACTATCGCAATTAATGAGTTCCCATTTCAATTTTAGCGAAGAGGAATTTCCAAAAGCTTTTCCTGCATGACTTACACCCACCGAAGAAATCCGAATACTGCGCCCATTAGCTACAGTTACAGGAATGACACGTGCTCGATCTGGACTGCGAGCAGCTTCAGCTGACCTCAAAATGGCATCATGCTTATTCACTATGGAATTGACATAAATTAGTTGGTATATATGTGGCAAACCAGAAACTCTAGTTACCGCAAAATATGTAAGGCTGCATTTTGAAACAGAAGAACATATACTTGTTTGAGAGAAAGGGTGTATTACAGCAAGGGTAACCATACTAAGGGAAAATTATAAACTGGGTCCTCATAGTGTCAGTTGCAACTGAATTGGTCCCTGAATTTTGAATAAGTTGCCCCAGTGGTCCCTTCCTATGGGGTTCAGTCGTAATATACATGAGGATCACTTGTATAACATAAACTGTTGGAGCTATTAGTGTAACTTAAATCATAGGGACCAATAATGTTTCAACTGAATTTGGGTGACCAACTAGAGATTCTACCTTAGGTATGGGGACAATTGGTGTTACAATTGAACTAGTATCACATTTGTACACCAGCGTTAATATCTTTTAACAATTGATAAGGTTCAAAAATAGTCACCAGTCTACAAAATATGGAACATTTACTACACCAACCTATCAAAATTCACAATTTTAGGCACCCATCTACATAAAATAGAACATCGCTTAAAAGTTTAATCTTGGTATACAAATTGTTCGAGTTTATGTAAATTGGGTCTTAGTACACCGACTTAATCAAACAATTACTACATGTCCATTGCTTTCAAGTAGAATTTGTACCGCTAGTTTACTAATAGTTCTGTTTTGTGAGACATAATAGCTTGATGTACTAATTGTAAAAAACTAATAGTTTGGTGAATAGAGGGTGATATTTTCCCTTTACAAGAGAAATATTAAGTAACCATCAGCTTACCAGTTTCATCAACTATTAGTACTATCGTGGAAGGAAAGCTGCATGTAAGCCTCAGTTGTACTTCTGCAATAGCAGGAGCTGGATGGCCATCTCCAATCAAATTTCCGCGTTTGAAAACGACTCGCTGATTTTTACAGATTGAAAAAAGAAGTTAATATTCCCTGAATAAGTCAATCAAGATAATCAGAAGACTGAACAAGGGCTTCTCTGATTGCAGCCTTAAAGCAAACTAGTAAACGATACCCACGCGTTGCGTGTGAGACGCTATAAATTGTGATGATGATACAAATGTAGAGTAAAAAAAAATATAGGATATAAGGGGAAAAATGATATAAATTGTGATGATGATACAAATATTTAGAGAAAAAAAAAATAGGATATAAGAAATCATTCTATTAGTTAAAGAGTGTAATTAGTTTTTATTTTTTATGAAAGTAGTTAATATGGTAATTAATAAAAAAGTATAGGGGTAGTTTTGGAAAAAAATGGCTAAATTGGGCAGCCTCATTTGACTTGGGTTGGCTTATTATAATAGAATGATGATGATAAGCTGATGTTTTTGAGTATCAAGAGAGAGTCAGGTTCATCTTAAGCTTGAAGCATCTAGCTTATTCAAGCCCAAATTTCAGAAAAAACGCAGGTTTTAAACTGGTTAACCAAATGCGGTCCAATTTTTAGACAAGCAAAGTACCCGAACTTATAAACTGTAACAAAACAAGACCCAGGTTCAGATGAAGAAAAACTTACATAAGTTCCTAATTTACTGCACAAAATCCTGTAAGAACTGGCATGAGTGGTAGATAATTGATGGGCATCAGCTCCATTTCTCAGGGAAGTATTTTCTTCGCTTAAAATTTCCACATTTTCAATAAACTTAACACCTTCACCCCATTGGTCAGGTCCTCCAATTAAAATTATATCCAAATATGAAGCAGGGGCCAGGTATAACACATCCAAATTTTCAAACTGACCGGTTTCAGCTTGGGAAAGATTAAACCAGTAGCCGCCAAATTGATTTCCATCACTTGCCTGGCTAACAATAAGTGGCGTGTATGCTGAAATGCGTGACGAGGCTTTTAGAATAATTTTATTTTTTTCATAAAGCATCGCGTTTATTATCGTGGAACCAGAACCAGAAGCATACATGTTAGTCCATGCACATGGAGGACCGTATTGCCTGCTGCTGATGGAAATCGAGTCCGTTGTTGTATTCAGTATTTTAAAATATCCGCTTCCAGATTTCCACTTAATAAAGGAACTGAAAGCATCACATCTATCAAAGTATACACCTGTAGAAAAATATCAACATTAACAAATTTTCTATAAAAGGAAAATATTTAATTAATGGGTAAATTACTGTTTTGGAACTAAAACATCTTCTTTCGATATCTACTCAGCCTTTTAGTACACTAAGTTTACAATTCTCAGAAATTCAGTACCCTTGGTGTACCAAATCGAAAAACCTCATAAGTTGGGTTTCCTAATTAGTTATCAGAAAAAAATATTTTATAGACTATTATACTTCATTGTTTTACGCTTGTACAACACTATTCATTACATGTCTCCTATAGTAGTCTCCAAACTATGGGATACTTCTTTGTGTGGAGTACAAACTGCAGAAATTTTAAGTTAGGTCACTACTTGCCATTTTTTTACAGCTTGGTGTACATAATTGTAACCAATTTTATAAATCAATACATGAAATGACGAAATAGCTGGGCTATGTATACCATTAGATGCTTTCATCGTAACAGCAGCTTGAAGATGTGAGCCCACTATGGTCTCAACAGGAAAGATTGGCAACATATCCATAGAAGAAGGGATAGAAACGTCAATAACTACCTGTACAGTATTAAAAGAGATTTCATCAATAACAAAAAAAATCTATGGCACATAATGCTTAAAAATATCACTATCAACCCAACATATCATGTCCTTTAGAAGAAGAAAAAACATATCATGTAGTTTTGGGATAAAGGCGTAGTTTGATGATCATCATCATGTAATTATGGAAACATTTACCAAGAATATGTCAAATTAGAAAATGGCTTCGGAATAAAGACAAATTGACAACCACCGAATTACAAAACTAACCAATTAGCTTTTAACTTTAAAGTTTTAGCAATTTTAATATGAGCACTGAGTGTTGAAGAATTTTTTTATGAACTCTCAACCAAACCATAGGCCTTCTTTGGTTGCAGCTTGTATTTGCTTTTATCCCTGAAAGCTGCACCGACATTTGGTTGGTTCAGCTTAAAGCTGAGCTTTTCTGGGTCGTAGCCTGATAACTCTCACAGCTTCAAGCTTCAAGCGGAACTAACATAGCCTTTTCAGTAACCTCTAAAGAATCAGCTTATTTACTAAATATGCAACCAAACAAGCCCATAACTCCAATAAATTGACCTCTCAAAAGTTATTAGCCGCCAACAAGAAAGGAGAGGACTACAACCCTCCAAAGTCGAGTACATATATAAATGGCCATGTCAATAAAGAAAACAAACATTAGGCCATGTTCACTAACGTGGTTCATTACCTCGTCATAATTGAAAGGATCAAAAACGGAGACTACTTTGATAGTAGCTTTACCAGGTTTCTTTGCCTGGACAACCCCGTAAGCAGATATCGATACTATATCCCTGTCTGACGAAAACCATTTGTAATCCGTGGACACTTTTGAACAACCTAGAAGTTTAGAAACCATAAATGTTTATCAATCTCATGAGAAGCAAGTGTTAACCCTAAAAAAAGACACGGATATTGAATAAGTTTTTTACCTCCTGTTACTTCAAGATCCAACTCCTGATAGACTGAAGGTGCCCATGGAAGAAATATACTGTTGTCTGTAAGATTTTTATTCTTCATGGCAAATTTCACTTGATTACAGACCATAACTTCTTCCACAATCTTGAGAATCTGAACAAATATGTAAAGCAATGCATATTCAAACTATTTATACCTCTGCTAGCAAAACAGTAAGCCAGTAACTAAATAACTTTTACAAATTCCACATGAAATGACCTTGTTTAGTTGCAGATTTTTTTACTCTATTACAAATTCTATACGCAATGGCCTTGTTTTATTTATAGTTTTCCAGCCTGAAAAATAAAAGCTTTAAGCTGAAAGAAGCTAACTTTTTTTCTGTAACACAGAAGAATCTTTTGCTTAAAGTCTTACACAAAACAAGACCAATATCTTACAAAAAAAGAACCTCAAAATAAACTGTTCAAGAAAAAGGTTAAAACAAGAGAATAAATGGTTACCTCCTTCGTTGCATCATTCCCAGTATTATACGTTAAAGTCGCAAACAATTTTCCTAAACCGTAAGAAGTTGCTTCAAGAACTCTAGAATTAAATGACCCATGTTTAATAATATTCAAGTAACCGGACTGATCGGCATGCAACACAACCTCGTCCATCTGAAAATCGGGAAAAATTAAATGAAAATAATTGGCAGGTTCTCAAACTGATATAACAAGGTACATGTAATGACAGGAAAAATGACAAACTATACAAAATTTACTCAGTTGACAAATCAATTGATTACTGATCCTGCATAAAATAATTTAAGCAAGCTAGAGAAACTAGTACTTCAAATTTTATACATTTTCTGCTATTTTGTACAGCAACTTATTAAGCTTTTGTAATTTTAAACACTAACCTAAAAAGTGTTCTAATTAGTACACTAAGCTAATGCTTATTGCTCAATTACTACATTTTATTTCGTGTACAAAAGTATCAATAGATCAATAAGATAGTGTACAAAGTGATGACTACAGAAACATTAATGTACACGTGTGACTACAAAATCATGAGCTTTTCTGCTAATGTGGACAGATGTACTCCGATTGAGCTATGAAATAAGATTAGTGTATTAAACTTAAAAATGATAGGTTGGTGTACAAAGTCCGTTGCAGGTCAGGATTCAGGAACTATTTCTCATGATAATGCACATCCGAAAAGCTATTATTTTAAAAGCAAACAGATATTACCTCTGTAATATAGATTTCGTGTGCATCAGGGCCTCGTGTATAAACCTTTACAAGTACTAGATATTTTCTTCCAGATACAACATACCAACGTGACACAGATGGAATAAGGTTATGCTCATCAATGGGTTCTTTAGTTTGGGACAGAGGAATCAGAGACAGATGTATCGTGTCAGGTAATACAACAATCAGAGATGATATTTGTGAATGACCAGCAACCCTTGTGTCATCAACAATAACAGATGAGCATCCTAATTGTAACGCTTGAGCTAAACCCCTTACAGAGTCCACTTGAGCCACGGTAGAGTTGGAAATAGACCATTGGTGATATGGAGATGGCAGAGTTACCACTGTACATACAAATGAAAAAGGAAAGAACAGCTAACTCAGGTTTATCTCAGGAAACTTTAAAAACCAAACAAAAAGGTTAAAGAACACCAGACTAATAATATAAATATCATCAACCAGTTTTACTGCTAGTATTTGTTCACTACAGGAAATACCGAAACACCATCATGGGGGTATATCTGACACGAAAGATAAACCAGATCAAAAGTTTTAAACATAACAGCTTCTGTATAAAATGCACCAAACAGTTCCCCACTAGTATAGGTTCATTGTACAAGTTACACGGTCTTTGAGGGTTAAATTAGTAGGACCAAGCCAAAATTCAGATTAATATAAAATCCAGGAACAGTTTTGCTACTAGTATAGGTTTGCAGTACAAGAAACATGATTTTAAAGGTCTAAATTTGTGGAAAGATAAACAACTGTTAGCATCAAGCAAACAGCACAAAATGAAAGCATAAGACTTCCTTAGCCACATGTTACGAGAAATAAGTCGTTATTGAATCCAAAGCTTCAGATACATAACTTATTCCTCTAACGCAATCCATAGCAATTTTAACTAGGTTATGGGCAGACACATCTTCATGGTCGCCTTGTTCGGTTGCAGCTTATAAATCAGCTATTTTGCGGATTTTTTCCCTTAAGATCTTGAACGCATTAGTTAACTAGTGAAAGAGCCGATACTTTCTGATGTTTTGGCCTCAATAAGCTTGCAGCTTTAAGCTGGATGAACCTAGTTTTTCTAAATGTGGAAAATTCCAATTTGAGCCATAAATCTGTAATCAAACAATTCTGTAGTGTTCCTAGGTATGGAAGTGGTAAAATGATGTTTATGGATAGATTATAAACTATTATTTGTTTTGGGTACATATATTAGAAACTATTATGCATCTTCATAAGTTCTACAGTACTTTTCCCCCCCCAACTAACCTACATAAACAAAAGAATAAAAACAACCAGCCCGTGAACATGCAATTGTCAGTCAAAATTAAGGTTATACCACAAACTATCAGGCACATGTCACAATACATCAAGAAGATATAAGGAAAAATCTTGACTATCAAAATCCAGTATAAAGGTGAGGCTAAAGTAGCCAATGATCCCAATTGACAGAAAGACAGAATAAGTGAAGCGACAATTAAGAAAAAAAGAAAGACATGTACGAAATAAATTAGCACCACATAATACTAGATAAAAGATTCGTAGAAAACCTTGAGGAATATTTCCACGAATCACTTTGAGAGTATAACGAACAATTGCACCGATGAGGACAAAAACGGGTGAAGGAGGATCAAGAGACATGGCCTCTGCTACTGTAAGAATTATCTTATCTGACATGTGTTTAAACTGTAGCTCATTTAAATGCACCGAAACAGTCTGGTGGCCAATTCCAACTCCTTGGACAACATATAAATCAGAAAAAACACCCTGTGAAAAGAAAGAAAAAAAGGTAAATTAGAACCTTTAATTATAAATGCAATTTGTAACAGAAGTTCTCTAGAAACAAAGTAAAAATCATATTCCCTTCGTCAGTTAGTAATTATACCTTTTGGGAAATCACTTATTTTAGAAAGTGCATTAATTGCAATTGAAATTTACATATGTACCCCCCAAAATCAAAGTGTGTCAAACCATACCTTTTTTTCCATTTTAAATAAAAAAGGTAGACGATAACTCCAGTATGCTATCTTTCTTACTGATACTCATTTCCAAAAATTGAGCAGAAGAAAGATTAGGTTTGAATAAAAGAAACGACACACACACACACACACATATAGGAGAGGATCATAGAGTTGGGCACTGAATGGTTAAATGGTGGCTTAAAACTTACACTGTCTTCAAGTGTTATTTGAATATCTAGGTCACCACATAATCCACCGCAATCACTCAATGGAGAGTCCCTTAGAGGTACATGAACCAAGTGATGAGGCAATCCATTAGCTTCAGGGATTAGTTTCCACAAAAATTGTAATCCCACTAAAGATGAAAAAACATTATCTGCAAGAAAGAAAAAGAAAGACCTGATAAAGTACATTATCATCAGTAAGAGGGGAATATGAATCACTCTCAGAACAGACTTTAATCATAATTTTGAATACCCTTGCAAATGCAGTCTTTATTCATCCATTTATGATATATTTGTTATTTAACTTTGGTTTGAGTCGATCATATTGCTGCATGAATGCAAAGGATAATTTCCAAAGAAAAAAAATTAAAACTTCCAAAAGTTTCACCAAAAGATTGAGGTCATTCTTCCTCGATAAATATCCAATAAACTAATTATTTGTACAGAAGATGTGAATCTTGAAAATTTTATTATACCTTCAGCATCAAATGCACGGACCCGGAGTGTAGCAAGACCATCTAAGTCGAGTTTGATAGAGCTGTGAAATATTTGGATTCTTGAGAAATTGTCGATATAAACTTTGCAACGAATTAACATTCCAGTATGCATATCAGTGGCATAAACAGCAGTTTCTTTTCGACCATTGTATGGAAGAATTGACTTAAGCCTGGCACTTGTTGAACACCGGTTGCTGGAATTATATTCGGGTATAACAGACAATATATCGTGATGATCCCATGACCTGGTCATATAGAAATAGAAGAAAAATATCAATAAAATAATGATTTAATAATAGCTACTAATTTATAGTCATAGGAAATTTGAGAATATTAGAAGTGTTACATTAAAGTGTTGGAAGTAATTATACGTGAAGGTTTATGTCATTGTTAACCACCTAAGCTCACCATTAGAGTTGATCTTATGTGCATCTTTTACACGGAAAATTTTCCCTGCAATACCAACCAATCGAGATCTATACACATCTTAACCACTTATTTCAAAAGATCTATAGTCTACGAGAAATTACGCAACATAAATCCATGAACCCCTTTTCCTAGACTAAAGCGCAAAGCTCGACATTATCATCCAAACCATGAGATATACCTACAAACACCTTGTTTGTTACGAAGAAGTACAATGTTATCTTTATAAAGTATTCATCATGAACGAAAAAAAGACGTTGCGTTGTAACATTTCAGAAATGCTTATTTCCATATGCAGTGGCAAAGCTAGAAACAAAAGCCTCGGGACTATCGTCTCATCTTACAAAGACCGCTTTCTAGATTTTTAAATTCATTATTAGTTTTCGGGACACTATAATTATAATGCATCTCCAAACTGTTTAAAAGCATAAACTAAACGAAAAGGGCATATCGAACAAAACCTAACAAACAATAACAACTACAAAATAAATAAAAATATAATATATATAATAGTCTATTGAACAAAACCTAACAAATAATAACATGTACATAAATGGAAAAAAAAACTAATTCTATCAAATTACACAATATGTATAAATACTTTATCTATATATAATTTTAAAATTATACATTCTACAAAACCTAACAAACAATAACATCTGCAGAAATGAAGAGAAAAAAAAAACTAATTCTATCATATTACATAATATAATTATATATATATAATAGTACATTGAACAAAGCCTAACAAAAATAACTACAGAAATATAAAGAAAAACTAGCTATAGCATACCAAAATATAACTTGTATCAAAATTGTTGAAATTTAACATTTGAACTATACGATCAACTTTTACAAAAATTTCATTCCGACAATTTTGATACAAGTTATTGGTGAGTCAAAGTCAAAATTGGACGTATTTTCGTAGTGGACAAATTAAACAAGAAACGGAGGGAGTACCATTTAAAGCAAGCACCGGAGCCTCGTAAACGATACTCGACGGGACGAGTCATCTTCGGAGGCAACAATATGTTCACATCCGCTATATGCGGTCCCGATAACCCATCCACGTGGCACACCGTCGTCACCACCACCACCACCGCCATGACCATCGCCGCCGATAACGATATCGCCATTCTCTATCGGAGCACCTTAATTAATTAAAACACTTGTTAATTACTTATTCATTATATATATATATTTAATATTTATAGTCACTGTATATATATATATACTGTATATAGGGTTTAAAGGAGGTGAGCTATGGTTTATTGGTTTTTATATATATATTTATTTATGTGTGATCTATGTGGCATGTTTGGCAAACTTTTTTTTTTACTTTTTTTTAGCTTTTTGCTTTTAAAAAGTCATATTCGTTTGGTATCACTGCTTTTTTTAGCCTTTACAAATCTAGATTTTAGAGGAATATAACTAGAAAGTCTAAAAGCAAAAAAAACACGTATTTTGAATATTTTGATAGCTTTTTTGCCACTATTTTCATAATTTAAATGAATATTGATCGTATCTCAAATAAAATTTTATTTTTATTTTTGACGTGTTATTTGATCATTTTTCGACAATATATTGTGAAATTTATCAAAAAAAATATCAAAAATCAACATGTTGAAAGTTCGTTTTTTTAACTTTTTGTCAAACACTTATTACATGGTTTTGAAAACAAGTTTTTTTTCTACTGCTTTTTAAAAGCAGGTTTTTGAACCAAAAAAACTAATGTCAAACGGACCATATATCTATTATAGATGTATGGGTTAATAATTACTATTAAGTATCATGAGGTTTAGACTATTCTAAGTCGGTACCAATGTGTTTCAATTTTGAACAATTAGATATCTAAGCTTTACCTAAAAAGCACAATTGATTGACTACTTCTGTTTAGCTTTCGTTTACTTTAGGCATTTAGACCTTGTTTGTACGATAGTATAAGATGTATAGTTTATAACTATGTACTATCACTAGGATGGATAATATCACCGTATAGGTGGTATTAGCTATAAACCCCTTATTAACGTGACTCTTGGTATAATTACTACCATCACTTATATAATACCAACTGCTAGGTTATCACATGGATTTTACGATACTAATAATCATATATCATCTCTTATAACACAAACAAACATGTTCTTAGAACATTTGTATCAGGCTAGCAGTCTTACTCTTCAAAGTTAACATAAAAATGTTGTTTTTCTGTGATTAGTTATCACTTCAAGTTCTTAAAAAAACTCAACCTATGTATCATTTTATCAACTACGATTCAAAAAAATTGTGATATAGTATTTTTTTTTTTGTTAGAATGATCATAATTCGAGAGAGAAGACAATTTAATACTACTATCATTTAATGAATAGCTATAAAACGGAATGATCATTTTTAACCAACATTACAACACATATTAATGTAACACAATTTTTCATACAAGATATGTATGATTTGGCTAAAATTACTATATTAGCTAATTTGCTATTATTGTTCTATGTATGTTTGAATTTGAAACTAAAGAGCATCATGGAGTTTTGGAGCCGAGACTAGTATGATTTCTATGAGAGAGGTGATAGAACAAGATATAAGTAGGGGAGACAGGTTGAGTTATGGGTTTATAGTAGATTGTCAAACAGGGCAAATGAGTAAAGTAAATGAATATATCAGTTATTTATGATCGAGTGGACATGATTTGTGGATGTCAAATTTGATCTGTTAAGTACCAAGCACTTAGTAAATCGACAATGTTGTCAAACACGAGAACGAGAAAAATGAGCATCTTTTTGTATGTGTCTTTTCAACTGGGAACGATGAAAAAGTTTAGACAAAATAACGAATTAACAAGAATAATTATTAAAAACAAAATTGTTGAAACACTGTTTAATGAATAACAATTCGCTTTATAATTTGAAAAGAATCCCAAAATGTGTAATATATTACACTTCTCTACAGCTTTGTTATCAACTAATTAATTAAGTATCTAACTTGTACCTTTCCTTGAATTTTTGTACGTGTTATAATGTAATAAAAGTTTAGGTAGTAACTACAAAATTGAAATAAGTGGGTGTTGACTGACAATATGCAAAACCTCAAGGGGGGTCAATGATAAAAAAACCCCTTAGAAATAGGATGGACACGTGTCATGGGGCTAATGGCCAAGTGGCTAATAAAGTGTGAGCGGTCTAATATTTGCCCACCCATATGTATATAAATATGATCCCGATAAATAAATTTAAAAATTTTAAAAAAATTGAAAAAAAACATAGAGTGAATATAGTAAATTAATAATCGTATATAAAAATTAATATGATCTTTTATTGTTATAGAAATATAGTTTGGGAGATGAATTGATGTGTTAACATAATTAGCATATTTATTTAGTTATTTATTTATTTGAATTGCATTATGGTATATGAGTGATTAGTAAATTAGAATAGTGGTATTTTTAAAAAAATTTGACGGGTTCATTTCTATTGGAAAGGAAACGGATTTCACCGAATATTGTAAAATAGCATTATTGTTATTATCTGGTTAATAATGGAAATTTGTATTAATGAAAGTTCCAAACATATATTTCAGCTACAAACCTTGGTTTTACAAAATGACATTTAGAATGAAATCCGAGGTTAGATTATGGGTACGTTTGACAACATCTATTTTTAGTGTTTTATTTTTGATTTTAAACATATGTGGGTGTCTGAACGGTCAGATTATTTAGCTTATGAAAATCTGATTTTTATGATGAAAAGGCTAAAAAAACCATATTTTCTCAAAACCGATTTTTAAATATGATTTTAAACCAAAAAACATGTTATCAAACGGACCCTATAATTATAATTAGAAGATAATTAAGTTATCAAAATTAGAATGGGACTGAATTCACAGTAGTTGACTGCAAAAAATTATTTATTTGTATTACATCTAAAGTTGCTCCATTTCATGAAAAATCAATGAATGTCAAATATGTCCATTAACCAACATCCCAGCAACGGCCAATTTTAATCATTAATAAAACAAACCAATTTATGCTCGAATTCGACTCGCTTATATTGCAGCTTCTATTTTTCCGTTCAAGCGAGGCTCACTTGTAAACGAGTCGATCCTTTTGGCGAGCCGAGGTCGAACTTGCTATGCAGGATATAATTGTAAAAAGTATATCGAATATATGAATTGATATAGCATACATTGTCAAAGTGGCTCAAAATAACAAATAGTTAAGTTTTTTGTAATCACATTCGTTGCGAGTAGATGTGGACAACAGTGAATTTTGAAAACAAATATGCCACCTAAGTACAAAAAGAATTACTACTATTAAAGGAAAAGATAAAACACCGATGAGAATATATTTCGCAGGCAAACCTCTCAAGGTGCACAATCGTAGATGTACTTGATGTTGCAATGCCTCTTCCGTACAAGATTTGATCAAGAAATTCCATCTGATTTAATTCTGGAAAGTCTTGTATACAGTCCATCATTTTCAATAAGTTCCGAGTGGTTCCCAACCTGCGTTAATCAGAAATACAAAATAACGATCAACTTCTCAATATCATAAGTAAATGGTATTTGAAAAAGATCTGTAAGCCCACCTGTAAAACAAAAATCTACTCAAAATTTGCTTCGCTGTGCTAAATTTTTAGTAAAGGAGTAGAGATAATGAGAGAGAAATGCTGGGAAAAGCATTGCACGCCATCCCCATATATCCCCTTTTACGTGTTAAAAGATTGTAACTACAAGATAAAGAGAATACCTCCACGACTCGACCCCTATTCATGACAATGATTTTATCAACGGATTTGACAGTTGATAACCTGCAAACAAAGCGATGGCTGAGTATTTCTTTTTTAATAAATAGATTTTCAGAATAAGAAAACATCTATTTACTAACAAAAACTAACCTATGAGCGATAACGATGATAGTCCTTTTTCTTCTAGTATCGTTTCTGAGAGTATTAAGAACCCTCTAGGCAGACAGAAATGTATTAGTACTGATAAAATAAAATTCACAGTAAAACTTCCTAGATGACAATTAATTACATGCATATATTAAATTCCAGCAAACCATAACTAATTTTTATACTTCTAATTAAAGCGTGACATTCAAGCGCTTTTTAGCAGTTTTCTTAAAAACAAAGAGGGAGACTCACTGCAATATTGTATTCGTTTTCAGCATCAAGAGCACTGGTGGCTTCATCCATGATCAAAATGGTCGGGTCTCTGAGTATAGCTCTTGCAATGACTATTCTTTGCTTTTGTCCCCCGCTTAGTAAATTATCGTCGATAATTGTATCATAACCATACGGAAGAGAGGAAATAAATTCATGAGCATGGGCTTGTATAGCAGCCTGTACTATCTCTTCCTGTGTAATCTCTCTTGGGCAACCATAACTGATATTATATCTTACATCTTCACGAAACAGGCGGGGTTCCTGTTCGAATACAAAATTTGTTCATTCTGGTAAGTATTCAAATTTCAAATATAATATTGTGTAGCCACTATTGTATACTAAAATTCAAATTCAATATGAAGTATTTTGGATTTTGTTATCTTGTACGTTGACCTGTTGTATATTAAAATTAAAATTCAACATAAATTTGGTGTACAAAATAAGTTGGACAGGCTAGTGTATGCAATGGTAAAACCTAATTGAATACTGAGTATGCAGAACTGTAAAAATATTTTAACATATTTTTGCTGTTAAATATACGATGTATAACCTGTCCAACAAATCCTATATTATTCCTCAGCCACTTAATGTCCAGCTTCTCAATAGGAAATCCATCGACTAGAACCTGAAATATAAAATAATTAGGTTTATAAATTATAATCCATGGATGATACTAAATATGTTAAAATGACTTACTTGGCCTTTAGTTGGCTCATAGAGACGTAGCAAAAGATTTAATAATGTGCTTTTCCCACTACCGTTCAGACCAACCTATCAGAAATAAAGGAAAGACAAGTTAACCTAAAGAACAGTTGTATAGTTTTTACGATTCAGGATCCTACATATTCGGAAGAGCTTCTTACAATTGCCACCATTTCATTAGCTTGCACGGAAATATTTACGTTCTTAAGAACAGGTACCTGTTGAAATATCAAAAGCCAAACAGAAATAAGTGAAGAAGGATAACTTAAACAAAGGAATAAATTAAATATCAACAAGAATTCTGCAAATTGGCTGTTAATGATGAGACGTACTGATAACCTTAAAGGGTAATGAAACGACACATCTACAAATTCTATGTTTCCTTCCAGTCCCTCCAACTCAGTTCCTGTGCACAAGAAGATTCACAGAGATCATAATCAATATAACTATGGTCTTCTATGGTTGTAGATTTACTGTTCATGTTTTTTGCTCGTTCGCTTCAAAGCTGTATTGTATCTAGTTGACGACCTTAAACGCCGAGCCTTCCCTGGTTTTTTTTAGCATGAAAGCCTATTGTTTTTTTTGCTTAATACTGTAGAATGTTCTGGCTGATCAGCTTAGAAGGCTATTCTTTTCCGGGTTTTTGGTCTAAAAAAACTAGTATGATACGAGATTAGTTTTTCCTCAAGCGAAACAGGTACAAGTTGATTTCTGAAAAGTTGTGGCCAAATCTATCAATCCGTCTTTATCTTATTATTTCTCCTCCTGAAGTGTGTACATCTGTGTGTGTGCGAGTGTGTGTGAGAGAGAGAGAATTCGTGCCTTTCGAAATGAATTGATCACTAGGCATGAGACTGATTAACTGAAAAACTTTTTCACTTGCTCCAATAGATTGAATCAATGACGATAAGCAATTTTCAATTCTCCATGCCGCGTATATCAACCACTCGCAGTATAATACGTACTTCATAAGTTGCTCAGCTGATACATGGCCATTAATTACAGATACTCCTCCAAAAAAAATTGCAATAACCTAATAAATTGGAGCGGTTAACACAATATTCGAAGTATGTACCAAAATAAATCATTATAAAAGCCTAGTTTGGTTGCAACTTTAAAGAAAAAATATGGAATTCTTTAGGCTGATATAAAAGCTGAGTTCATTTAACTCGAAGCTTTTGCTTTTTTCAGGGAAAGTTTATAGAAAACGGATGAACCAAATACAGTCCATCATCTCAGCAAAAAGCCAAAGAAAAAAGAGCTTAACATCTCCAAGCAAAAGAGCTTAACATTTAAATGGCCACATAAGTTCGGTGCAGCTTATAGGCAAATAAGCTGCTTTTTGTAAGGTTGGAGAAAAGAAGGGTTTATTCAGCTTAAGCTTCTAGCTTTTCCAGGCCAAATAAATCAGAAAATTTCAACTTGTGAGCAGTTCATGCAATCCAGCTTTTAGATTAAAAAAAAAATGTTAAGAGTTGAATTCAAAAACTACAGCCAAACAGGCCTTAAATAGCTTGAGTAAATGAGTAATATTAATAGAGTAGATTATGATATACTCGCCGAAAAGAGACAGACCTGTGTTGAACGGTATAAAGTGTTGAAACTAAAATTCCAAAGCCCATAAGCAGCACTTTCTCGAGAGGTAATGTATGCTAATTTTTCCAGCCTTTGTTTGTACCTACAGTTGTATAAATACGGATTGGTTCTAAGATTGTTTCTTTATTTTACACCATGTAATGTCTTGGAAAATAAAACAAAAAAATTAGAAACAGGGAGAAATTTAAAGTTAGAATAGTTGCCTTTCAAGTTCTTCTTCTTCTGTTCCAGAACTTCGGATTGTCCTAATCAAGGAAAAGGTCTGGTGAGCCGCCTAAATTTTATTGACAGATATCAATAATCAGAATAAGGACTGCTATTACAAATGATGAGTAGGAACATATCACAAGTCAGACATAGATATTACGATAAAGAAAGAAAGAAGGATCGGATTCTGGATTTACTTCATTGGCAAAAGCAATGTACTCCTGGGTATATTTAGCAGCTTTCTTTTGGTACCTATCAATATGCAAATAGGTTTTAGTAATCGATGAATCTAAATACTTTTAATTCCTCCCGTTTTTATCCTTCATTAGGCCGTAAAAGGTAAGGCAAATAAGAAAGCTTACTGGCCGTAAAACAAGAAGATAGTGGAAAGTATCAGGCATATCGATAAAGATGATATTGCAAGGGGACGAGATAAGGTCAGCAAATTGATTAATGCACCTGTGCCCTGAAATAATATGATAATGCACCTCAAAAGGTTAACAAACCATTACATAGTGTAGTATTGTTATACCAAATCTCCCACAAACTCAAGTTGTAACTACAATCGTTTTTTTTAATCAGGTACTTATTTTATGACAACTCAATTTTGGGGAGGCGATGCACTTGTAGATTTGTTTTCTTTTGTTTCTCTTAAGTCTTAAATTGTTAGAATAAAGCGGTGTTATGGTATTTGCTGAGAGACCATCATAAATTACCAATTTTACTTAAAAGTTTGAATTAGTTTTAATTACTGGACTGTGCAGCTAAAGGAAGTGAGTGGCAATAATAGTGGCAAACCTGGAGAACATTGCGTATTATCAAATGTATATCGTTTCCAATAATATTAGACAGTCTTTGGCAATCTGATCCAAGCCTGCTGGTCAAATCACCTACTGTTTCTTTGTCATAAAATGATATGTCCTGCATTTTAGGGGACTACATCATAACTGAAACCTCATTTATACAAAATAAGAGAAAATGTACTAGCTTTTCACATACGTATAATCATATTTTAGCGAGAAAATATCGAACCTGGAAAACTAGAGCTGCGTATAAAGTCTCCCTCAGACGCTTAAGCTGCAAAAGTTTGATGAGATCATGAATTAACTTGGCTAAATGGTTGTAGTTTACAAAGTACAAGAATAATTGGGTGTATAGTTAAACCGTAGGCTTCAGATCCCTCTGATTAAATACAACTGTATTGACACTAAAGATTATTTGGATAGGTAGCTAGCTAGAAAGCTCCATTAGCCTCTCTGAACAAATTAAAAAACTAAATTGTTCTTAAATTTTTAAGAGGCACTTACCAGGATCAAATTTGCTACTCCAAAACAGCCACTTCGCATACCACTGAATTGACACAAAAACATGAACGAAATTAACCACCTTGTTTAGAATATGACACAGCTCAATTTTCATTTTATGAATATACTGTTTTAAAAGCTGTGCTTAGGACCAAGAAGTATGATCTGGTTTATCGTTTATATAATACTTAAAAAATATAGGTAACATGAAATTAAGCAAACAATACCTGCATATACCAGATGTTAAGCATAATGAAAGCAATAGTTGGGAGTTTCGATAGAACACTGTAGTGTGACCCCTTTGTGCAGAAAATATAGACGCTGTCAACAAGTTGGGTATCGATATTTCACAGAACTGCACAGTAATAAGAACCACAGTCACAAAATGATCCAAGTGAACCATACGAATCTAATTCAAGTTATTCAACCCTAAAAGACCACTGGCTGAGTAATATGCATTTCCAGGGGGGAAATCCATCACATGGAATGAATTGCGGTATCATGAAAATCTATTTTCATGTTAGATTTATCACATGGACAAGGAAAAATGAAATGAAACAAAGCATGTCGTCCAAGCCGCTCGGAATTTGGATCAACTACAGTCCACAGTTTGTTTTCTTAAATTCATTGTTTTAAAGTAAATGTTGGTTGGTCTCATCCTACTTATCCTCTCGGTTAATGAGAAACTTATTTCAGAAGGAACTCTCCCCTTTTCCGCTATTAATAGTGTTTACAATTTAATAAGCGGGTCGATAGTGCTTTCGAAAAAAACTCCTTGTAATAAACCTTAATTTCAAAAAGAAGAAAAACAAAAACTGTCCGATGGAACGAAGTTATATATCTATAATTTCCGTCTAAAATTCATTCCTGCCTAAACCTGGGAACCTGATTATTTATCTTAATTTCCATCTGGCTTCACCACCGTCCATTCACTTCATTCGTTCACGATGACCTTTTCATATTCTGTTCTATGCTGGTTTGTTATCAAACCGAGCTTTTAATTCATAATAAGAATACAAGCTTTTGCAATATAATGCTATTCATACATGTCAAATGTTAACTACAAGGACAGAACTAAAAATTCTCGACGGGGTGAAATTCAAACGAATTTATATCTTCTCTATCGAGACCCAAAAGATGTCTTTTTTATCCGCAGCTTCCTAGCTCGTCTTCTTTTGAGTTTATTTTAGCTTTTATGACTCAAAGGCTAGCATTTTAAAAACTAACAAACCAAACCAATGTAGTTTTTTTTAAAGCAAAAAGCTAAGAAACTTGTCAAACAGGCACACAACCACTCCTGATTATAGGCAAATAACAATTCGCAAAAAAATCAGCTTAAAAAAAATACTTACACAATGGGTATAATTCAGTAAACTATATCAATGGTCTCTCATTATCTAATTATCTTATAGTACTATGCAATGCCTATAGCTTCATAGCTCTTTGTTATAATAGTTTAAAAAAAAAAAACCTTACAAACGCACCGCAGCTATAACAAGAGAAGCAAACGCCGTAAAAACGACACATCTACTGTTGTTGTCATCCACCACCAATCCCCAAACACGACTCAACAGCATGAAAACCGAACCATTTGGTACAAATTTCTTTTCATTATCATTGTCACTCAGTCTTCGCCAGCTGCCACGTGGCATGTATGACAGCACTCTGACCTTGTAGGTCTCAGCTGCCGGAGAGGCTAAAAACATCGCAAGTTGCTAGGTCTTTTTAGTTTTTTTTACCCAGAAGCTAGTTTTTTTTTTTACCCAAAGCCTACCTTTTTTCTCCCAAGAGCTAGCTAACAAACCAGATACATGTAGCTTTTTTACAGCAAAAGGCCAAGTAAGTTTCCAAACAGGCACACAATCACTCTTAAGTTATAGGCTAATAACAAGCTAAGCTACACTGTCGTTGTAGATTGCACCTTTTAGCAATTTCGCAATATAAAGTAAGTGTAAAAAAGTCTCTGCCTGTATCATCACTCGTAACAAAAATACCATTTGGCAAAAAAAAAAAAAACTCAAAAAGGACTTACAAACGCACCGCAGCTATAACAAGAGAAGCAAACGCCGTAAAAACGAGACATTTACTCTTGTTGTCATCCACCACCAATCCCCAAACACGACCCAACACCACAAAAACCGAACCACCACTCATTACATTTTCCTTTTCATTATCATTGTCACTCAGTTTCCACCAGCTTCGACCTGGCAAGTATGACATCACCCTGACATTGCTGTTGTCAGCTGCCAAAGATGCTTCAAGAGCATTACAGCATTTGTTGTTTGTGTTCTTGAATGAAATAATACTAATTCTGTTATGTAACTGTAAAGGATAATGGTTATTATTAGTGAGGTTTAAGTTTAAATTTAAATTAATTTGATGGTTTTTGAAATGGAATTTGATGAGCTGAGTTAATCTCATTTTTTGTTTGTCAAGCTCAGTGATTGATGAGCGTTAAGTCAACTTGGTTGGATGGATATTTATATAGTACTGATATTTATATAGTACTGATATTTATAATAAAAAAAATATGATATAAATTGGGATGATGATACAAATATTTTTTAAAAAAAAACATAGGATATAAGAAATTTTGTGTGGTTAAAGAGAGAGAAATAGTGTAATTATTTTTTATTTTTTATGAAAGTAGTTAATATAGTAATTAATAAAAAACTATAGGGGTATTTTTGGAAAAAATGACTAAATTTGACAGCTTCATTTTAAATAAAAAAAAATATACGATATAAGAAATTTTGTGTAATTAAAGAGAGATAAATAATGTAATTAATTTTTATTTTTTATGAAAATAATTAATATGGTAATTAATAAAAAATTATGGAGGTATTTGTGGAAAAAATTACTAAATTGGGCAGCCCTCATTTTAAAGAAAAAATAAGAAATTTTGTATGGTTAAAGAGAGAGAAAGAGTGTAATTAATTTTTATTTTTTATGAAAATAGTTAATATGGTAATTAATAAAAAAACATAACGGTATTTTTGAAGAAAAAAAATGGTTAAATTGTGCAGACTCATTTGATTTGGGTTGACTTATTATAATAGAATAATATATATACTCTTTATTCAAATATTTATATTCCTGTTTTTTCAGTTAGATATTCACTTTGTTTCAAATTTCATTAGTAATATATTGATTAACTTTACAAAGTTTTCAATTACATTAACATAATGGCAACCAAGCCATACATTATCTTTCTCATCATCTAATACCCGCTAATCTCGATTAGATGATCGTATTGCTATCATGCGTCTCGATTTGGATTAATCTCGATTTAGTAAATTTAGACTTGAAAAAAAAAAAAAATAGTCCGGATTTCAAAATTCGAGCCGTATAAAGCAATACACTTCCTCCGTCCTAAGAAAAGTATCTTATTTTTAAATGATTTGAACCAGTTTTACTTCAATTTCAACAAAACAAAATATAAAAATAAATAAAAATTCAAACTAAAACTATTTCTTACTTCAAACATGAGATCATAGTTGTAAATTTGATACATTTAACAAAAAAAAATCAATATTTCAAAAAATAAATTGAGAAAATTTACTAAAAAATAAAAATGATCCCTTGTTTTGAACGTTTCAAAATAAAAAAAAAACAACATTTATTTTGAGACGGAAGCAGAAGATTAATAATAAATTTAAAATTAAAAATAAAAGAAAAGTATTAAATTCCAGATTTATAATATTAGAGTCGTGTAAATAAAGTGTTTTGATCAGAGCTATTTTTTTTCTAAATCTTTAACAAAAATGGCGGGGGAGGAGATCGAGACCGTTAAACCCAAGCTCCGTCCGATCGTACGGCTAGGATTAATCCTCATCTCACACAGCTTATTAGTCAGGTTATTTATTTTTCTATTCTTTTAAAATTTTCTCTAACTTTTATCATTACTTTTAATTTATTGCATTAAAAAAACTGTTTTTTCATAAGAAACGAGTGCTTAAAAAAAAGCTCTAATTTTTTATGATAATTTTTAAGCTGTAACCTTTGTTAACATATAAGTGGGTTGTAGATAATATAGAAATATTTTATTATGAAATTTAATTTTGGAAATTTTAATGTGACAAAAGCTATAAAAAAAATCAGTAAATTCCTTGCTTATCTTTTTCAAATTTACTTCACTGTGGGCTCGTTTGGCATCAGTTTTTTTGGGTCAAAAATTTGCTTTTTTTTTAAATGGAATGAGAAATAAGCCTGGTTTAAAAAAATTGTGATTATTTTAAAAAAATTGTGATTATGTTAGCTTATAAGTGAGTTGTAGATATCGAAATATACTCTATAAGAAAGGTTTTATTTTTGAAAAATTTAATGTGAAAAAGCTATTTAAAGCAAAAAAAATCCGCAAATTCCTAGTTTATCCGCTTTTGAGTTTTTTTTTAAAGCTTTTTTGACCCAAAAGATAGATTTTAAAATGCTAAAAAAGTTGAACATACTAAATACTCGTGTGTTTTGCGTAATTAAAAAGCTAAAAAAGTTTATGACCCGATAGTTATATGATTACTTACATCTTCAGGATGTATGTATGTATCGCAGTGTTGCATGCTGTATTGGCGGAGTTATGGCGCTTTTGGTGTTACCTGTTTTCGCCAACAATACTTACGTTTCCGAAAATGCCCTTATGCCTGGTCAGTCTTTTTATTCTACTTCACTTGCTTTTGTTTTTGGTTTTTGTTCTTTTTGATATTTAGGATGAGATTCTATTTGGGTTTTTAGGATTTTGGGAATTGACACGTGTATGCCTATATATATATATGTATATGTATATTATATATATGATGTTGTGCACCGGATTGATACTTAGTAGTTAGTTAAATATTTCTGAAAATGTCCTTATGCCTTATGGGGATTTTGTGTTAGTTCTTGCATTTAATTGGGTTTTGTTATTGAGGATGAGATGTTTTTTGGGTTTCTAGAATTTCGGGAAGTATTAAGGAAATTGACACATGGGAAATTCTAAAGTTTAGAAGAAGAATTTTTATGATATTATGCACCTGATTGATAATAAGTTAGTTAGTTATGTTTCGGAAAGTGCCATTATGACTGGTCAGTATATTCATTTAGTTATTGCATTTTTGTGGGTTTTATCTTTTAAGAATGAGATTTTATTTGGGTTCTGACGATTTTGTGAAATAATGGGTCAAAAACCTGCTAATTATGCAGTGTTGTGTTAATGTCGTTGATGAACTAAATTGCTCACTGTTAGTTACTTAATACTAACAGTTTATTGCATATTAGAAGGGAAGTGAACAAAGAGGCATCGGGGTTCTAGTTGGCGTATCGCGTTAGCAGTTCGGTTCTTCAAAATTTACTACTATGTATATGAAATAATGCTTGAGTATGAGATTGTGAAATGAGAACATGCTTAAGGCTATGTCATTCGTTAGTGATATTTGGTTGGATCACTGTGTCAATTAACTCATTTAAAATACTACCAGACAGTGATGTATCAATGGTAGTGATAGTACCCATCTCATAGTAATATTGGTTACTTTAAATTTTCATTGTTTATTAGTAGTTAAACGGAGCACATCTAAGTTTACGATTAGCCTATTTATATCTCTGTAAAGATTGCGTTTGAGGATTATAAAACCGAGTACTAAGAATGTGTAAAACGTTATATCACTCTTCAGTGAGGTTTTTGACGTATCAACACTGCACTTATTGACTTTGATGGAAGTTTATCATTTTGGACACCCCCCCGCCAAGTCCGTAACAAAGAATTAAGATTTTTTGGGGGGGGGGGGGAGGTGTATTCAATAGGCAGGTTTTTTTCCTCATGTGTTTCAATTTTCTATATTTTTCCAGGTATTTTGTGTGTGATTTCTTTTTAATGAGTGCTAACCAGATTATTTTCATTCATTAATTTATATGCTCAACACTAGTCGATACAACCATCTTTTAACTAGATGGCTTAGCGCTCCAAGTTTAAGCTCTTTGCTAGGCATTGACATTATGGTTGTAGTCTTGTAGAAATAAGTATTCACATACAAAAGACTCGATATGATCCCTTTTGGCACCAGGACCTTGGTAAAAAATATGATTTGAAGAAGCATTGATAAGAAAGTAGCTTAAAATGCTGCACCAGGGTGTTTGCTATGAGAATACAAGGACCAGAAAGTTATGGTCTAAAATAAATGCATTTGAATTGGTATTAAAAGGTGATTTTGTTCAATTTTATTTCCGTGTACATGTCTAACAACTATCAAATAAGTCATATTCATATTTAACACGTCATACAAGGGTATTTACCTATTTATAAAGTTTAACTAGCTTTTTTTCTGAAAAAAAAAGAACCCCAGATTCACCTATTAGGTTTTATTTTTCTTCAGCAAGAGGATTAGTTTACTTAAGCAGGAAAATTGACTTCTAAACACCATGCCTTCTTTGAAGCAAAATTCAGAACAATTGGCTTAAAGAGAACTGGCATCAAACAGGTCTTTTTGACTAGATTGTAATTTTCCTTGTTGCTTTATATAATTTGCAAGCCGCCACTGGTGAATCACAACCTCCTGTATTAATTCTATAATGATGTATGTTTTATTTATCATTGTCATTGTGCTGTATGCTTTCGTAACCTCAGTACGTGGTGATAAACGTGGCTTAGATAGAAGAGATCTGCCTGCTATTATATTCTTCTCAATTTCCATTTCAATTGCACTGATTATCCAATACTTGTGATTCTGACCCCTCTTGTTTCCTAACAATGCTTACCTTTTTTGCATTTAATTTGTATAATTTGGCTTTCTGTGCATTAAAAGTCCGTTTTGTCAACGATTTTTACTTTATTTTTTCCAATCTTCTTTATAAGTTTTTATGTTCCAGGTTCTGCCCAGCCCATGCTTTCCTCTCAAGATGGCTCCGCTGCAAATAACTTTGTGAAGGAGTTAACAGAATTTCATCTGAAACCCGATGGCGCAGGCATGTACGTGTGTTTTCGAGACAATGAATTTAATCTTCGAATAAAAGTTTTCTGATTTGACTGGTAACAGATTTTTTGGTCCAAAATCAGATTTTAAAAATATGTTTTGAGAATCCACTGAAAAGCTAGATTTTAAAATTCTGGATTTTTTAGATTTTTCAGCCTAAAAATCAGATTTTCAGAAGCTGAATAATCTGACTTGCCAAAAACCCACATATTTTTAAAATCTAAAATCCACTAAAAAAATCTGTTGCCAAACGGACCCATGTTTGACATTCTATTGGCACTTTACATAACACATTTAAATTTCTACTAGTTAATTTTTCTTTTTCGATTTTCATTTTTTCATTTCATCTTCGAATTCATAAATCCTCGTTAACTTCAAAAATATGCAGTGGAATCCCTGTCTTGATAGCAAAATACATGTTATACAACTTTTCTGATAGCTGATCAATCACAGTACCACCTAGTTTTTTTTTATAGCGTAATTTTTTTTATTTTGACATCTGATTAGCACATCACTATAAAACATCGCATACATTGCTCTAATTCTCATTTTCTTTTTCAGTTTTTTTTTTCAAAATTTTAATTCCTTGCAAACATTCCAAAATTGCAGTGGAATCCCTGGCTTGATTGCAGAAAATATGTTACAATTAGGCGCTGAAGTTCATTACCACAAAGTCCATCCTCAGTTAAACAAATTTCACCCTCTACACTTCTTTTCATCCCCAGAATCTAGCGTGATCCAAGACAATTACACTGACTTGACGCATGGCACTAGCGTTGTTGGAATCGTTAGAGCTCCACGTGGCGATGGAAAAGAAGCTATAGTGTTGGTGACGCCTTTTAATTCTCATAATCTTTCTCTCTCCGATTCTCTATCTTTAGGGATTGTATCCTCGGTTTTCTCTCTACTTACACGCGTCACTTGGCTAGCGAAAGATATAATATGGTTAGCCGCTGATACAAAACATGGTGAATACACCTCAGTTGTCACTTGGCTTAGGGATTACCATTCCCCTCTATTCAGGGATTATGCTGAAAATACAGATTCGTTTAAACGTGCCGGGACAATGGCTGCTGCTCTTGTGATTAAGGTATCTGATAAGAACAAAGAATACGATAGAGATACACTTAGTATCTACGCAGAGGCGTCTAATGGGCAAATGCCGAATCTTGATCTTATCAATATTGTAAACTATTTGGCTGTTCATAGTCAGGGATTACGTGTTAAGGTGGATAAAATCTGGTCATTTCTTGAGTGGAATTGGGTTGAGATTTTGGGTTCAATGTTTGAGTTGCTTGGAAAATTTGTTAGAAATTTGAACCCACAATGGAAATTTGGTATATCTGTTAGTGATTACGTCGATGGAACTGCTACACTTGCCAGTTCATTGTACAGTCAGGTATGAAAACATGCTACTATTTTGATACTTATAATGGACTCATTAGGTTGCATATAATTAGGTATAAAAACTTAACACTCTTTCGTTACTTGAATTAGTCTCCTTTATTGTTCTTTCCAGTCATAAGTATAACTCATAACAAATTCATCTAGTCGCATCTCATTAAGTAAAATAAAATAAAATTAGTGGGGGTTGAAAAGTAAGCATTTAAATATTATCTATACGCGTGTTTGGGGTCTTCTATTTTTATGAAATAGTGAAACATAGTTGTATTGATTTTAGATAGGTAAAAACTGGAAATTATAGTTTTACGAAAAAATTATCAAAACCATTTCTGTTCAAAACATACTTTTATACCTGCAAGCAGAAGTAAACATATCCAAACACATATCGTTATTTTTAATATTACTTAATAAGTACAAAAGAACGCCTGCTAGCAAATGTATTGTAATTATGTAGAAAGCTTAAACGTTTTTTTTTTCCGTTGGATGACATTAGGATTCAAATAATATTTTAAATTATTTGACTATGTTTATAGGCATTAGGTGTTCCTACGGGTCCCCATGGTGCTTTTCGTGATTATCAAGTTGATGCAATTACTTTGGAGATCTCACCTAAATATGCTTTGTATAACAAAGGAAGGCAAACCGAGTTCCTTCTTCGTAGTGGCAGGTCGGAACTCTTGGTTTTACACATTATATTTTTGAATTACTCTTCATTTAATTTTGTCGAATGTTTATGTGACCGTTTCAAATCGAGCAGCTTTCCTAGTTTAGATAGTTGAGCACTTGAGCTTCTTCAAGTTTTGTAAACTTATTTAAATTTCCGGGTTAGTAACAGTTTTGCAAACTAATTTACCTCCTGTTTTTGATAGCAATTTATAAAAAAACTAACAATTGATACACTAACATACCTTTATCGACGACTTAGTACACTCGTTTTACCAAATAGTAGAAAAATGTTGGGAAACTGGGAATACTAATTAATTGAGAAGTCCTGATATTTGTACACAATTCTATTGCTTATTTCACTTGGTACAATTTTCTATCAAAAGTTTCCTATTTTAGACCCAAAACTATGTTTTTTTAATGTAGTGTACGATGCAGAAAAAATGTTAGGTTTGGGTACAAGTTGGTAAGTTTACATGTCGGTCTAATACATTAACCTTATACTAACTAGTTTTCCCTAGATAACTACCGAGTAGGAAAACATTGGCATTTTTATGAATAGAAGTTGGATATTGTTGTTATATATCAGTGATAAATAGTATTTTGTGTTTTTCAATTGCAGGTTAATTGAAGGAGTGTTACGATCAATAAATAATCTCCTCGAGAAATTTCACCAATCCTTCTTTTTATACATTTTAACCTCGCCCAGTAAGTTTGTCTCAGTTGGAGTATATATGATCGCCTTTGCGCTTCTTATCGCACCTCTTCCACTAGTTGCAGCTTCTCTGTACTCAAGTGCCTATAATCAAAATACAAAGTTGAACAAAAAGGCCGACACCTATTTAATATCTTTTAAATCTTGGAAATGGCTCCATGCCATGAAATCTGTACTCGTAGTTCACCTATGGAGTGTTATTGTCACGTTACTTCCTTATTTCATTACACAAATACCAAATTCTAAGCCGATTAACAACCTTGGTATATGGATAGGTCTTTCTGTTATCACTCTCAGTACTCTACGCGTGATTTTGGGTTACTCAATCCCTCTCAGCAAAGTCTCTCCGCCTCAGCTAGAGGAATGGCTTCTCCTAAAATCCGTGACGATATCAGCTGCATTTATTGGTCTCTCTCTCATGTCGGTAATTAATTTCGCAACAGCAGAAATCGGAGCTCTAATTATTGTGCCAATGTGCTTGTTAGCTATCCCATATAGATATGATTTTCAAACCCGGTCTTTAAGGTCTTTGTTAAGGGTAATTTTCAACCTGGCTATGATGTTCATTGGGTTTCCACCTTTTGCGTATGTGTTGATGAGAAGTCTTTTTGAGGGATTTGGACAAGTGAGAGTGGGCGATTTCTGGTGTTGGGTAGAATCTCTTTGGGCTTGGAATAGCGCTACGTATCTATATGTAAGCATGGTTCACCTTCCTTGCTGGCTTTTGTGTGTTTATATCATGCTACAACGTTGTTGATCCGTCTTAGTTGTACAAGATGGGACCCTGTTGTTAGATTCGGTCATTGTGCATTACGTTCTCAAGGTAGCCAAATTTGTTGTAGGACATGTAAACCGATCCCACTTCGGTCATTGGCTTTTCAGTAGCAGCAAATAGATCAAGTTTTTTTCAGTTCGTCTCGAAGTGCGCCTTTTGTTGCCTTTTTCTTGGGAACTCTGAGACAGATGTTATTTGTTAAGGGACTAACTTATAAGAAAGAGTAAAGGTTGAGTATTGGGTTTAGCTGCTTCCCCAATTAAGATGATATTTTCCAAAGCAGTTTATTCGAGTTTGTAACTGTTTTGTTTCATTACGTTACACATGCATTTGTAACGATTTACGTGACCCTTTTTCTCAATTGTCTATCAAATGATCCTTTTTGATTCTCATTCTGGTCATCTTTTAGCTGTGTCAAAAGGAATTTAACTTTCTTTTGCTTGGAATCCATTTCAGAGCTGAGTGCTTACTTTAAAGCCAACTTTTTACCTCCTTTTGCTTAGATTCTATTTCAAATATAAGTTGCTTACTTAAGCCAATGTCTTTAGTATGAAAATATGGGTGTTGGATGATGACCCTTTAAATATTTTGCATCTTTCATTTTATTCTTCCTTTTTGGTTTTTTTTCTGATTAATTCGCACCGACAGGAAAACTTGTGTTCCTTTTTTATAATCAAGGGAAATTAATGTTGTGCTAAAAGCAGTATTAATAAAAAAAATAAAAAATCATCTTTAGATACAGAAAACTACTCCTTCGTCCCAAAATAATAGTCTATTACGAAACTACGTGTAAAGTTTGACCGACCAAGAACTTGTATCAAAAATGTTGAAATAATTTTTTTTAAAAGTTCATCATATGGTTTAAAAGTTAAATTACATTATTAAATTAAAAAAAATCATTTCGTTAATTTTGATATAAGTTCTTGATCAATCAAATTTTACACGTGGTTTCGTAATGGATTATTATATTGGGACGAAGGACGTATCAATTTTGGAAGCTAGTTATGTTGATGCACGACTTAATAAAAAAAATGTAAGAAGGTAAAAGCCCTGAGTTGTGACTATGAAAACAGAACAGAAGAGTTTTATAGAAATGAATAAAATGTGTAGCATTAATTTTGTACTAAATATGTTTCTTTTTGGTTAATTAATAAAGTGCACCTAATAATTCTCCACCCGTGAAGAGATATGTGGACATACTAACCACATTTGATATGCTACCTAATCTCCTAATCTTTTATTATATAAATTGCGTTAATATAAAAAGGGAAAAAATTAAAAATTTGACTATTATGAGACAGCCGAGACAATAAATAATTAAATATTCAGATTATTATATGGGTTTGACAATAAACCAGTGACTTTTTTTTTTTTTTTTAAAGAAACATGCTCATTATTATTAATAATAATGGACGGAAATACAAAGTTCACTACCCCTGAAACAGATTCCAAGAGACTAAGTAAAATAGAATAATACAAAGTCACAAGGCATAAGAAGACCGCTGACTCCAAAAAACTAGCAAATAATCCACTCCGGATAGGCAAATCAAAAACCAGAGACTTATCGACTCATTTTTATCGTAGTTGTCATTAAAAGGGTTGTTAAAATGCAGACTACTTTAATAAGTTTTCGTAATTCATGAATCAGCAGCTCGGTTCATTTAGACTTTGCTGCAAATAAAGTGCGGTGTGCAGGAATGAGCCAACCAATATTCTATTTTCGTTCTACGTTTCCTTACCAAAGTTGTCAAGAACGGAAACATGAACGAATGCGAATATGCGATAAACAAAGATGTGAACAATGACAACAATAATAAGATAGATTAAAGGTTGTAGTAAGCTACAATCTGTTACGGTAATGAGAATCGTGAATTACAAATCAAATTTCAGGAAACGGAAGACAAGCTTAAACGAGTTCATGAGTAAAACAGTCAGTGGTCAGAGCCACACTCGTATTATTGTAAACCCTGTCACTTGCTGTATATTTTCGATTATCAGCTTTATATATTTTGTTGGAATTTCAAGACCTCCATTGTGAAATCATAAACCTGGTTTAAAAGTCGATCACATAATTCAACATTTTAAGTATTCGGTCCAGAAAACTTTGGAAAACATTCATTTCGGAATTTTGCAAATCAATATATAATTTCGTAACTGACACTTGATGTTATTATTTTGGGGACTAATTTAGTATTTTACTTATTAAGGTGAATGAATATTATCAAATGCAGACACAAACATAAGAACTCAGATAAGCCCTCGTTTGATTGCGGGATTGATAGTTCTGTGATTATAAATACAATCAGGATTGAAATCGGATAATTATGGTTGGGGTACAAGTAATCCCGGAACTACAAATATCATCATCCCCTAGTATTACAAATGAGACTATTTTGGGTCATTTGATATCCCGTTACACTAATAGTCCCGACCATGTTTGTCCATTCAAACATAGTATTTATGGGACCCGATTCATTTGTAATTCTATCTCATCTAATCCCGTCCCACCCAAACTCAACTCTTACCCACTCACACACACAGTTACATACATTAGATACATAAATAAATTATAATCATGATAGTCACCTGAATTAGAATAACTATGGTTTCCTTATTAGTTGGAATAAAAATAGTACATAACATGAATTTTACAAAAAGAATGTAGTAGGTTTATTGAAATGATTAGACGTGAGTTTAAGATAAACTGATTAGAGTATAAGATAAACTGATTAGAGTATAAGATAAACGGGTAACAAACTGTGTCGCTAGTACTTTTTGAATAATAAATACTAATCTTTTAAATACATATTCAGTCGAACCTACAGTCAACACATTTCTGTTCATAACTTTCTGCACTCTACTGAGAAGCTCAACAGACTCGGTACCTAAAAACTCAAATGTATCAAACGCAAAAGGTATGAAACTGCGCTGATTGTCTTGACAGACTTTCTCATGTTTCTCTACGTTCGCTACCGCTGCAGTAGTAACTGCATGACCATGATAAATTCTCCAATAACAAACCCTACCAAGGGCGAAACGCCGATAATATCAACACACGCATGTTTCTCACCGCTCCAGCTGTAAACAAGAACGTCTGCTGGTCTAATGGTATATCTCCCTAGGGCTGGGTGAAAACCCAAAAAACCGAACCGAACCGATAACCGAACCGAAAAATACCAAAAAAGACCGAAACCAAAAAACTGAAACTTTTTCGGGTCGGTTTCGGTTTACAATAAAACCGAACCGAAAAAAACCAAAAAATCAAAAATAAAACCGAAAAACCCCGAAACCGGACCGAAAAAACCGGTCCGGTTCGGTCCAAAAAATAAAAATACCGAAACAAAAAAAATCGAACCTAAAAATAAAACTAGACCGAAGCGGACCAAACCCGGTCCTGTCACATCTAGTGTATTAATTAGGGGCTAAAGTAGTAATTTTATTATTAGGTGAATGAAACATGAATTTAAATACTTCAAAAAAAACAGACAAAACATAACAACTCAGACACAAACATAGATAGATATAGAGAGAGAAAGGTATAGATATAGATATAGAGAGAGAAATAGATAGATATAGAGAGAGAAATAGAGAGATGGAGGTTGAATTATGCGACGATCTCCTCCAAGAAATCTTCTCTCTCCTCCCTCCCTCATCCACCCTCTCCCTCTCTCTAGTCTCGAGACGCTTCCTCCGTCTCTCTCGTTCCTCCGTCTCTCACCTCTCTCTCCTCCTTCTTCCTCCCACCCACCTCTCTCTCTCCCATTTCCTATCCACCTTCCCTCACCTCAACTCCCTCTCCCTCTCCCCCTCCCTCCTCCTTTCCGCCACCTCCACCTGTCCCCATCTCCGTGTTTTACGGATACTCTCCGGTACCGTGTCTGGTTTTCTATTAGTCATTGTGTCGTTTAACTGTCCGAAGTTGGTTTCTTTATCCGTATCTGTAGGCCGGGGTTTTGATTTTGAGGTTTTGGGGATGTTTGGCGAGTTGAAAGAGGTTTCTATTAATTTCACTAATAAGTCGAGTCGAGAATACGATAGTTTGAATTCTACCCACTTGAATTCGAGTCTCCATGAGCCTAATTTGAATTATACCCAGTTTAATTCAAGTTATATTAGCCCTAATTTGAGTTTGACCCAGTTCAATTTGAGTCTACATGAGCCTAATTTGAGATTGACGCAGTTGAATTCGAGTCGAGAAATCCTTAGTTTGAGCTCTACCCACTTCAATTCGACTCGAGGGGACCCTAATCTGAATTCTACCCAGTTGAATTCGAGTCAAGAAAACTCTAATTTGAGCTCTTCCCAGCTCAATTCCAGTCGAGAAAACGCTAATTTGAACTCTATCCAATTCAATCCGACTCGAGGGGACCCTAATTTGAATTATTTCCAATTCAATTCGGGTGTTGGAAACCCTAGTTTCATTTTTCCCGAGCTTAACTCGAATATAAAAAACCCGAATATGAATTCAAGTCTCAAAAACCCGTGTTCGTCTTCGACCCAATTTAATTCAAGGTTAAAAGGTCCCAACTTTGATGGTGAACTGCAGTTAGAATCTTTAAGCCTCTCGTGTATACGTAACGACGATTACACACTAAGTTGGCTATATAAGAGCTGTAAAAAACTCAAAAAGCTCCAGTTTAGGGCTTGTGAGTGTATCGGGGTTGACCCCTCGAGTAATTCGTTTATAAGTTGCATTAAAAATATCCAAGAGGTTGAATTGAGGACTTGTCGGATGATTATCAATGTTGTTTTACTTAAATTAGCTGAGAATAGTAAATATTTGAAGAGTTTATTGGTTTATGATGGTGGGTGTAGAGAGGGTTTGCTTCGTTTTATCGAACAAAGCAATTGTGATTTGCAAAATCTAGATTTTAGGCTACCACTTGATTTGGATAACAGGCATTTAATCGCTGTGGCTGAGAAATTTAGGGGATTAAAGTCTTTGAAGTTACAAAGTTGTGTTCTTGTTACTGGTGAAGGGCTTAAGGCTATATGTTCGAGTATTAGAGATGGGCTCGAGGAGTTGGCTTTGATAAACTGTGACGTGGCGGAGAAGGAACCCGGTTTGTTGACGACTTTGGGACAGAATTTAAAAGGGTTGAAGAAACTCGATTTGTCGTATAATGAAGCTTTAGTTGATAAAGAGTTTGTATCGATGATTGTTTCGTGTGGAAATTTGGAAGAATTGAAGTTGAGGGGGTGTAGAGGGCTGAGTAATTTGGCTTTGGTTTCGATTTCGAAATGTTGTAAGAATTTGGAGTTTGTTGACATGATGTATTGTTGTGGGATTAAGGCTGAGGATGTTGAGTTGTTTGTGCGTAATTTGCCGAGGTTGAGGGAATTGAGTGTTGAAGACAACAAGGTATCAGATAGAGTTAAGAGTTGGCGTTTGAAATTGTCGCATTAGAGGAATTGTTTGCTGTACCACGTTGTTGATGTTGTATCATTTTATTTCTATAATTATTCCAATGTATCTAAATGTGTAAATAAAATATTCATGTCTATAAGAAATGTATAATATGTAAATTGTACTGTAATTTATAAATAGAAACCAAGAAATGTAAAATTTGTAGTAGATTGTACTGTATTTCTTAAGAAATATTGTATGTTGTTGTTCTCTTTTATTTGATGTTGATAACCTTGACCGTGAGTTAACGAAGTCTTTGCCTGACGTCATGTTTTACCTAGTTTCTTACGTTCGCTTAACTTTAATTTGCAACAACTATGCATACGATCATCATTTCAGTAAACCGTATTCTTAAAGATTTGCTATAATCGAGAGTCGTTGTAAGTTGTAACCAAATGGGAAACTTCGTTTTGGTTGAAGTTTCTTTCCTGCAAATCTGCGATAGACACTGAAGTTCATTATGTTCTCAACAGTGAGCAAAAAAGAGCAAGAAATGTGCCATGAGTGGGTTTCTACTTTCTATAAACCAGCTTATTCTGATGAAACTGATTACCTCTCCTAGTCTTTGTTCAATGGTTATTAAAGACAGCCAAACAGATCACAGCTAAAGTAATACACACACAAAAAGTTGAGCTCATCCAGATTAACATCTAGGAGTATTAATATTTATGAACACAAAACAAAGGAACTCCGGTTTTAAGCTAGCTAACCAAATGTATTACGACTTATTAGTTGCGACTTGTAACTAACAATCCCTGTATATAAAAGAACATGTTTCCAGTGAAGTCTTTGTCAAGGTGAAGAGAACATGTGGTTTTTGTTGGCCTTTGGGTTGAGAAATAGCAAGTTAATTGTCATGTTCACTGTGAAGGTTTCTTTTGTGATTCAGAGGAGACTAGAAGTAACCTACCGGTTCGGTTCAGTTGATGAAATAAATCTGAGCGACATATTCAGAATGTTCACGAGCTTTGACGGAGTAAATTACGTACGTACATTCATGAATTTACCCGGTCTCATATTTTATACTTTGTGCATTGTATAAAGATGAAAATGGAAGCAAGAAACAATGTGAGGGACAAAACTAGATAATAATACAACACTACATCCCAATATATGCAGGCCTTTGAAGCCCCATATAGACCTTATTAACCAAAAAATAATGACTAACCAAAGCAAAGCCCAACTCCAAGAATTAGCCGAAGAAAGCAGTAACCATGAACAACGAGACAATTCTGGTATCGAGTCCCTCGACTAACGAATATAGACTCTTTTTCCCGGTAAGTACGAATATAAACTTATAAGGTTTGGTACAGAGTAAATTAAATTATGAAGGTTTAGTTCTTGGTGTGTTTCACATTGATATTTGTCGGAAAAATCGTAGTTATTATTTAGGTATATATAGTCTGGAATACATAGCTGTGAATCTGTCGTGACTGAAATCTTAACTGCGCAGTAAATAAGTCCAGACAAAAATTTCGACTTTACGTACCTCCCAAATTACCGAATCCAACCACGCTGTTAAGATTAAGTTATATTTTACGGAATGATTCCTTGATTTACATCTCATACTTACTGTTTAAAGCCAAGCCTTTGCATTCCGGATAGCGTCTTGTGCCTAATGAACTCGAAGCATGTAGTAATATTGTTACATCTGGATAATTCTACTTTTAAAAGATAAGCTAATAATTAACATACATGACTATGCTTAGTAGATAAATAATGTGTTGGGAAAATTGTAGGAAAACATGTTTTAAACATGGTTGTTTCAAGTGGTCACGGACCATCTTTGAGTCAATTTTCGATGCGACTACTCAGTTTTTCTGAGTCCATACTCAAAGCGTTTGAGTAGCTCGTACGACGAGCTTCGCAACGGTATATCGCATGACCTATTCGGAGGAAGGGTGTGAATGATAATTGGACTCGAAGGTTGGTACTCGAAAGAGACAATAAAGCCAATGCTGGAAAATGAGAAAAGAAATGGGATTTAACCCATGAGGGTTATCCCACATTGGAAAATCATGAGTGATTTTTACAATATATATACTAAGGTATCCCATGTGGATATTAAGTAGTGTGTCCACATACACATGTGTGTATTGTGTACCACGGGCGGGCTTGCTCGTCGGGAAAAGTGCGTCTGCCCCTGTTCGGGAAAAACTTCCAGCAAAGCTGTAACTGTTGCAATTTCGAAAACTTACAGTAGTAAATTGACTTTAATGGCTGAGAACTCAGCAAGCCTATAAATAGGCAGACCCCCCACATGTCAAATAGATACACACATTCTGAAATCAAACACCAGAAGCATATATCATCTCTCCAAAAATCAGCATTACATTTTAGAACCAGAGAGAACCACCCACCAACAGCTCGACCTTGACTCGTCGCCAGTTTCCGGCGAGTCATCCGAGACGTTGTACCTTGGGATCGAAGCGCCAACGCAACCAGAAACCTTAAGGTGGTTGGGCGAATATCGGTTAAGGGCATACTGTTAACAGTAGCCTCGTCTTATTTTATTTCTATTCTGTCCATTTCATTTACGTCTTCTAATTCTGTCCATTTAATTTACGTATTCAATTCTGTCCTTTTTTTTATTTCAGTATTTCAATTGCTGTCCTTAGCTGTAGCTTTTAATTCTGTTTGTACTATTATGTAATTTCTTTAAAGTTCTGTTTTTTGCTGTAATTTCAATTCTGTAATTAAATTCAGTAATTAGAATAGTTTTAATTCAGTCCTGTTATTTCAATTTAAATCAGAACAGTCCGGCTGTTAAGTTTATACTTTCCAGTCCGGCAGTTTCTATTTATTGCAATTCAATACATCAGATTATTAATTAATAATAATCTGATAACGTTTGCTTTATTTACGTTTCAGTACCTACATGTTGTAATCATTAATTTCTGTATCAGTTTCGAAATTAATAAAGATTACACTGGTTTTTTGTTTATTCTTGTTTAGTCCTTTAATTATTGTTAATTGTTATTTCGTACACGGAAACCAACATTTCATAGTATTCCTAGGCGTATTTTTTCACGCCATGTTGGGAATTTCAGCTGCATTGGCTAGACAGCATGATATGATACCTTATTTATTCAAAAGTCAATGACATTAGGTTAGAGAGATAAGGCGGCACCTGTATTTATACTGACGGTCTGGCTTATATGTAGTACTTCTTTAGGTTAGCCACGTTCCAAGAATTTTTCTCCCCTCTGCTATTTTCGAACAGAACGCTTTTGAGTTTGTAGGTAACTGGGCTTGTTCTTTTGACGATCTCGTATGGTCCCTCCCAGGTGGGGCTCAATTTACCATGTATTTCATTTCGGGTATATACCGTTACTCGTCGCAGCACCAATTCTCCGACCATGAACTCATTGGTCCCTTTCACCCTCTTGTCATATGCTTGTTTGACGCCTTGTTGATACTTCGCGAGTGTAAGAGCTGCTATCTCTCGTTTCTCGTCTATCATGTCAAGTTCTTCTCTCATTCTTTGTTCATTGTTTCCCTGCTCGACTAAAGTTGTTCGGAGCGTGGGTAGCCCAATTTCTGTTGATATGATGGCCTCAACACCGTACGCTAAGCTAAATGGGGTTTCCTTGGTGCCCGTCTTCGGCGTAGTTCGGCACGACCACAAGACGTTGAGTAGCCGCTCGGGCCATCTCCCCTTTGCTTGCTCAAGGGTTGTCTTGATGCCGTCTAGTATTGTTCAGTTCGATACCTCTGCCTGGCCGTTGCCCTGTGGATATGTCGGCGTCGAATAGAACTTTCGGATACCCAATTCCTCGTACCACAGTTGTAATTGTGCATCTTTGAACTGGGTTCCGTTGTCGGCGACAATAGCGTACGGTATTTCGAACCTGGTTATGATGTATTCCCAGATGAATTGTTTGACGTTGCTGGCTTTGATTTCTCGGAGGGGTTTAGCTTCAACCCATTTGGTGAAATAATCCGTCGCGACGATCAGATATTCCACGCTCCCCGGGGCCTTTGGGAGTTTTCCGACCAGATCTATTGCCCATTGTGCAAACGGCCATGGAGCCGATACGGGGGCCATTAGAGACGAGGGGAGTCGTGGTATTTTGGCAAATCGTTGGCACTTATCACAACGTTGGACATATACATCTGCGTCTCGCTTGATATAGGGCCACCAATACCCTTGGGTAACTGCCTTGTTTGCAAGGGATCGCCCTTTGATGTGTGCTCCGCAGGATCCTTCGTGGATTTCCTCCAGGACCGGCAATTGTAGCTCGGGAGGCACGCACAGTAGGTGGGGTCCCCGGTAACTGGATTTGTACAGTTTGCCGTCCTCAGAGAGCCAGAACCGAGGAGCTTTTCTCGTAATTTTCAGCGCCTTTATCTTGTCGGCCGGAAGCGTTCCACTTCGCAGATAAAGAGTCATGTCATCCATCCAACCTAGTTCGTACTGTACTGACGTCACTCGATCTATCCTTTTAATTATGCTCGGAATCATCAGTAGTTCCACTGTGATCGACCGGGTGTCGGTCAATGCTAATGTCGAGGCTAGGGTGGCCAAGGCATCGGCATGTGCATTTTCGGTGCGATTGATTCTGACTAACTCGCACTGTTCAAAGGTGGCCATCAAGCTTTGGACTTTCTCTTGATAGAGGATCATCCTGTCATCTTTGGCTTGGTACTCGCCGAGGGCTTGATTGACAATGAGCATGGAGTCTGAACTTGCAACTAAGTGAGAGAATCCGAGGGACCGGGCGACGAGCATGCCATTTATCATGGCTTCGTATTCTGCCTCATTGTTGGTAGCTCGGAAGCCCAGTTTTATGCTTTTTTCGATGATTGCTCCCTCTCTAGACTTTAGGACGATCCCTGCTCCGGATCCGTCCTTGGTCGCTGATCCGTCGACATGTATCTGCCAGTGTGATTGCGGAGAGAGTGCCAATGGCTCGTCGTAGCCTTCGGTGAACTCCGCAACGAAATCGGCCAAGACTTGTCCTTTTATGGCATGTCGGGGTACGAACTCGATATGAAATTGGGATAGTTCGACCCCCCAGGCGGCAACTCGACCGCTTATGTCTGTCCGTCGAAGTGACTCTTTGATATGAAACTTCGTGTATACCCGGACCTGATGAGCTATAAAATAGTGTGGCAACTTCCTGGTTGCGACGACCAATGCCAGACACAGATTTTCCAAGGGTAGGTAACGTGTTTCGGCTTCGACCAGAGTTTTGCTGACGAAGTAGATCGAAAATTGTTCGCGACCCTCTTCTCTGAGGATGACTACACTCACAGCTGTAGTGGAAACTGCTAGGTAGCATGCCAGAATATCTCCTTTATTCGGCCTTACCAGCAGTGGCATCGTCCTCAAGTACTCTTTGAGATTGTTGAATGAAGCCTCACATTCCGGGTCCCACACGAATTTTCTATCTTTCTTGAGTGATTCGAAAAACGGTCGTCCCTTATCTGCGGATCGACTGATGAACCTGTTCAAAGCGGCCATCATTCCCGTGAGCTCTTGTACCTGTTTCTTATTCTTGGGCGCGGCCAGGTTCTGTAGAGCTGTGATCTGGTCGGAATTTGCCTCTATTCCTCGTCGGCTGACCATGTGCCCCAGAAATTTTCCTTTGCTGATTCCGAAGGCACACTTGCTCGCATTGAGTTTCAGTTTGTGCTCGCCCAACGTACTGAAGACATCTCTGATATCTTGGAGGTGGGATGTAGCCTTTTCGCTTTTGACGACCATGTCGTCTATGTACACCTCCATCGTCTTCCCTATATGATCTCTACATACCCTCGTTATCATCCTTTGGTACGTTGCTCCCGCATTGCGTAGGCCGAACGGCATTACCGTGTAGCAATAATTTCCCAAAGGCGATATAAACGATGTCTTTTCTTGATCTTCGTGGGCTAGGGGAATTTGGTGGTATCCTGAATATGCGTCGAGGAAGGTCATTCTTTCTGCTCCCGCAGTCGCGTCCACCAGTTGATCTATCCTCGGAAGGGGAAAGTGGTCCCTAGGACAGGCTTTGTTGAGATTGGTGAAGTCTATACAGACTCTCTCCTTTCCGTTCTTTTTTGGGACGACGACTGAATTGGATAACCATTTCGGATAGAAAACCTCCCTTATGGCTCCAGCCTCTAATAGCTTTTGTACTTCAGCGATTATAGCTGCTCTGTGCTGTACAGACACTTTTCTGCTCCTTTGAGCTATCGGCTTGTACTCGGCATTAACACTTAGGTGGTGGCATGCCGTTTCGGGGTCTAGGCCTGGCATGTCTTTGGGACTCCAGGCGAACTTATCAACGTTGCTGAAGAGGAATGCTTCCAACTCTTCGGATTCCCGTTTTGGAAGGTTATTCCCAAGGAGGAAGTAGTGCTCCTCGTCCATATCAGGGATATACACCTTCCTAAGTGTTTCTCCTACTTGTTCTTCAACAACCCTCTCGGTTTTAGATATTTGGTTGATCAGCTTCTTTGTGCTGGTGGGTTGTTCGACAACGATCAGCTGTTTTTGTAGGGCTGCGGTAATGTCTTCACAGCGTCTTGAATCTTCTTGACATCCTCTGGCTGTCTCGATCTCTCCCCTGTCATTTGGGTATTTGACTTTTTGGTGGTAGGTCGAGGGTATGGCCCGCATGGCATGCAGCCAAGGTCGGCCCAAGATTGCGTTGTGGCCGGAGCTGTCGTTGACTACTAAGAACCCCACGGGAACTGAAACGGATCCAGTTGTGACGTTGAGGACGATCTTACCCAAAGGTTTAGTCGTCTCGGAGATGAACCCGATCAAGGTGACATCAGTAGGTTGGAGATCTTGTATTTTGAGTTCCATTTTGTCGAATAACTCTCTGTACATGATGTCACAAGAGGCTCCTTGGTCGATAAGCACCCTGCTGACCGTGTCGAGGCCAATTTGAACACGGAGATTAATGGCGTCCCCATGGGGATAAATCACCCCTTCCTCGTCATGACCCGATAAGGAAATGGGTGGATATCGTCGGGACGTGCATTGCCTTTTAGAGGTCGACGCTTGTGATGCCTTGGCTACCTGGCCAAAGTGCGCCAATTGCCGCTGTAGTGATCGTTCTCCACCTGTTCCCTTGGGTCGTGACATGTGAACGACGTTGATCGTTTTGCCCTGCCGGTTGTCGGCTCCCTCGATGGCCAGTTATTTGCCTTTGTTCCCCGCGCCTTTGATGAACTTAGCTAGGTATCCCGCATCACCCCACAGGTTCATTTTCCATCGCAGGTGATGGAAATGCTCGGTGAGGTGGCCGTGATCCTCGTGATATGTGCAGAAAAGCTTGGAGTCTCTCATATTGGGGGGAGAATTGATCGGTTGTGGTCGGGAGTAGCAACTTTCCCTGCATATATCTTTTAGGATATCATCAGCGGACATGTTGAAAGTGTATCGTAGTTCGACCGGTCCGAAGTTATTTCGGCGTTCCCTCTCTTGGAACCGACCTTGTTGGAGCGGTTTGGGGGGCATTGGATAAGTGAGCTGGAGCGGTTTATGTTCGTTGATCGGGGTCGGGTATGCGATCCGGAGCGGTTTAGGCTCAGGTTCTTGTTGTCGCTCGTCCCTCCTGTGGACCTCGGGGCCTTTGTCCTTCCTGGTCGGTTTGAATTCTTCTTCATGGTTGTTCCTGGCTCTTTTGCGACCCACCTGTGCTTCCCGAACTGTTTCTCTTCTTGGTAGGGTTCGGTTGAGGAAACGAATTTCATCATTTTTATTGGTGAGGTGGGTGCAGTAGGCCAGCAGAGAATCCGCGGTCGGAAAGTCTTTGCCTATGAACTTCCTTCTCGCCCAATAGCCATTAGGGATGGAGTTGATAAAGTTCTGGATGGCTATATTATTGGCGTATTGTGGAATCTGCTTTGCTACGTCGATGAAGCGTATGCAATAGTCGTTGAGCCTCTCATTCGGCATCATCGTCATTTTCAGAAGGGTTTCGATGCTAACCTTCTTTTTCCTATGGGCGGCGTATCGTGTGGAGTACGCTCTTAGCAGCTCTGCCCAGTCTCTTATGGAGTCCCGTGGTAAGTTGTGATACCACGACGAAGCCTCTTGACCCAAACTGTTTTTGAAAAATTTGCACATGAGTGCCTGGTCATCACTCCACAATTCCATCTTTGTCTTGTAGTGCCTTAGATGGTCGATAGGACAACTCCTTCCATCATAAAGCCTGAACTCAGGGATGACGAACCCCGCCGGATTGCGATATCTCGTGATCTGTTCGGCGCATGGGGTTTCTTGGCATACGTTCCATGCTTGTTGGAACGCGTCATCTGAGGCTTGGTAGGGGGGTATCCCCGCTGATGTGGTGGTGGTCCATAACTTTCCCCGATCATGTGTTCGGGATATCTACCGTCCTTCGTGTGGGTATCGAGGACACGTTCCCTATGCGTGTTTGGGTGGACGACTATCGGAGGGATCATCTCTGGGACATTGCCCCATTGATGGGGCAATCTTGTATTGGTTCGTCGCCCTGCTGCTTCCAGGGCGGCCCTGTAAGCTGAATCTTCCGCTTCACGGCGTAGATCTTTGTCTGTATTGGCGAGCTGGGTAATTGGCAATGCGATGTCGGCAGCTGTCATGGCCGTCATGCATGCCGCCAGTTGAGCTTGCAGTTGGGCGTAGTTTCTTTCATCGGCTGATGGAACAACGTGTTGTACTTCCACCGTGGATGGTGTAATTATCCTCGACGGATGAGTCGGTGGTCGGGACAACTGTTCCAGTACATGACCCCCGGGCATACCATATCGGTGATCCTCGTTCGTTTGTAAACGAGCGCCGGAGTTGACCGAGGTTGTTGGCAAATGGACTCTTGAGCTCGGCCCTGCTTGGGATCCGGGTTGGCGTCTTCGTGCACGCCTTAATACGGGCATGACTTGTTCGTCATCCGAGGACGAGGAGGGTTCGTCAACAATCCCTTCAAGTTGCTGGGGTGGTTCTTGGTTGATATAGGAGGTTGTTGGTTGATTTCCGTGCTGGATAGCGTCATATCTATCATGGATTTCGAGTAGATCGTCGAGGTCTTGTTGGCTGATGTGCGCGTTTTGGTTATTGGTTTCTACTATCTCGGGATGGGTTTCTTCTACATTGGTCACCATTATCGCTCGTCTGGTAGAGTATTGGTATTCGAATTCTAAACTAGTTGGGGACTAGATGATTCCCGGAGACGACGCCATTTGATAAAGCCATAACTTTGGTCGGTCGCGTTAGACTTTTCAACAATAAAATAATGATAAATTAGCTGTAAGTAATGAACACTTCTTGGTCTTTATTATTGATCAGGCCATTACACTTGTTCGGATTATTACACTTGCTCGGATTATTATTAACTTACTACAATTACGCTCGATTTAACTATTTAAACTCTTATCTTGGTCGTTCTCCTTCTTCTTCGATGCTCGGCTCTTTCTCTGTTCGGTTTGTTTCTTCACTGGATAAACTTTGACTAGTTTTTCTCTTTTCTCAACTTCTCTCTATATTTTTGAATAGATTTTTTCGGGGGCGTTCTAGGAGGGGTAGTTGGCTATTTATAGGCAACTAAACCTTCTAGGATGTTGACAAATGTCTTCATCTCAGGGGTTTTTTCAGGTATGAGTCCCTAGTTAAGTGGGTTTGGGCTTTTGATAATCACAATCTTATTCTATGATGAAAAGGCATGTGATGACCCATTTAAGCGTTGGATACCCATTTATAAAGTGGATTGATTATTACCCGAATAGAATATTCGGGTCCAATTTTTATGTCCTATCAGTTATTATATTTGAATAACATATACGTTAATATCATGTAGAATACCGTAAACGGTACGATATATAAACCTATATGCCAATCACCTTACTAACTACACTTAGTAACAAGATCACGACATTAATTCTAGAAAAATGGATTTGTATTATAAAATTAAGTATGACAAAGTATCTTCAAGTGGATAATGATATGATGTAACTATCTATTTGAGACATTTGTTGTTTATAAGCTAAAGTGATTGACTTAATTTAAAACAATATCAATCAGAGTAAAATAACTTAGTGAATTAGGTAAAACTTAATTAAAAGCCTCTTTTAATTTACTTTCACCTTAATTAATTCACAAGCCTTTTTGACCTTGAAAAATGTCATTTCAATAAATGAATAACTGCTTTGGGATCCTAAATCCTTTTGACAAGATTTGAGCTATTGGTCATGAAAGTAATCAAAATTGTACTATTTGATTACAAAAAAAAAAAATGTACTAGGAGCAAACCTACATAAAATGGTAGGGAGATAGCTAAAATGTCTTTTTAATTTTTTGTACTATTAGTTAACTTTTGTAAAAACAAAAATGTACTAGTTTCACAAGATTAAGACCTTGCTGATTGATCATTTAAAGGGCGGGATTTTATTAAGAATTCCGTAGCGCCGCATTTAATTATGAAACAAGATGTTCGGTCCGGTCCGACACTCTTTAATGGCTCCGCTATCTTAACCAGATTCCTAGTCCCAAATCTAATACTCACGCAAGAAATTAGATAACATTTAAACCAAAACTGTGATTATACTAACTACATGTCCGGTCCGAAGAAACAATGATCAAACTAAATATTAAAATTTCTGCAAGCATGGAGAGTATGACAATGAATTAGTCAAATCCCAAGTCCCAACAAAGGTACTAATCCGACACTCTTTAATGACTTCACTATGTTAACCATATTCCTATCTCCGAATCTAATACTCTCGCAAGAGAGATTAAATAACATCTAAACAAATATTGTGATTATACTAACTGCATGTCCCGTCCGAAGCAACAATGATGAAACTAAATATTAAAATTTGTGCAAGAATGAAGAGTATGATAATGAATTAGTCAAATCCCGAGTCTGAACAAAGTTAATAATCCGACACTCTTTAATGACTTCACTATCTTAACCAGATTCCTAGTCCCGAATCTAATACTCTCGCAAGAGATTAAATAGCATCTAAACAATAATTATGATTCTATCAACTACATGTCCGGTCCAAAACAACAAAGAAAGCATGGAGATGAGAGTACGATAATGAATTAGTCAAATCCCGAGTCTGAACAAAGGTAATAATCCGACACTCTTTAATGACTTCACTATCTTAACCAGATTCCTAGTCACGAATCTAATACTCTCGCAAGAGATTAAATAGCATCTAAACAATAATTATGATTCTATCAACTACATGTCCGGTCCGAAACAACAAAGAAAGCATGGAGATGAGAGTACGATAATGAATTAGTCAAATCCCGAGTCTAAACAAAGGTAATAATCCGACACTTTTTAATGACTTCACTATCTTAACCAGATTCCTAGTCACGAATCTAATACTCTCGCAAGAGATTAAATAGCATCTAAATAAAAATTATGATTCTATTAACTACATGTCCGGTCCGAAACAACAAAGAAAGCATGAAGATGAGAGTATGATAATGAATTAGTCAAATCCCGAGTCTGAACAAAGGTAATAATCCGACACTCTTTAAGAGCTTCGCTATCTAAACCAGGTTATTAATTAGTCCCGATACTACTAATTAATACTTCTACAAAAGGTTAAAAATAACACCTAAACCAAATTTATCTTGTACTCTTAGCTATTTTAAGATAAAATATATGATGGGATTATGGTGCACTATGACATATACAATAAATGACATTTCAATGTGGCCCACTGATTATAAAAAGTGACAAAAATAGCCTCCCGTATTTGGCGGGCTATTTTATCCACCTCGATTTAGGCGGGAAAGTATTTCACTGAAATCCAAACAAATTGAAACTCAAAAAATTAAATAAAATCCAAGCAATTATTTTAAAATGCCGCCAAAATAAACGGGCAGAAAAATAATAGTAGTGGAGTAATTGCGGCCCCTTATTTTAGTGTTAGTATTTAAAATAAAAAAAAAGAGAATAAAAACAATAAAGTTTGTATTTTTGTGACCAAAAAGGAGGAAAAAAAGGGAAGTAAAATGTTTGTTTCATTTATTTGAGAAACAACAAAACTGTTGTAACAAGAAAAAGTCATATTTTTGTGAAGAAAAGGGAGGTAATTTATGCAATGAAACGGTTCTATCAAATTGAATTTTGTAAAATGTGAAGAGAATAAAAAGTGTTGGACCCAAACATACGGTTTGTTTGATTACGGTTTTTTAAGTTTGGTTTATTTTTTTGCTAAGATTTTTCAGATTTATGACGAGAACGAGGCACCTAAAAAAACTCACATGCTGATGTGCGGATTAAATAAAAATTGATTTTCAAATCATCACAAAATTGATTAGTCTAACTAATCCGTCACATCAGAATTAATATTTTTGAGTTTGAAGAATCGGAGTGATCAAAATTATTTTCCTAAATTTATCTATCAAGTATTCTTTTTTAAAATTGTTTGCGGAAAAAACCATTTGAAATATGGTTGAAGAATTATAATTTATTTTTTTCTCAAACTCATGGAAATGAGTATATTACTTGTTATTATTAACTATCGAATAAGACTCTAAATTTAATAATTTCCAGCATTTCTATAACAATTTTAAGTACAATTAGTAGATGTGATGCTAAATATATAAATTGTAAATGTTATTTTCATTTATTTTTCATCTAATGTTAAATAAAAAGAAATCATGTTTTATGTACACTTTTTTTGTTGTTGTTTCATTTGATGACATGTCATAGTTGTCTAGAAACACTAATATAACCTTGATACACTGTGTGTGACAACCAATAGAATTTTTTAATTTTAATTTTGAATTAATCTCAAGTTAGCTAGTTTTGAGTTTATTAATATGTGTCGATTATTTAGTGGATGACACACACTAAATTATAATGCACCAGACTTTATCGTTAAGTTTAATCATAATAATTTATCACAGTTTATTTATCACTACAAGAAAAAATCTATATAGCAACAGTTTAGTTACAATTTGTCTGATACTATACTGCTTGTTGCTGAAATTTAGCAACAGGATAGCAACAAAAACTGTTGCTAAGGGTTGATAAATGTTGTTATACTGTTGCTGAATTTTCTGCAACAAGCCGTATAGTAACAGACGCGTTGTTGTTATCATATTATTTTATTGTAGCGTATTTTGAATAAAAATTATATTGAAGCTCAATCTATTTGCATAGGATTCTTTGAAAACCCATGTCCACTACTGGCAAAAATCTCTTACCCCGATATAACATTGGATTCTTATCTTACCCAAAATATCAACTTATTCACACTTGTTACCAAGTACCCATAATTAGTCTTACCCCCTTTCATTTCATTAATTATTTTCCTCAACAAAATTACTTTCATTTTTATTTATAATTGTGACATTAATTGACATCCCATGTATTTGGACCATAATAAATTTATTAATGTCAACTAACATATATAATTAATAGTAGTATTCATGTTATGAATTTATATAATTTACCAAATCATAAATGTGTGCACCAGGATAAAGCATAATAAACGTCCATATAACTTTAGAAACAATGCTTTTTAACATTAATTAATGTACAAGCCATAACTTGAAAGAACAATCACAACACAACTCTATCTATGTACTTAGTAAGTAACTTGTAAGTACCAAATATATAAATCCATTTAGGTAAGAAACAATAACAAAATGACTGTAAAATGAGGCAAATATTACTTTTATTGTTTTAACTTAGTGTTCCTTTGACAACATATTTTGTTAATAGATTTTTGGATTTTAGATTTTAAAAATTTGCGAGTGTTTGGCAAGTCCGATTATTCAACTTCTGAAAATGTGATTTTTCGGGCCGAAAAGGCTAAAAAATTCAATGGATTCTCAAAACAGATTTTTAAAATCCGATTTTGGACAAAAAAATCTATTACCAAACATAATCTTAATGTCTCAAAAATGAAAATTCACGATTATATTTGTAGCTTCATACAAAAAATTCAGGTATAATAATTTTTTAATAAGTTCCTTAGCTGCATATATAGAATTGTTGCTCCCTAACAAGGTAACAGTACAAGTGATGAATAAGCTGATTTTTTTCTTTTTAACACAGAGATATGCTCAGATAGAGATGTTTTTTTTATAACATAAAAGGTCTAGTAACAAGAATACAATCTCAATTATATATTTCCAATTCTAATATGACTGATTTATGACAGATTTTTAAATTATTGACAATTTTGTGACAGTTACTGATTCAATATTATTTTGTAGTGTTTCTTAGAAACGATTCATAAGTCTAAAAAATGATACACCTAATATTAAACCTGAGACATTAACTTAATACTATTAGTCTATTAATACTTTATATTACAATAATCATGCTAATCCCAATAGTATAATTTATGAAACTCTTCTTTTGATATGAAACCCTCATAATTGGGTTTATAAATATCATCCTTATCTGGTAATATATAATCTATAAAATCCTACCAACAACTCCATTATATATGTATACAGTGAACATGAATTATTTGTTTAACATTAAATTATATTCTTTTTGGTGATACATATAAAAGTACTTGTAATTGTATTTAAAAATATTTCAGATACGTGTTCATTTAAAACTTGGTAATTAATGGTACTTTAGAGTTTAGATTATATGTAGAAAACACACGTGTGGTACTTTCTTGAGGTTTAAATCGAGCAATAAAAGTGAAAAAAAACACGAAAAAAACGACTATTGATCTTAATTAATGTGTGGTTATAAATTAGAACGAGACACTAAGTAACGTACTACACAGCTAATACAAACTTTAAATTTTATGCTTTAATTTGAAATTAGAGAATAAGAATGCAGTCAAAAAGTGCTCTTTTATTGTACTCATTCTAAATTATAGTTGAAGACTAAATACTTGCATTAAATTTCTATTGATATTGTAAGATTTTTTTTTTAAAGGATGGGTTAATTTGCGCATACTTACCGGGTTTTATAAAAAAAAAAAAAAAAAAACTCAGCAAAAGCGCTTTCGTAAGAGTTACGCTAAAATTTCCGCGGCATAAAAAACGGAAACGTGTTTTCCAAGCTTTAAATGAAGGTTTGAATCGGGTTTTCCCTACAAAAATGAACCTTTTAAAACAGGATATTTACTCAAATAATCGTACTTATAATATGAAATCCTCATAATTGGGTTTATAAACATCATCCTTATCTGATAATAATCTATAAAATCCCACCACCAACAACATTTAATTAAAGCAGTTGAAGTTGTATATTATAGATATTACAAATATGTTCGTTTAAAACTTGGTAATTAATGGTATTTTTGAACAGTGTATTAAAAAGCTTCTAACGAGAGTCTCGCTTTTACTTAAATCTCAAAAAATATTTGTTGAGCTTTGTCCTAAAACTCCAAAATCTCAAATAACACGTCTCAAATCTCAAAAAACTAAAGATTTAATTAAGAAAATAAATAAACTTAGTCTCACAAATTTGCACAAACGCAAGAACAACTCAATGAATTGTAGTTTTATACTTCAAAATGTCTACAAGTACAACTATGTGTTAAAAAATGAATCTTAAGATACGTAATCAAATATAATTTATTATATTAAATAGAGTCCGTAACCAAACTACGTGAAGAATAATTTTTTTTACTGTTTTAAACCTATTATATTCATGTATTCAATAGTAAATGAGCATGTATAAATATTTATCTTATTTAGTAAATGTTACATTTTAATAAAACTTTCATAAAAACACTTCAGAAAACATTGCTTTTGAGATAAGATTGTAATGCAGAAAACACACGTGTGCCTTGTTGGTATCTTTTTAAGGTTTAAATCGAGCAATAAAATTGAAAAAACACGAAAAAAACGACTATTGATCTTAATTAATTTGTGGCTATAAATTATCATGAGACACGAGAGTAATGTTGTACACAGCTAATACAAAGTTTAAATTTTATGCTTTTTCAGTAAGAAAACAAATTTGAAGTCAAAAAGTGCTCTTAAATTGTACTTATTGTAAATTATAGTTGAAGACTAAATAGTTTCATTAAATTTCTATTGATATTGTAAGATTTTTTTTTAATAGGATGGGTTTCGCATACGTACCGGGTTTTTTAAAAAGAAGAAAACTTAGCAAGCGCACGTTCGTAAGAGTGACGCTAAAATTTTCGCGGCATAAAAACGGAAACGTGTTTTCCAAGCTTTAAATAGAGGTTTGAATCGCGTTTTCCCTACAAAAACGAAACCTTTTAAAACAGGATATTTACTCAACTAACCCTTTCCGTCATAAAAGTTATTAAAATGTTAAAGTTTCTATGATTTGTAAACAAATTACGCCCCGATTAATATATATTCCATATCTAGTTCCTCGAGCACTTCAAACGATGAACAAATCATATGGTTTTAAACTCATGAGATTTGATTTATATGAAATATTGAGTAGTAGTAACTCATATAGGATTTGATCGTATGTATACTAGTATGATTAATCGAGTAAGTACATCATATAAGATTTGATAAAACTAAATTATATCACTTAATCTATAAGCTATGAATTTTGTGTAAACCAAAACTATGATAAAAACCATTAATTTTGTGTAAACATGAAATAGAAAAGGTGAAAGTCCACTAAATCACAAGACCACAACAATTCAATTACTCAATTTAATTAGTACTCTTTTTTTTTTCTTCATATTTTTCCACTAAATAAAGTATCAACACTTTGATAAATTATCCACTTAATTTTGGCATCCATTTAATTAGTTCTCTATACAACTATTGCTAAACCCAAAAGATTAGTAAATAATAGTTGAAATTAGGGTATATTCAATCACACAGACAAACAAAAAGAAAGAATAATTGCAAAAAACACAATAAAAGATCTGATAAAGATAAACCATCACTTTCATATATAATAAAAAAAAGTTACAAAATCCACTTTAACCATATAACTCATGAAACAAAAAAAGAAAAAAAACCACATAACATTCAACTTTTTTTTTTATTTTTTTTACATAAACTTACTACCATAATATAAAAACCATCGAAACATGCTCGCTAAAATCCCAACTATTTATTATTCTTAATCCTCTCGACAATGTCATTGAAAAAAGCCTCCAAACCCGGCGGGTTGAAAAACTCAGTCCCGGAGACATCTTCAGTTTTCACAGGGCGAGGCTTCCTTGGTGCAGGTGGGCATGGCAACTTATCCGAGATCCTCGACTCCTTCTCTGTTGGCGTCTTGCATTGATCCTCCTCCTCCTTCTCCTCCCTCTTCGTGTTGATCGGCTTTAGCGGTGCTCGATCCACTTGATGCATCTTCGAAGAACCCATGTTGAAATTAACCCTTAAAAGCCTTAAAAAAGGCCTTAAAACAACTTTTTTTGAATGGAAAGGAAAGGCGGTTGTTTATATATATATATATATATTATATATGTATAGAGAGAGAAAATATATATGAATAATATGAGAATATGATGCTATGTGTGGGGGTATATATATTAAAAAATATTAGCTGACCGTGAATTTATCGGGCAGGTGAAATTAAATGAGGATTTTGGCGCCAATTTGGTGTTTTTTGGTCAGCAACGGCTCTTTTTCCCGCTTCTATTAATTTTTTTTTGGTCAATTCTAATCATACAAAACATTAATTTCGAAACAAAAACACTAATTTCGTGTATTAAAGTTAATTGGGTGGGCCCGTCCATAGTTTTTATATTTTTTTTGGGTGATTTTATAATTTTGTTGGATTTTTTTATATATATATAGAATTATAGAAAAACATACCGGACTTTTAAGATAATTGGCTCGTTTGACTTAGACATGAGAAGGCGTGTTAAACACGCAAAGAGTTGATGAAGTTTAATATGGATTTTAGCGTCAAAGTTAGGCTACAAACCGTTATAAACCGTTATACTTTCCGTTATAAACTGTTATAATTCCCGTTATAATTCTATACAACGGCTAATACGACTTTATGTTTTTCCTTTTATTTTTAACATTAATGCATTTCAGACTTTAGATAATGACAATCGATCGGTTCACAAACGAACTTTTGCGGATAAAGTTCGACTCCTTTTCCATATATAAGGTACTTTTCCATTTTAAATGATAAAAATATTATGCACTAAAAGCTTCCAGACACATTTGGCCTGTAACTTTGAGGCAAATAATTCAATTTAGTTAAAAAATGGATTTTATTTTGAGTTTATTTAGCTTAAAGTTCTATTTTTTACAAAAAGGAACAAAGTAAATTAAGCTTGGATTAATTAGTTTTTACCAGTAGTGATACAGATAAGAAGGAATTGATTGAACAATAAAATTAAAAGGGATACAAAACAAAACAACTTAAATAAATGAATCAGTACAAAATTTGATCACTTAATTTCTTGAGATTATAAAAATTTGACGTCAATTGGATAAACTCTAAGTGATATTCTTAAATTAAACAGCTGTATTATTAATTAACAGTTTTAGAAGATTAAAAAGAAAATATAATCAAATATTACTGTAATCTACAAATTAAATGTCTCATATCAACCGTGTATGATGAGAATTTAAGATATGATACTAATTAATCATATATTTGCATAATATGCATTTAAATTGTACTCTTATCTACTTGACTCAACCTTATAATCTTTTTTTTATCCAAGGCTTGTGAATCAAGTGCTTGAGAAATAGTTTAATCTCGAACTCGTCATATGTAGCTCTTTATGTTTGTTTCGTGTCAATTATTGTTTTATTAACAATTATCGGTCTTGTTTAGGATAAATGCGTAGTTTGATGATTGATGATAATTAACAGTAATCAAGCTCGAACTAGGCTATGCCTTGGGATCGCTGTGAGAGCTAATAAATAATGAAGGGCTTTTTGCATTTTAGGCTCCAAAAGAATAATATTACAAAAATGTTAAAGTAATATATTTTTTAAAGGATAAGATACTTTTATTAATTAAAGTAAATGTACTACTAAACTAAAATGTATAAACATGTGTATCCATTTAAACATTATTCAGACTAGTTAAAAAAAATTGGTTTAACACACTCTTAGACAAACCATGTAAATGACTTCTATGTAAATCTTTCACCAATGAGAATCTACTCGAAGTTCTGAACATATTTTTTTCTGATTCGAAAAAAGTATTTCTAGTTCGCTTCTGCAGATATTCTCTTCAACAGTTTTTGCGTATCATAAGATCGACATTAAAGGTCGTCGTCTTCTTCACTGTTTCACAACTACGGCCGACCTATCCGATTCTGCCACACATATGGATATAAAACAGCTTAGTTTCCTAATTTATCTCAAACCTAGGTGTTGTTTAATTAGATGTCATTAAATAACCCTCGTACGCATTTAAGCTAGATATCTCCGGGGCAACAAGCTTAAAGGCTAAAGGGCGAGTTTACTAATTTTACGATCGAGAAAGGTTCAAGTTTTTCGCTCCGGAAAGGACGAAAACTAAGGTTTTGTAATTGAGGTTTAGAAAGATAACCGTCTCCGTATAAGTTTTGGTAAATTTAAGTAAAACACTTAACGAAAACACTTTTATTATTAATTTTTTGAAAAAAATAATGCTAGCTAAATAACCAATTAAAAATAAAGAAGCTTGCAAAAATAGAACTGTCACAAAACAAACCGGTCTAGAATTAGTCCACAGTTTACATCTAAATAAAGAACCATACCAATAAGAAGATAGACATATCATAAAAATGTGACGTCATATAAGAAAAAATTGGATCTCGGTACCGTTTTAAAATATTTATTAGGTTTTAGCATCACCAATTAATATTTTATATTAGTGAAAAGTATAATTTTCTAAAATTTAATTGGATATTGATAACACTATAGCTACATGCATAAATATATGTAAAGGGTCTAATTTTGTTTTTATCTTGTTAACCCATTACACTTTCGCTCTCTAAAAATTAGGTTTCATTACACCAATATCTACGACGAAAAAATAAAAATCCCTCCCTGTTGCAGTCGTTGCCGGACTCGTGCGGTATATCACTCAAATTTATATCCGTCACTGTCGCAACAGACTGTTGTTAAGACATTGTAATTAACATATTTTTGTATTTTAAGTATGTTTTTTGTTAGATTATCTACAGTCATTAATGCATTAGAATGTCCATTAAACTGTCATTAGTGAACTAGATTGTCCTTAATGTATTGGACTATCATTTATGTATTAAGACCGTCTAATAGACTTAGATTTTGATTTTTTTTCAAAAAATTTGTATTTTTTATTTTTGATCAATGTTCAGTCAACGACAATCAATGCAGGAGATCGGTCAATGATATTGGTGAAAGTTGGTGGGCAAAAGATATTTTGTTAATGATGAGTAATTCACTACATTTGCAATTAGTTTTTTTACAAATGACATTTTTTCTTAAAATATATAGATATGTTTAAAAGCTACCGGACTAAAAATATTCCGCGGTCATATAATCCCGATATACATTTACATAATTATCAACACATTCGTTTCGAAGACAGACTTTTGAATAAATTTTGAATAAACGAAGTTAATGACAAGGAGCAAATAACACTGGAACTACATTTTACAATCATGTTACATGTAGAAAGATATAACATTTAGGTATTTGCTAAACACAGAAGATGATACATATTATAAAGGAAATACTAATAGTATTGTTTTTAATTATGTGTACACACTATATACCTATTTATGCGTGTTTAGAATATTTATCCTAAAAATATAGGCTTTTTTGCTATGTAGTCGGATGACCATACTGAAGTTTTAATGGTTAAATAAGACTTGAAAGTAAGAGGTGTCACAACTTTTTTTTAACTAATTAAGCTTCTAAATAATGTTTGTTGACTTAGAAGCTTAATTAACGAAACGACCATTCATAACATTCTTGTTTGGTTAAGCAAGCTTAGATCATTCCTACGTACATCTGTTAGGCTTTACGATCATTTCTACAATTCGTTGATTCGTCAACAAGATGACACGCCTTGGGTAGTTAATATTGACTTAGAAGCTTAATAATTAACGAAATGACCATTTACACCGTTCGTTGTTTGGTTAACCAAGCTTAAGTCAATGTTAACTTAATGCTAACTTACGAATGGTCGTAACTTAACAAAAATAACAAGTCTTCTTCAGTTAATTACTAAATTTAGAAAGAGGTGTCACAGCCTTGTTGACGAAGTCTTGTAACTAAGCTTATTTTAAGTTCTTAGCATCGTATACGTTAACTAAACTTAGTTAATTAACCAAGGCTAGCTTTTTTGAAGTTCTTAACAATAAAGGATGCTGATCTTTTTTTAATAAGGACCGGATCAACTTTTATTAAATATTCAAAAGTCTTACAAAACTGCGGAAAGCGATAAATTACAACAGAGTCCGGTAACCAAACAATTACAAAACTGGAAAAAATTACGCTTTAAAAGAAACTTTATTTGAAAACCTTCTTAATACGACCCTCATCTCTTATCTTAGGTATGAAAGGTGGTGAAATCATTACTATTTAATAGTATGATTATAGCAAAATGATAATTCATATTTTAGTTTTCACTATCCTCCGTATGCCCTAATCCACCAAACTTAAATTCATCTTGCATTTTCGAGTCTGCATCTCACTCTAAAATTATAGTCAAAGAACCAATTACGTATATGACTAAAATAATTATTTGCTCAATTGACAACGACTTTGTAAATAAATTCAGCAAAACCCTATTTTGTGTAGATAGAAATTAGTATTTGAAAGATCGCAGAATCATCGAAGCAACATCAGCGTTAAGATCAAGGAACTGATTGTGTTTTTTCTTTGGTTAAGTTTAATAGTATAGAAAACTAATCGCTTTGTTGTTGTGTAATCAAACAGAAAGAAAATAACAAGTTGAAAACGCTTTGATGCTGTAAATTTTTGTTTTTTTATAGTATAGTTGAAAAAAAAGTTTATTACAATGTTTTTGAGATATTGATTCTTGTCTTTAACGTTTGTTTTACTACATCTAGATGTATTAATTAACATCTATTCCCTTGTTGGCAACTCTCTGACATTTCGGCGAAACCAGCCTTAATTTGGCTGCTATATACCGCGCTTGAATGCTGCTAAGTGGTACTTTCATCCCACTAGGCCGTCGTCGGCTTATAAGTGAATACGACCCGTCTCCGTGACATAAATGCAGATTGAATTCGCAATATCTTAGAAATAGTTTCATTGATTGTTAACAAAAATTGGTTTCTTTGACACTGCTATTTATTTGCATACCGTGCATAATTAAGATTATTAATGTGGAAAAAGATTTGTACAATTATCAAAAACTTATATTGGTGTATAATATCCTCATAAGCTCGTAACTTTGGGCCGCAATGATAATCATTTAGAACACATTTTGCATTATTTAACAAAAAAATAACGTAGAGCTTGATTATGTTTGTTGACAATGAGGTAAAATTCACGTATTCAAGAGAGGAAAACATGCGTAAGAAAACAAGGTTGGACAATAATTTTTTTTCCACTTTCGGGAAATTAATTTATTCCGGTAGCGATAATTCTTCCCATATTAATAATTTCCAAAGTATACAAATGTCATGTTATGAGCCAACCCCAGACTCTCGTACGCTTATTAAAGTTTCAAGGTGTTTATATGCATGTATAATCATTACACAAAAATTCTAGGGAATTATATTAATGGCATCTCTTTCTTGCGTTGCTTGTTATGGTTATAAAATTGAAGAAATGACAAAGAAAGGTGCTCTAACTAGTTCAACTAATGGTTTCTCACCAATATTTCAAGGCATGAGAGAGAATCACTCCTTCGATCCGTACCGCCTAGGCCTCATCATCGATGGTGGAAAGTATTATAGACAAACATACGCCATTCGAATGAGCGATGTGGGGCCTAGTAAGACCGCGACCCTTGAGAGCATTCTCAATCTTTTTCAGGTCTAGAAAAGATCATGACTAGTTAGTTTTTGCTTTTTTTGTTTTTCTATTTTTTGTTATAATTCTAAATTTACTTTAAATTGTATGTGCCAGGAGACCAAGGCAAACCAACTAAGATTGTCAGGACTAATAAAGGGTGATGGATTTGGCACAACAAATGAAATGTTTAAGAATAATCTTATATGGGTTCTCACCAGAATGCAAGTTGAAGTAGATCACTACCCCATATGGTAATTCCTTGTTCATGATTTTAGTCAAAACTATAATGTGATTTATATATAATGGTAATGATAAACTTGAAAATATACTCATCTTTAATGAAAATTAGTGAACTTTTATAGGGGAGACATCGTAGACATCGATACATGGTTTGTTGGATCTAAGGGAATAGGCGTTCAACGAGACTGGATTGTCCATTGCCACAAAACGGGTTTAATTTTTGCCCGAGGAACCAGGTAGGTTTCACATTTCCTTTTTTTTAGTGTTAGTGTTATTTCTAAGTAAAACAACGGGGCAAGCAGAGAACGGATTTCATTAGAACACCCACCGAGGGAAATTTTGGCAATCCTATCCGTTGAATGTCCACCGTGGGGACGAGTTAGTTAGTCTTTATGTAGTATTTTTATTTTCTTTTATTTTTTCCTGGCCTTATAAGCCTCCATTTGTACCCAAAAAAAACAAAAACAATCTATATTTTATAGATTCTTCATTAATAACTATCGCAGTTCAAAAATGAAACAGTACTTGGGTTATGATGAACCATGAAACAAGGCGACTTGTGAGGATGTCGAAGGCTGTGAAAGACGAACTCTCACCGTGGTTTGTGAATAAAAAAGTTATCAACCTCACAAAAGAGAAAATAGAGAAGTTGGACATCCAAAAATCAATTTATGCGACCTCAAATATAAAGGTATGTATAAAATTCTAGAAACCTTTTTTAAAATAATTAGATGAAATTTTTAGTCTTTACAATGTCATAAAAGGTAGTAACATTTTAGACATAGACTGACAATTATGATTAATTTGCAGCCAAGTAGGAGCGACTTGGACATGAACAAGCACGTAAACAATGTTAAGTTCTTAAGATGGATGCTTGAGGTATACATCAGAATTTTTTTAAAACGATATTCTCAGTTGCGAACTCGTTATTAAGTTGAGAACCATTTTTTAAATTATATTTTCTTCTTTCTGTAGGCGATTCCGGACCAATTTGAGGAAGCTCACCAACTATGTAGCGTAACACTTGAATACAAAAAGGAGTGTAAGAGCTCGGATATAGTAAAATCGCTCGTAGGGTCACATGAAAACGGAATGATTTTTGATAAGGATGGACACTTGAGCTTTACTCATTTACTTCACACTAATGGAGATAACAAAAGTGAAGAGATTGTTCGAGGGAAAACTAAGTGGAAAAGAAATCTTTGTGCTCCCCCATTCCCAATCTAAATTAAGGGTGTCACCCAAATAGGGAAAAGAAAATAATCTTATAATCGGCCGATCGAGTCCGTGTTATCGTGTGTATATAGTCCAAGACGGAATTGGGTTGAAAACTCGATCGAAAAGAAATGTAAAAAGAAACTCAAAAATAGTTAAAAGCCTCGATTTGATCAAATTTGCTAGTAAAAGTGAATGAAGCAATATTTAGTAGTAATGTATTTGCACATTATTTCCCTTTACACTAATACACCACCATGCAATCTCTTACTTACCAAACCAAAATTGAGAGATTTAAGATTTTATACATTAATAGATCCAAATAAAAAAAATAATAACTTAGTTCAAATGCTAAACATAAATGTTTTGTGTCACAAAGTCACTAATTTGAATCTTGTGGTTATTTTTTACTATTCATTTAATTAACATTCGTTTACTCTTTTACTTCTTCATTAATTAATTGCATATTTAAGGTATTATTACAAGGTTTTATAAATAAATGTTTTTGTTTAGTTTTATAGTCATTTTACAACAAACTTTAAAGTTTAAACTAATAAATTCGTATTTGTAGTCAATTTTTTTATATCGTGTGTAATTTTTAGATCAATGGACAAGTCAGCTAAGTTTTAAGCTCCAGGTTTTTTTGGTTTTTTATACCGTTTATTGTTATTATAGTAACAAAAAAATTTCAACGTTTTAAATTTTTATATCAATGAACAAGTCAACTAAGTTTTAAACTGTAGTTTTTTTTTGGTTTTTTTATACCGTTTATTTTTATTTTATTAATAAAAACATAAATTAACGACACCCCCAACAATTGAATGCTGATTCCGCCGCTGGGTTTTCGGGTGTGGATAGTAGTGGCCACCATGAGTTTTAGTCTCGTAATTTCCAAATAGGAAATTTCTGGTAGGTATTATTTAGAGAATAAAAAATGTATTAGTGGTTTTGTCTCTCATTAAAATGAGTCATAATTCATAAGCTCATAGCTAAAACCACATTATTCATTTGAGTGGGCTCAAATCTTTAAAATATTGCAAGTTGGAAGTTTAAATCATTAGATAATAAAATTGTGCCACTCAAAGTTTGAAAATAAATAAAATTGTGCCACTCCATTTTAAAAGGTAATATAAAAATCTGTAGGATATATATATGAAAGGGGTTCGCTGATTATGAGGGATGCCCCCTAAGAGCGATTTTATGAATTCGGTTGGTAGGGCTTCAAGATCGAAACGCCAATTCTTGTACGCAGCAGCGCTGATTAAAACGCCAATTCACCGTTGCTCAAATCCTGACTGTTGTGAACCGTAGATTTCGGGATCAATTAAGCTTGCTCAGAAGGGGGATACACTTGACGTTTTTCGATACTTACAGGATTAACCCCTGCAATCGCTTGTTGTGCAAACTCGCCCTCTCTCAACCATGCAAACTTGTCCTGCACTCAATGACACTAAGGTTAATTAGTACAAAGTCTATAAATGTGTCATATGAACCGTATAAGATGAGGATAATATATAATCATATATAGCTATGCATAGTATGCATTTAGTCTCTATGGAAATCTTTCATATTTCAAGTTCAACTTAGTGAGAATCAACTCGAACATATTTTTTCTCCTTTAATCAAAGTATTTCTAGTTTGCTTACGCAGATATTCTCTTCACTAGTTTTCACATATCATAAGATCGACGGTAAATGTCGTTTCTTTTCACTGTTTCACAACTACGCCCAACCTATCCGACTCTGCCATATATGGATATAATTAAAGTACCTTAATTACGACTTTTTCTCAAATCTAGGTGTGGTTTAGATGCCATTTAATAAAACCCTCTTAAGCTTTAAAGCTAGATATCTTCAAGGCGACATGTTTAAATCCTAAAGGACGACTTTACTAATTTTACGCTCGAGGAAAATTCAAGTTTTTGGTAATCGAGATCCTAGAAGGATATCCGTCTTGGCATAGTTTTTGGTATAATAAAGCATAACACTTTATTATTATTATTTCTTTTGAAAATACAACTTGCCAACAACTAATTTTTATAAAGAAAAGCTTGAAAAAAATAAAACTTTCACAAAATAAGTCAAGTATAGAACCAGTCCACAGTTCACATCTTAAGAACCATTTTATGAAATAAAGTACAAGAATACACTATGGACCTCACTTTACTGGGTGGCTAAGATAAGGATTATGAGAAAAATGCCATGTCATATAGACCATATATACAACTTTTGTAAAGAATTAGGGCTATGGAAATACTCATTAATATGAAATTTATGGAAGCAGAGTACCTGACTCTGAGTCAGGGTTACTTTGTTTTCCACAGTCATTAGATCAATTATTAAATTTAAACTGTAGCAGATCCAATGAATATGGAAAGCAAAGCAACTCTGACTTAGAGTCATGTACTCTGCTTCCGAAATTTATTCCTTTGCTAAAAAAAATAAAAAAAAATAGTGACCATATACAAATCAGATAAATTGTCAATGTCACACCCCACTATAATAGGCCCTCACTCCAACTCATTCTCATCTCACATCCACCTGGAATTGCCTATCTAAACAGTAAAATAGTACACTTTTTGCTTAAAAAACTTCTTAAAGTACTTTTCCAATTATTCTCATTTTCTACACTGTGACAAGTGAAATGAATAATCTATATTTTATAGGGAACCAGAGTACCTGACTCTGAGTGAGAGTTACTTTGATTTCCACAGTTATTAAATATGTTACAGTATTAATAAAATAACAGATCCAATGACTGTGGAAATCAGAGTAACCCTCACTCAGAGTCAGTTACTCTGCTTCCATTTTTCTGCTTCCACTTTATAGTTTATAGTCAATAGATATATTAACATTGTCATGTAGTACAGGTATACAACAGTAGTTTGTTTGTGCTAGTAATATACTACTTACTTATTGATAGAACGAAGGAAAAATTAAGAAATGAAAAATTGCATAATTCTTTTAGAAGCAAAATGATCTATATTTCCATGATTTGCAATAAAGTCCCCTGGATTATTAAATGCTTACAATTTACCCCATGGTTTTCACTACAAGAAAAAATCTATGTAGCAACAGTTCAGTTACAATTTGTCTGATACTATACTGCTTGTTGCTGAAATTTAGCAACAGTATAGCAACAAAAACTGTTGCTAAGTGTTGATAAATGTTGCTATATTGTTGTTGAATTTTTCATAACAAGTCGTATAGTAACAGACAGGTTGTTGTTATGTTGTTATTTTCTTGTAGTGTTTTGAGGTTCTAGCTCAGCCGGCTCTTCCTTGGTCATTTGTTCTCTATTCAAATTCGTCACATATTCCACTGCATGATTATCCAATAGGCGATCGAAGTTTAGCAAGTAAGCAAAGACCTGCAATTAAATGGCAAGTACACTAGGGTGACCCTGACTTAAATCATATAAGCTATTTAGCTTAGGTGTCGACGGATGTCAGGTGGTCGATAGGTTATTTTTTTCGAAAGTAGTTTTTTGGATAAAAAAATAGGTGACAAAATTTTTTATGGGTTGCCTCGTTGATTTTGTTTGTTTTTTCTATTTAAAGAAGATCCCGAAAAAACATAATATAAAATTTATTTTTTTCGAGAAATTATTTGACTTTGCGGTGAGATGTCTAATCCACTCGCATTATTTACATTCCCTCAAGTAATGGAAACTAGGTAATTGTCACAATTTCATATTTTAGATCGTATTTAAAATTAGTAATATTTGGTTCGTGAAATTTGTAATTAGATTAGCATGTTCTGTTACCTATTTAAAATAGCCATGAAACAGAAAAGTTGGTATTTTTGTTATAATATTTAATTGTTGTTATTATTATAGAAGTCAATGTCCAGTCTAGTAAGATGATTAAGAAAGATAGATAATTGGGTGGCAAAGTAAGACGAAAAACTTTTGAATAGTCGGTTTTGATTTAGACTGCTAATTTGTAACATTATTTCCCACTTTTCTTTTGTCTATATCAACAACACATTCCTTTCTAAGACATACTTTTTGAATAATGCATATTATATTGTTTTTGTTACTCCATATTATATACATTTTAAATTTGATTACATTGATAGCACTCGACTCGTGTAGAAAAGTGTCACGGAACTACATTTATAATCACGGTTGGTTGGTGATTTGAGAAGTGTCTCAACACACTTCTGATTTGGCAAGTTTAAACTTTAACAAACTTCTTATATCTGCATTCATTTTGTTTACTAAACATGATAAGAGTTGAGGGTCTCATTAGGAAAGTTTCCCAAAATAAAGTTTCAATAAATGCGCTTTTTCAGTTTTTGATTGTAATTGTTTGTTGGTTAGCGGACGACTCCGGTTGTAATTGCCAATACGAGTTTGTTTTGTAAGACTTTTGGTTATTTTATAAAAGATGGTTCAGTGCTTAGGTCCAATTTTAATTGATTAAAAGACCTACTTAATTATCATTGATTGTGACAATATTTACAATTCTGTCAACTTTAATTATTTTGTATACGTATTTATGCAGGTTTTTAGAATATTTATCCTAAAAATATGTAGACGGGTAATGATAATGTCATGGCTCCATTTTTCACATCAGACAAGAGTCAAGACTATACACAAAATATATATTAATCTTGGAATTATCTATAAAATTAGGCATGTGAGACCATGTTAATGCATGCGATAGAGACATTTTAACAAGTTCTAATTATTGATTATGAACCTATATAATTAAATATCATTTTTATTTTATTTTCTTGCAGAAGGTCCAACTGTATTTTTATTCCCCAGCTCATGACGAAATTACCAAACTGTATTTTAAGAAATTTCTTGTCAATATTATCATCACGTATTTGGTGAAAACTTAAAAGATCATAAAATTATAATATTGGATAATACAGTACTATACCAAAATTCCCCACCCTTTATACGTGCTATATATACCATTAGACATTTTAATTAATCTTTAAATAAACTAAAAAGAAACTACTAACTAGTGATTAGTTAAGAAAAAAGTTAATTATATTTGTGACAAGGAACACCCAATAGGGTGTTACATTTATCGATTGGAAAATACGATTTGGATAATATCAAGATTGTTGTTTTGGATCATTGCAAAGAAGCTCATCACACTAATTTATTTATAACTGATAAATTTCAGAAATCTCAAGTAATAAATCATTATTACAAGCTATGAACAAATGGTAAAACTGTATATATATAATTAGAAAAGATAGTGAAAAAGTTAATAATAGACAATTGCTTAAGAATATGATGTTTCCATAACTAAATAAATGACAAACAATACTTGCATGCAGATAATAATAATGACATGTCATTGTAGAAGGTTGCTTGAGCAGCCTTCTAAGAAAAATTAGTATCCCAATTAATCGTTCATTACGAAACTACGTGCAATTTTAACCGATCAATAACTTGTATCAAAATTGTTGGAATAAAAATTTTCAAAAGTTAATCATATAGTTCAAACATTAAATTATATAATTTAGTTTTGAAATTTATCATTTCAACAATTTTAATATATGTTATAGATCGGTTAAAATTACATGTAATTTCGTATAGAATAATTAATTGAAAACGGAGAAAGTAAAATAATTCACGTTATAGATTTCAAATTTCTCTAAGCTAGCTAGATAGAGGAAAGCCATGAAATTAATATTGTATGCAAAACACAATTCAATAATAAATCTAATTTAAAAAAAAAACGACCAAGTTCAAAATAATGTGGCAACGCCACTAGGCAATAAAAAATAATGTCATATTCATTTATAAAACTAAAAGAATAAATTTAATATATACATGTGTTTCTTCTAAATACCCGTTAATATATGTGTCAAATAGCGTCCCTTTAGGGACATCCGATAAAATTGAAACGATACAGAGAAGATTAGCATGGCCCATGCGCAATGATGACACGCACAAATCGAGAAATGGTCCAAATTTTTTAAAAAAAAATAAAAAAAAATGTGTCAAATAGCTGAACTACCAGTCTACAATATTGCAGTGTTTTCTAAAGAAATGGTTTGATCATTTGAATATGGGTCAAGGTAAACTAATAAACATGTATGCAAAATAGATACAATAGAATAAATAATGTATTAGGTAAAATTAATAACCACTAAAAAAATATATTTAAATAGCGACGGCAATTAGTGACGGTATTTATTGTTACGAGCTTATTAGCGACGGTTTTTGTGATGACTTTGTGACAGTTTAGTCAATTTGCGACAGATTTATGACAACTTTTTAAATTAGCGACAGGTTTGTGACAGCTTTTGACTTTCAGTAAATCAAACATTATTTTGTAGTGAACCTCTAGATTAGTGATCACAGGTGGTTTGATCCAGGATTAAGGTGGCATGCATGTTACTATATATATATATATGCCATCATGACTACATTTACGTATTCTAATTAACATGAACTTAAGTATATAAGTAGATAGTTTTATATAAGTGTAATGTTTTTCTTTATAATTTATGTAATTAACATCCATAATTTTGCATGTAACTTTTTTGAGTTGAAATGGATGAGTCAGTTGTAGCATGTGAGATTGATTAATCGAGTGGGGGCCAAATATTACCATTATTGAAAACTTGCCAACTCAGGAAAACAACATCATACAAACTAGTGCCATTTTGTCACTAGATTACTACTCCTAAATATATGTGAATTCAAATATTTGAACACTTTTTAAGCTCAAAAGCTTTAAATTAAGATCATAAGAAAGAAAGATATATAATTAATTAAACACTACTAGCCTTGATCATTCTTGTTGTACAATTTTCTATTAGCTGAATCAACTAAATACTGTATGAGAAAATGGCTACATCGGCAGATATCTCCGATCTCGTCTCGCCAATGGTAAGCGACCATCATGCCCTCCTCCATGTTTGCTTTTATGTTGTCTGTGCAAATAAATACATTAAAATTTAGTCGATTAGTATAGTCGTTTAATTTATTTTGATTGTATAACATAGTTCTATGATCTTTGTTCTGCTAAGAAAGAAAGTTTGATATGATCATGAACCAGTGATTTACTCTTTATAGTGATAGTGTGATATTTGTAACCAACCAAGTGATATACAGAAACATTAAGAATTTATCATGTACAATTTAAAGCATGGACAATCTAACATACAGAATATTAATATTGCCTTTTCTTAAGTATAAGGTTGAAATTTGTATGCATATCTATAGGTGATACATAGAAAAATTTCACCATTGTTTAACCTTTCAGATTTAACAATCTGGTAGGGGGGGTTTGTTTGCTGCTAGGTGATGTTAATGATAGTCTGTCACTCGATAATTTTACTTTTCCGTCTTTTGACAAGTCGGTCACTGTCAGTTAGATTGGCCCCGAATTTTGATAATATTTTTAAAAAGATTAACTTAAACTTCAGTTCTTATAATTACTTTTGCACCTCACAAAAATATTATCGACTTCATGCCGCCTCCTAGATTTCAGTTTCACTTACAGGCGTAGTAAAACACTAAACTATTAATTCGGATATTGTTATACTATATGAATGATATCAGAGAAAGGGACTCACTATCTCAATATATTTTCATTAAGCCTAAGATAAAAGGGTAAAAAGGACGATCGTATTTACAAAACTGAACTCAGAGATAGATGAAAACAGACGTACTTATGCAATTATTATTTTTGGTTTCTAGAAAATAGAAGCAGACGACAAAGAACTTAATTCTGGAAGTTCGAGAATAGCTCCAGAAAAGTTAATTGCTCTAGAAGAAAAGGTTGAATCTACTTCAGTTCCACTTTTTGAAACCACAAAAGTAGAGAACAGCAATGACATTGCCGATGTGCATGTGATCAACGAAGGTATTGTCAAAGCCGTTGAGGGTGATAATTTTTTGAATTCACCCTCGGTTTTTTATGAAGAACTGGAACAAATTCCAAAAAAAGATCAACTGAATTCCAACGAAAGAGTGAATGGTTCGCAGACTGGTGAGGAAATAGACATCAAAACCAATGAAAACAGTACAAGACTTGTAATTGAACCCACTGATTGCTCTCAAGGCACAGCATTAGATATTGAGAGAGTTAGAGATGTTATTCCAATAATGGAAAAGAGGGACGATATTTTAGCTACCGACGCAACGTTGTCTCAGCAAGTTTCAACAGAAATAAACTTCACAGGAGAAGATGATAGTCAAAACAAAAGCTTAGAATCTCTTTTGACTGAAAAAGCCAAAGAAGAAATAGAAAGTTTTGAGATATCCAAACACGAATCTGACCATGTAGTTAAGGATATCACCGAAGAGAACCTCGAGGATAATACAGACATTTTATTGAAAAAATGCGAATTTGATGAACCCTTGGAGTTGGACCATAGTTTCACGCACAAAAATGAAACTGCAATAAAAAATGTTGAGATGCTTGTAACTGAAGCTTCGGAGAAGATAGAAATTACTCCCTCCACTGAGACTCCTGATCAAATTCCAATAAAAGAAGAAGCTGAAACAACAAATTCTGGTGATGCTATATTGGTGGAAAATCCAGAAGAAAAGGTGAGAACCCAATTTCAATAGCTATGTATAGTTCTCTGAAAGATTTATTTGTAAGTGAAGTGATAAAGTTTTATGAATAAACAAAATTAACCAAACACACCACCAGCTATAAAGCCCCTAATCCATATGCTCTAAAAAATTAAATAATTATAATTTCTAAGTAACTTTATGTATACCAGGTACATATGGGAAGTGTAGTACTGGATACACATTTTGGGATATTCTTAACTTTCTGAAATTGATATGGGAACGATAGCACCTACTTCTTACAGACTAATATGCATGAAATTGATCGTCCTTCGTTAGACTTCATAATTTTTGATAGGTTAAATGAATTTTAGTATGTATCTTTAGAAACTTTGTATAGTTACAACTTACAAAGTAAATAATTACCGTATCCTAATCGCATCGCATTAAAATTTTCAAAGTTATTGTATCTTATCTGGTACAATATCAGTTTGGACTGTATCCGAGATATATAGACCAGAAAGAATTCATAACTATTATTTTAATACTATCATACAGAATCTGGCAGCGAGTGGCTTAGATAAGAATAACGGAGCAACAAGCGATGATCAAAATGCCACCTCTCTTCTGGTAGAAGAAGAATTGCAGATTATAAGTGAAAAACCAAATATTGCCCCGATAGTGGAAACAGAACAAGTTGACAAAAAGGACGATGAACTAATCACAAAGGAAGAGGTATATTGATAGATAACTTGTGTTCTTGTTGATACCCAATCTTTCAACCAGAGTAACTCACTTTAAATGCAATTTAAAATCTTTTCAGGAACTAGATGAACATGAGATAACGAATCAAACAGAAAATGTTGAAGAAGTGAAAAACGAAACTCCTACCCAACTCGTGACTGAATGCCATTGTGAAAAAACTGAAATAACAGGTGAAACTGAAGATAAAGAGGTTAGTATCAGCTAAATCTAGAGCTTGTTTGAAATTAAAGCAGTTTGTACGAGAAGTGGAATAAGTATACGTTATGTATAGTGTTCAAACATAGTTGATTTATATGTTCTCATCAAAACAGGAACCAAATGAACCGTCTAAAATACTGGATGTTGAAAAAGTTAGATATGATGGTCCAATAGAAGAAAAAGGGGGCGATACCTTAAGTACAGAGGCAGCGTTGTCTCAGCTAGATTCAACAGAAACAAGCTTCAAAGGAGAAGATGAGAGCCTAAACAAAAGCTCAGAATCTCATTTGACTGAAACTGTCGATGATGAAGTGGACAAGTCCAAACAAGAACCTGATCATTTAGCGATAAAATGTGAACATGAAGTAGCCATGGTTGTAACAGATGTCGAGAAGCCAGTGACTGAAGCTTCTGAAGAGGTAGAAATAACTCCCTCGAGTGAGACACGTGATCAAATTTCTGCAGAAGAAGATGAAACAACAATCTCTGGTGAGATTAATGTGTTGGCAACACCAGAAGAAGAGGTGAAAATTCAACTTCTATAACTACAGGATTATTTGGTAGCACTTTTTTAAGCAAATAAGCTGGAATTTTTTAAGGTTGAGAAAAAAACCCGGGTTCATCCAGCTTAAAGGCCACATAGTTTTTTCAGGCTAAAATAAAAATAAAAAATCAGCTTTTAATTTCATCATTCAAATATAGTCCAGCAACTAGGCACAAAAAAAAATGAGAGCTTCAAAACTGACATCAAGCAACGCTAGGTAAACTTCTTTGAGTGTTTTGTAAAATAATCAAAATGTGGTGAAAATAATTTTGGCTATGTATGATCTTCTAAAATGAACTAAACATCCCCCTAGTCTAAATTTTTTAACTCTATTTAATAGAAAGAATTAATAATTAAATTCTGAAACTATGATACAGAATCTCACAGCAGAAGTTGCAGTCACTGATGAAAGTGGCAACAATTCAAATGCCACATCTCTGGTAGAGGAAGAACTGCAGATTACGAGTGAGAAGACAGATCAAGATTCAATATCTGAAGGTCCAGAGGATGAACAAGAATGCAAATCCTCTGTTGAATTGATCCAGACAGCAAATCATTTCGACAAAAATGCCTATGATCAAATCATAAAAGAAGAGGTATATTTAATATCATCAAAAACTGACTCACATCCTAGTCAATGTCTTAAAACGCGAAAGCGTAGTTCAAAGTTCCACAGTTATACTAAAGTGTAAGCATCATGGACCAAAGCTTGAGTTAATATTTACATGCAACATCATTGCATGATACATATTCCTCAAGTGAAAACTAAAAGCAATAAAACGCATAATCAGGTAAGATTATAAAAATAAATAAAAATGAAACCTAAGGTTTATAGTTAAATTAAACTGGAAATCCTCATCATAAAAAAGCTTTACTGTTAGGACCAGATTTCTGGTCTAAATATTGTTTATTGTCTATTGGTTTTTCACTAAATAAATCATAACTGTTGTTAAGAACTAAGACAGTATTGACAGGTTTCAAGCAATGTTGTAACCTCAGTTACAACCTACTAAGATAGTAGTATTAGGTTTCAAGTACCAGTTACAACCTCAGTTACAACCTACTAAGTTAGTAGTATTAGGTTTCAAGTACCAGTTGCAACCTCAGTTACAACCTGTGTTGACAGGTTTCAAGTAAGTTGCAACCTTAGTTGCAACCACTAGTTCCAACCTGCTGTTAAGCAGAATTCTGTCTTGTTCTATAAATCTGCATAACTATTCTTTAATTATAATTATGTGTTTTAAAGTATGCAGGATATATTCTCATATAATCTTAACATGGTTAATATGCGTATATTGAGAATATCAAAGTGTTAAGGAAAGATGTTTTATAAAAGAAATAAAGAGATTAGTTTATAAGGTTATGTTTCCTTTTAATATATATATCTCTATTCTTATGCTTGTCCTTATCACTTGTTTCAATCTTTTGATCCTTATAATATTCAGTAAAGATATGTTTAAAGATTGATTGATATGTGGAGTTAAATGTTTCATATGTTTATGAAAAGATATTATCTTTAAGAGATCATATCTTTATATGTTTCCTTTCAAAGGAAAAGATTAACTCCTACTTTCAAGTGTGTTACTAAACAGGTATTAATCAAAGATGATTAGAGTCAATCCATGCTGAAGAATCCCGTGATACTTGGAGAGATTGAAGCTAATCAACCAAGTCAAAAGCAATCAAAAGATATTGAAGATAGAAGATTGTTTTTACTTGTTTATATACTTAGTAACTTAAGCTTGTAAAATGTGTGTGTTCTAAATTATAAAGAACTTATTTTCTAGAGAGAATACACGTGAGCTTCAAAAAGAAAACAATGGTGGGATGCCATTGATTTATATTTGATAGTTATAGAGTAGGAGCAATATAGTGATAGGCAGAAAAACCTAGAGGGAGTCTAAGTTTTTCATTAAGACTTGAGTCATATATTGTAAGCTTTTTATAATATCATAATCTGGGTAAGTGCCCCGGAGACGTAGCCTAGTTAGGTGAACTCCGTTGTTAAATGTGCGTGTGAATTATTTTCATGTACATTTAATTTTAAAACAGTTCTGTCCATTAATACACCTGGTTCCAACTGCAGTTCCAACCTCACTTGGAACCTTATACACTTGGTTCTAACTGCAGTTCCAACCTCACTTGGAACCTTAATGCAAAACTGCATCTAGAACAGCGGATAGGAATTTCAATTGGTATCAGAGCTTTACACTAGACCTTACTTAGTGTGGATCCTGTGTTCTAGAATAAATGGACTTAATGAGGGAAGGAAACGCTTTCAACAAACCTCCATTGCTTGAAGGAGGAGTAAACTATGGAGTATGGAAGATCAGAATGAGGTCTTTCATCAAACAGCAGAATGAACATGCATGGAAAACTGTGATGTATGGATGGGAGGCTCCAACTAGCATTGATAGTGAAGGAGAACTGGTTTTTATACCTGAAGACAGATGGTCTGCTGATGAAGACAGAAAATCAAGTGCCAACTCAACAGCCATAAACTTGATTTTTGCTGGTGTAACTCTCAGTGTATTCAGGTATATCTCTCACTGTGAAACTGCCAAAGAGGCATGGGATATTTTGCAAGTTACTTTTGAAGGAACTACCAAAGTAAAAGCTTTTAAACTTCAGCAGTTAACCACTCAATTTGAAAACCTTAGAATGGAGGAAGATGAAAACATTGAACAATTTAATGGTAGAATCTGCCACATTGCTCATCAAGCTGGAACCTTAGGTGAAAAATACAGTGATGCTAAACTTGTTAAGAAAACTCTTAGATCACTTCCAGAAAGGTTTGAAATAAAAGTTACTGCTATTGAAGAATCAACAGACTTAGAAGATCTTAAACTTGAAGAACTTATAGGAAATCTAAGCACTCATGAGCTGAAATTTTTTAAACCAAAAAGACCAGAAAAGGGAATAGCATTTCAGGCTAAGAAATCTGAACCTAATGTCTGTGATAAAATAAGTGATGAAGAACAGCTAGCTTTCTTTGCTAAAAAGGTTTTCAAAAAATTTTACAAGAGAAAAGAGGATGATACTGGTTCTTCTAAAAACTTTCAGAAAAGGGATAACCAATTTAAGACAGAATCCAGGTTCAATAATAACTCTACTGGTAAGTGGAATTCTAAAGAGAAGGATAACAAAGATTATAAGCCTAAAGAGATTCAGTGTAGAGAATGTAGAGGCTTTGGTCATATTCAGGCTGAGTGTGCTAATACTTTAAAAAGGAACAAAAATGCCTATATATCCACTCATAGTGATAGTGATTCTGAGAGCAACAGTGATGAAGAGGATGAGTCTAATTTTGTTAACTTTATGGGAATAATCACTGAAAAAGAACCTACTTATGAAAGTGACTGTGAACATGTTTCAACTGAAGTTACAACCACTCTTAAAACCTACAGCAGTGATGAGGAAGAACCTTCTGATGAAGACATTTCCCAGCAATATCTTGTTCTTTATGAAAAGTATAAATGTCTGAGTAAACAAACCTTGATCATAAGCAAACTTAATGTTAATCTAAAAGATGAGGTTAAAAGTCTTACTGAGAAGATGAACTTACAACTGGCTGAACTTACTGAAACTAAAAAGAAAATAAAACTGATGAATGTTTCTGCTTCAGAAAAATTAGATGACATGCTGTCATATTCTAGAGGTTCTAAAGATATCAGTGGTCTAGGTTACTATGGTGGTAAAAGTACAGGAAAAACTACCTTTATTGAAGCTGTTGCTAGAGCTAAAACTCATAATTTTGACAATAAGGTTAGAAGTTCAGTTGCAACCAGATTTGCAACCAGGAACAAAACTCAAGTTTTTGTAGAGAAGGTTAGAAGCTCAGTTATAACCAAAGTTGCAACCATGAATAAACTGAATAGCTTTAGGTATAACTTTAGGATGAAGCTGTGTAATTTCTGTAAGAAACCTGGTCATTCTGAAATTCAGTGTTATTTAAAAAGAAACAGGAAGTATATTTCTCAGAAAACTTGGTTGGCTTCTGTCAATAAAAATCTGAACTGGGTCTGGAAAGTTAAAGAAAAAGCTACCTTAATTGCTAACAACAAAGCTGTCATTAACTCCTTGAATGTTGTTACCTCTAATGATTGGTATTTTGATAGTGGTTGCTCTAAGCACATGACAGGTACTGCAAGTCTCTTAAAAAATGTCACCATTCTCACTGGAAACACTGTTGTGTTTGGAGGTGGAGATACAGGTAAAATTGTTGGTAAAGGTACCTTAAACAAACCTGGAATGCCTGTTATTGAGGATGTTTTTCTTGTAGATGGTCTAAAAGCTAACCTTATAAGTATCAGTCAACTTTGTGATAATAAAATGATTGTTAAATTTGACAAAGAAAGGTGTCTTATTACTAATCTTAACAATGATTTAATCATGACTGGAGTTAGATCAACCAACAGCTGCTATGTGTTTGAAAAAGCTGAAAAAGAATTGCCTCAAAGTAGGTGTAATCAAGCCATTACTAATAATGTGGATATTTGGCATAAAAGGCTTGGGCATGTGAATTACAAAACTCTTGATAAGCTTGTTAAAAATGAATTGATAAGAGGAATTCCTAAACTTAGTGCTAAAACTCAAAGTGTCTGTGGTGACTGTGCTATAGGTAAACAAACCAAAAGTGTTCACAAAAGTATAAGTCAAATCTACACTAAGAGAGTCCTAGAACTTCTTCATATTGACTTGATGGGGCCTATGCAAACTGCTAGTATAGGTGGTAAGAAGTACATTCTGGTAGTTGTTGATGACTTCTCTAGATACTCTTGGGTAGTGTTCTTAAAAGATAAGACTGAAACTTTTGAACTGTTCAAAACTTTGTGCTTAAAACTTCAACTTGAAAAAGGTTCAACCAGTGGTAATATTGTTAGGGTTAGAAGTGATCATGGAACAGAATTTGAGAACAGTAAGTTTAAAGAATTCTGCAACTCCTTAGGTATTAGTCATGAGTTCTCTGCTCCTAAGACTCCACAGCAAAATGGCATAGTTGAAAGGAAAAATAGAACCATTCAGGAAATGGCTAGAGTCATGCTTAACTCTAAGAAACTTGCCAACAGATTTTGGGCTGAAGTTGTTAATACTGCCTGTCATATAGTTAATAGAGTTTATATTACTAAAGGCACTTCCATGACAGCTTATGAAATATGGAAAGGTAGAAAACCCAATGTTAAGTATTTTCAAGTCTTTGGGTGTGTCTGTTACATTCTCAGAGATAGAGAGCATCTTGGTAAATTTGACTCTAAAAGTGATAAAGGGATCTTTCTTGGTTATGCTCAAAATAGTAGAGCATTCAGAGTCTTCAATCAAAGAACCAACTGTGTTATGGAATCCTATAATGTGTTATTTGATGAGATTACAGGTGATAATGAACAGCCTGAGATTGCAGAAAAAGACAAAGAAGAAACTCAACAAACTAGAAGTCCCATAGTGGTTGGAAGTCCAGTTGCAACTGAAGTTACAACTGAGGTTGGAACTGAGGTTGGAACTGAAGTTGAAACTCAGAATTCAACAGAATCAGAAGAAGATGGATCTGCTATGCCAACAACAAGCAAGCCACGCTATGTAAGGACTCAGAAAAATCACTCTCTTGACAATGTCATAGGAGAAGTTGCTTCAGGTATGAAAACCAGAGGTAAAAGAAATAATGTTGTTCACTTTGCTTGTTATATTTCTCAGTTAGAACCTAAGAATATAAAAGAAGCTTTAGAAGATAGTGAATGGATTATAGCTATGCAAGATGAGTTGCATCAATTTGAGAGAAATGATGTATGGACTTTAGTACCCAGACCTTCTAATAAAAATGTTATAGGGACTAAATGGATTTTTAGAAATAAAAGTGATGAGGATGGAGTTATTATCAGAAATAAAGCTAGGTTGGTAGCTCAGGGTTATACACAAATTGAGGGAATTGATTTTGATGAAACCTTTGCTCCAGTAGCTAGAATTGAATCCATTAGAATGCTACTGTCTCTTGCATGTCTGTATGATTTTAAACTGTTTCAACTTGACATAAAGAGTGCTTTTCTAAATGGTGTGATTAATGAAGAAGTTTATGTCTGTCAACCTAAGGGATTTGAGGATCCTAACTTTCCTGAACATGTCTATTTGTTGAAAAAGGCATTGTATGGCCTAAAACAAGCTCCTAGAGCTTGGTATGATAGATTAACCAAGTACTTGATTGAAAAAGGCTTTAACAGATGAGGAGTTGATAAAACTTTGTTTACTAAGAAAACCACAAAGGACATAATAATTGCTCAAATCTATGTTGATGACATTGTCTTTGGCTCTACTTCTAATAAAAGGATAGAAGAATTCATTTCTGATATGAAGAATGAATTTGAAATGAGTGGTGGAGGTGAACTAACTTACTTTCTAGGATTGCAAGTTAAACAGAATGAGAAAGGCATTTTTCTGTGCCAAAGTAAGTATGCAGACAATCTTGTTAAAAAGTTTGGTCTGAGTGAGAGTAAAGAGAAGAGAACCCCTATGAGTACTACCCTTAAACTGTCCAAAAATGATAAAGGTAAAAATGTCTGTCCAAGTCTTTATAGATCCATGATTGGAAGTTTGCTGTATTTAACTGCTAGTAGACCAGACCTTTGCCTAAGTGTAGGAGTTTGTGCCAGATATCAGGCAAATCCTTTAGAACCTCATCTTCTAGCTGTCAAAAGAATTCTAAGATATGTAAAAGGAACACTTCACCTAGGCCTATGGTATTCTAAAGATACAAACCATTTTCTAAGTGGCTACTGTGATGCAGATTGGGCAGGAAACATAGATGATAGAAAGAGTACTTCTGGTGGTTGTTTTTATTTTGGAAACAACCTTGTTTCTTGGTTCAGTAAAAAGCAAAATTGCATATCTTTATCTACTGCTGAGGCAGAATATGTTGCAGCTGGAAGTGGGTGCACTCAACTTATTTGGATGAAACAGATGTTAACTGATTATAATGTCAAACAAGAAATATTAACTTTCTTTTGTGATAACAAAAGTGCTATAGATTTAGCTAAAAATCCAGTTCAACATTCCAGAACCAAACACATTGATCTAAGGCATCATTTTATTAGAGAACTAGTTGAAGAAAAGAGCTTAATTTTAGAACATGTTTCAACTGAAAGACAATTAGCAGATATTTTCACAAAGCCCCTTGATACAAACAAGTTTGAATCATTAAGAAGTGACATAGGGGTATGTCATTATCAATCTAATTGAATACTTTTGCTAAATATGTCTGTGTTGAGTACCTTTAATAATTGTTATTTCTAAGGTTAAAGTCTTATTTTGAGCTATGATGTTTTTGTTTTGAAAAAGCCGCTTTTTGGTGTCTCAAAAACAGATGTGAGGTAACTTGTCCTTAAAAACCTCTCTGGTAATAGAGTTGCAAGCACAAAGTGCTATATTTTTTTTTGGTTGCAAGTTCAGTTGAAACCTCATACTCTCAACAACTGGTTAGAAGTTCAGTTACAACTCCAGTTGAAATCTCGTGTTAAAAATACTGGTTGCAAGCTCAGTTGCAACATAAGTTGAAACCATCAGTCTATTCTATAACTGCCAAGACAAAGTCTTGTTATTTTTTTTTGACATCACTTATACTCTTTCCTTGCTGAGGTCATCAAACTAGTTTTTGTGTAGAAATAAAAACGGATTTGCTCAATTTAAGCTCCTAAAATTTAATCTTTATTAGAGTTATTCTTTGATAAACATATTTTCTTGAGTAAATTGCTAGGTTTCTTTTGTTCTCTTAAAAATTAGATATCTGTTTAAGTGTTCTTTATCTTGAATCAAGTCAAATTTCCTTAAAAGCTTCAACTCTTGTATTTTCAAATTTGGATAAATCTGTTTAAAAAGGAATGTTTATCTGTGTTAACTGCTTTATTCGTGTTTTAAGGGTTATTTTTTTAAAAAAAAAAAACTGTGTTGATAAGACACTTCCTATTTTTTTTTGGCTAAAATTGTTTCATAATTGATTTGCATGTATCTCTTTCCAATTACAAAAAGATATGGACTTTATTGTTTTTTTATATATATTCTTTTTACTATCCCAAAATAATCTATTATCTCAATTACTCTCTCTCCCTATCTCAGTAAAATCGTAAGTCCTCTGTAAAACCCTAGTTTTTCAGTAAAACCCACTGCCAGGTTCTAAGTACGGTTGAAACCTCCCAGTTGAAACCATGTCTAAAAACCCCTATTCTGATGATGATATTACTCTAAAGGATTTCATGTCTAAATCTCCACCCAAGACAGGCTCAACAACTAAGGTAAGTGAACCTTCCTCCTTTAAGAAACAGAGGTCAAAGAAACGTGCTAGGAGAGATTATGATACTGATCCTATTCTTGCTAAGTTTGACTATACTCCTAAGTATAATGAAGTTGATCCCAGATTCTGGAGAAGAAGTATGTATAGGAGGTTTAGATCTTTTTCAGGTAGGGAAATACACAGTGAAAGAACTCTTAATTTAGTCAGTTATCCTCACATACAGGTGTATGTTGAAAAATTGCTTTCTGCTGTTGGCTTAGGAAAAACTATTACCTATGCTGATTCTTATTTTCCTGCTGTAGTTAAAGAATTTTATGCTAATCTTAGTAGCATTGTGTTTGATGAAGAGAACCCTGCTTATGGGAGAATATTTTTGAGGGGTGTTACTTTAGATTTTACTCCAAAGCTTATTAATGACTACATGCAATCCCCAAATCCTTCAGTTGAAAATATTGATTATGACATGGAAGTCATTGGTCTGGTTCTAACTGGAAAGAACACCAGATTTGATGGCAATTCTATCAAGACATCCTCTCTCACCTTAAGTGCTGCTGTATTGCACAAAATTGCTAGGTTCAACTGGACTCCTACCAAACAACCTTCCAAAGTTAACAAAGAAATGGCCATCTTTATGTACAAAATCATGTCTTCCCTACCTATAAACTTTGGCCATCATGTCTTCAATCTAATAAGAGAGTTCAGTGATTCCAATTCTTCATCCATACTGTTACCATTCCCCTGTCTCATCACTGGTATTATTCTAGGCCAAGTCTCTTCTATGTCTAGAAATTCTCCAATAAGTACTCTTAATGAGCCTTCCACTGATTGTCCCTCTGCCCTGTATATCTCTGCAAAACTGTTGAAAGAAGGGCATGTAAATGATATTTCTGGGGAAAAGGGAAAAGAAAAGGAAGAAGAGACCTCTAAGGCTCCCTCAGACAAGAAGAAAGAAGTAAAGTGGTACTTACTCCAAAAGCTGGCTTATAACCAAGAAAGGAGAGCTGAATTGGATGCTGATGACTATCAAATCAATAAGCTGCTGGTGGATATTATTGAGAGTGAGGATGATGGTGATAGTGATGATTGTTTCTCTATAAGCAGTGAAGAAAAAGATGAAGAGGTGGTTAGAGACCATCCTCTTAGAGAGAAAGCTCCACATTCTAGTATACCTCGTGACTGATTACAATGGTTGCTGACAAATAGGGGGAGTGAAGTTTATGTATGTGAAGTTTATGTTTTTTTTTTTTGTATTTCAATTTCAAGACTCAATGCTGCTGGTTTTAATTACTTTTTTAATTGCTGTACTAAGACATTGTTGTGCCATGTTTTTGGCCTTTAAATTTCTGCAATTTCCATTTTGATGTCTTTTAAATTGAATTTATGAATGTGCCTGCAATTCTAACATACAGGGGGAGCTTAAACAGATGACTCTTTAGTATTGTTAATATACTATTTAAAGACTGTGCTGATATTGAATTTGCAGGTGGTTGGGATGATTTATAAACTTAATTGATTTGTCAAAACCAATGACAAAGGGGGAGATTGTTAGGACCAGATTTCTGGTCTAAATATTGTTTATTGTCTATTGGTTTTTCACTAAATAAATCATAACTGTTGTTAAGAACTAAGACAGTATTGACAGGTTTCAAGCAATGTTGTAACCTCAGTTACAACCTACTAAGATAGTAGTATTAGGTTTCAAGTACCAGTTACAACCTCAGTTACAACCTACTAAGTTAGTAGTATTAGGTTTCAAGTACCAGTTGCAACCTCAGTTACAACCTGTGTTGACAGGTTTCAAGTAAGTTGCAACCTTAGTTGCAACCACTAGTTCCAACCTGCTGTTAAGCAGAATTCTGTCTTGTTCTATAAATCTGCATAACTATTCTTTAATTATAATTATGTGTTTTAAAGTATGCAGGATATATTCTCATATAATCTTAACATGGTTAATATGCGTATATTGAGAATATCAAAGTGTTAAGGAAAGATGTTTTATAAAAGAAATAAAGAGATTAGTTTATAAGGTTATGTTTCCTTTTAATATATATATCTCTATTCTTATGCTTGTCCTTATCACTTGTTTCAATCTTTTGATCCTTATAATATTCAGTAAAGATATGTTTAAAGATTGATTGATATGTGGAGTTAAATGTTTCATATGTTTATGAAAAGATATTATCTTTAAGAGATCATATCTTTATATGTTTCCTTTCAAAGGAAAAGATTAACTCCTACTTTCAAGTGTGTTACTAAACAGGTATTAATCAAAGATGATTAGAGTCAATCCATGCTGAAGAATCCCGTGATACTTGGAGAGATTGAAGCTAATCAACCAAGTCAAAAGCAATCAAAAGATATTGAAGATAGAAGATTGTTTTTACTTGTTTATATACTTAGTAACTTAAGCTTGTAAAATGTGTGTGTTCTAAATTATAAAGAACTTATTTTCTAGAGAGAATACACGTGAGCTTCAAAAAGAAAACAATGGTGGGATGCCATTGATTTATATTTGATAGTTATAGAGTAGGAACAATATAGTGATAGGCAGAAAAACCTAGAGGGAGTCTAAGTTTTTCATTAAGACTTGAGTCATATATTGTAAGCTTTTTATAATATCATAATCTGGGTAAGTGCCCCGGAGACGTAGCCTAGTTAGGTGAACTCCGTTGTTAAATGTGCGTGTGAATTATTTTCATGTACATTTAATTTTAAAACAGTTCTGTCCATTAATACACCTGGTTCCAACTGCAGTTCCAACCTCACTTGGAACCTTATACACTTGGTTCTAACTGCAGTTCCAACCTCACTTGGAACCTTAATGCAAAACTGCATCTAGAACAGCGGATAGGAATTTCATTTACGATATCATGGATTCATATTTTAAGATAATTACAGTAGATTTATGCCTATAGTTTATGCAAATATAGCAAAGCATAAGTTTTTTATGGCTCGAAGCGTAAAAAGTGCAACTTTGTGCTTTTTGAACTTTTGACCAAAGATCTGTACCTTTATGAGTACAAGCGAGATTTTTGATGTATCGAGATTTTTCAAACAAATGTCCTTGTTGATACCCACTCTTCCAGACAATTTAACTCATTTTAGATGCACATTCAAATTCTTTCAGGAATTCAAAGAACCTGAGATAACAAATAAAAGAGAGGATATTGAAGATGTGAAAAATGAAACTCTTCTTGAGCACACAACAGACAGCAATTGTAAAGAAATGACGAGTTGGGATCAAGGAAATGAAACTGCGGAAAAAGTTGGAGACCAAGAGGTTAGTAAAAGCAAATAGTATGGCCTTTTTTTTTATTGCAATGTACACTATCTACTAGAAGAAACGGGTAATGTACTAGAATGTCTCTATGCCGTGCTTAGTGTATAGTTAGTTACCAGAAAATTTCTACGACATGGGGAACTCAGTTTTGTTTCTCAAACTCTTTAGGAAGCTAGCTTCTAAGAAATAAAATTTAGGTAATTTTTTACTAATTTTAACAAAAGCAGGTTTCCTAATATCCTTACTCATATTTTAAAAATTACATACACTTTTACCTTATTTTGCTATTTCTCAAATAATTTCATAAAAATGATATTTTTGATCGTTATCATGTCATGGTTTCCCATTTCGCTAACGTTTTTGCCCCCACATAACACGTTTCTGTTTTCAGTATATTTAAAACTGTCAACTGTAGTTTAGTCTTGAATTTGTTACCCTGTATACTACTTAATTAAGCTTTTTTGTCAAAACAGGAACCAGAAGAACCATCTACGCTAAAAGAACCAAAAAACCAAATTGTAAATGATACTGAGAAATCCGAAGATGTCTCAAGCTTAATATTTCAAGCATCAACAGTGGAGATTAAAGAAGGAAACACAGAAGATATAGAAAAAAGTGTTGAGAAAGCTGATACAGAAGTTAAGCAAATTGTTGTTCCCATAGAGACTGAAAACGAGGTTTTTGAAAACGAAATAAACCTAGATAGAGAATCTGAATCTAACGTTAAAAATGTTAAAGACGTTTATAAGACAACTACAAGCCTATGTGTGGAGGAGAGTGGTGCAAGTGAGATACAAAATGGCGAACATGGAGAAAGCGAAACTAAAACACAAATCGAAGAAGGAAAAGGATTGGAAGGTTTTGATGCAGTGCCTGAGTCTGAGAATCGGAATTTTGAAGAGATTCATGAGACCAAAACTAGCGCAAGTGAAATAAACAGTGAAGAAATTTCAGAAATTAATGAAGCTGAAAATTTGGGATCAAAGAAGAACCTCGATGAAGAAGTTAAAGAAATTGATCAATACCCAGTTTCCGGTCAAACTCCTGCAGAGAAAGAGAGAGAAGAAGTCAAACCCGTTACTGAAACTGAGAACGGAGACGACAAGATACAAGATGATATCACACAACAAAATGAAACAACAGTCACAAAGCCAGATGCAAATGAAGTTAAAGAAGAAACAAATTACAAATTGATACCTGAGCCACACGTGAAATTTGTTGAAGAAGATGATGAAATTGACTCGGCAAAAGAAAATATTGAGATATCCAAGCAAGCTTCTGAGGAGATTGAAATATCTCCCACCAGTGAGCTTATTGACCAAAATCCAGGAAAAGAAGACAAAACACCAATCTCTGGTGACGTTATCGAGTTGGCAACTCCTGAAGAAAATGTAAGAATCCAATTTCATTAACCAAATTCCGTAGAGAAAATGAATGGTTTGCAAAATGGTGGGAAAACAGACATATAACAACACAAAAACTATAAGTGAAGCTTGCAATTTTTAGCAAATAAGTTGGATACGTTGAGTGAGAAAAGCTGGATTCATCTAGCTTAAAAGTTCCAACTTTCCAGGCTAGAAACCAAGAAAAAATCAAGCTGTTGAGCTGATCATCCACATATAATCCAACTTTAAAGCCAAAAAAAGAATAATAATAATGAGCTTAAAAACTGCAAGGAATCAATGCTGTGAATAGTTCTCTAAAGTTTCCTTTACGAGTGATGAGAAGGAATTGTTGTTAAAATACATTTGTAAAATAAATCAAACATACCATTAGTCTTAAAATTATCAAACTATAGTTTACTGATATAATTCCATAAATTTATGACTAACTTTCTAGTTATCAAGCAGAATCTCATAGCAATTGAATTGGATGAGAAAAACGGAGAAGCAGAAGTTGCAGTAACAGACAATACTGGTGATGAATCAATTTTCTCCTCTCCTCTACTAGAAGAAGACGTACAGAATATAAACGAAAAGCTAGATCAAGATTCGAAATTGGAAACACAAATCCAAGTTCTTGAAGAATCGGAAGATCCAGAGGGTACACAATTCGTAAAAAAAGAGGTATATCCAATTCCATTGATAACTAACTCACACACCCTTGTTAATCTATTAAATAGCAAAAGTGTAGATGTCAATGTTAATCTATTAAATAGCAAAAGTGTAGATGTCAATGGATAAAGCATGATTTTGCAATAAATAAATAAATAAAAATACTCCAAAACTATACGCATGATTTAGTTAAAACAACATTGCATAATACATATTAGTCGCGTTAAAAAGTTGAGTACACATACCTCAACAAAACTACACAATATATCACCAATCGAAGATTAATAATTAAATTAAACAGGAACGCAATTGCTATAATTTATAAATCTTCTTTGTAACAGCAATAGTGGATTTCTGCTGCTTCTTTTATGTGCAAAAATATCAAAAGTTTTTGTTTTGTTTTGAAGCACAAAAGCGATACCACAAAACGTAAAAAGCATAAGTTTTGAGCTTTCAGTATACAGTAACAAATATTTGAACCAGTACTAGTAAAAACTATTTTTTAGATGATTTGAGGTAAGCTTTTAAAACCAAATCCTTCTTATACCCAATCTTAGAACCCGCAAATCTCATTTTAGAAGCGATTTACAATCTTTTAGGAGTTCGAAGAACCTGAGATAATAAAAAAGAGCGAGAATGTAGAAAAAGATGTCAATAAGGAAACTCCTACTGGGCATGCAACAGAATGCAATGATGAAGATACAACAACATGCACTCAAGAAAATACAGTTGCAAAGATTGACGACGGGAAGGTTAGTAACAGCACGGTCTAGACTCTGGAGCATGTTTGATAATTAAATAAGATTACACTACCAAAAAAACAAGTAGTTTAAGCGGAATGTTTGCATATTATTTAGTGTCAAATTTTGGTCGATTCCCTCTAAGTGGTCCATTATGCCTTATTGACTTGATTCTGATTCTGAGTGCTACAAGGAAATTTTCATTCTCATTTAGTGTCATGCATGATTTTCAGTACTCATATACAAATCAGTTCATCAAAATGAATTGAGATCAAAAGTGAAAACTAGTTTATTGAACAGCATCCGTATGTTAATCAAATCTCAGTTCAAATTGAAAATAATTCTTGTCAATAGAAAGTTAATTTTTTGAAGAGCATGCCATCAAAAGTAGCATTGAATGCAAATGAATACTCCCTCCGTATCAATTTATATGTCCTAACCGAAATCACGCGCAACTTTGACAGGCTTTGAACATGTAACTAAATTGCCGAAATAATTTTTTAAAAGATCCTATCATATAGTTTAACATTTAAACTATGTAAAAAAAATTTGAAATTTTCCGTTTCGGCAATTTAGTTACATGTTCAAAGCCGGTCAAAGTTGCGCGTGGTTTCGTATAGGATATATAAATTGATACGAAGAGAGTATTATCTTAACCACTAAATGGAAATCAAGTCTCAATAGGCTACTTAATCGTAGTTTTAGTTAGTTAGTTTAATTTTATTTTATTTTTCAAACAGGAACCAGAAGAATCATCCACGCTAGAAGAACTGGAAAACATAATGGAAAATTGCACGGAGAAAACAGACGATGTCTCAAGCTTAGTCTCTCAAACGAAAGACGCGGAAAATTATGAAGAAAAAGCAGAGACAAATGCGAAGCAAATTAACGACCCCCTTGAGGAAACTTCTATCATGAAGCCTCAACTTGGAGAACATGACATTGAGAAAGAAGATCTTGAAAGAGCGAAAAGCCTAGAAAACGAATCTGAATCTAGTGTTAAAAATGTTCAAGACGTATATGAGACAACTATAAGCCCAAGTGTGGAGGAGAGTGGTGCAGAAGAGATTGAAAATATAATCAGAGAAGTCCCAAAAGAAATATCCGAAGAAAATGACGAAAATAAAACTGAATTTCCAATTGAACACAAGACAGTGGAAGGTTCTGACGCAGTTCTCGAGTCAGAAGATCTCACTGTTGAGGAGATATGTGTGACTAAAACAAGCGCGAATGAAAAAAATTATGAGGAGGTTTTAGGAAATAATGAAAATGAAACTTTGGAAGCGGAGAGGGAACCAGATTTGCACGCTAGCAAAGAAATTGAAGAAATTCCCAAAGAGGAAGCGAAAGAAGAACCCAACCAATTTCGTGAACTTGGCAATATAGTCGACAAGGTAGAAAATGAGAGCACCGATAAAACCGAAACAGAAGTCACAAATCATGAAGCAAATGAAGTAACAGAAGAAACAAATTCTGGGAATCCTGAAATTCAGCCAGAAATTCAACCTGTTAAAGAAAATGACGACATTGAACCGAAACCGCATGTGAAAGAGACTGAAGCAGGCAAAGAAAATGAAGAAACAAATAATGATGAGTTTATTACACCAACATTAGCAAATGAAGAATTAAGCTCGAAGGAATTTCAGCAGAACGGTGAGCCTGGAAACATCACCGACTATGTTTCAAGTTCTGAAAGCATAGATACTCATGAAAAGGAGGATATTAGCCAACAAGTTGAAGGAGTTGAGAAGATTGATCTTCAAGATGGTAGTACTGCTGTATCTGTTAATATACACGAAAATGAAGAAAGAGAAAGTGAAATTGCCAAAGTTGATGATGAAGTTGAAGACGTTAGTTCTCCTCTTACTATATCCGAGCCCAAAGATCAGGTCATTGAAGATGCTGTTGAGACAGATTTAAGCTCAACTGTGCATGAGAGTGGCATAAATGAAGCTTCAAAAATAGAAAAAGAAATTCCGGAGAAATTACCCGAAGTGTGTGGATCTAATGATCAAAGTTTTAAAGAGACCCGGGAAATGGAGACAGAGCCAATTTCGGAAATTACGAAAAACTACAAAATGGAAGAACAAATCAAAGAAGCCACAATTTCCAAATCAATAGAAGAACCCAATGTGATAGGCATTGAAGAAACTAGTGAAAATGAACCGACCTCAACAGCAGGAGATATTCAGGCAGAAGAAGAGAGAGCAGATGTCGAAGAGAGAGAAAATGAACTCAGTAGCAAAATCGACACAGAAGTTATGAGTTTATATGATGATGAAGTTCAAGAGTTAAGAGCTTCTGAATCAGTAACCCAAATATGTGACGAAAAAAAGGATGAGCTTGATCCAACGCCAGCTGTTGGAAAAACACCAAAAGATGAGATAGAAGAAACGGATGTGGAAACGGTACAGAAAATCGACACTCGCTTCAATGAGGATATGGCTGATTTAATAGATATGGGGACAGCGGAAAATGTAGCGCAAAAGGAGCTTGAAATTTTAAATCCAGATGCTACCATGGAATACACCGAAAACAAAGAAACGGAAAAGCAGACAAATGAAAAGATCATAGAAGGGACAAAGAAATGCAACGAGGTGGTGACTCTCTTCAGAGATAGTGAGTCAATCAACGAGCCAATTCCAACTAATGCCACCAGCTCGGTAAATATCACCCCAGAGACAATTGAGAGAGTTGATACCTCAGAAATTGACAAAATTAACCTTGAAGAAACTTCTACTGTGGAGTTTCAAGTTCAAGAACATGAGAACGAGACAGAAGTTTCCGAAAGTTTTACAGCGAATAAGAGAGATACCGAAAATGTAGAAGTGGAAAACCCTGAAGTTCCTGCAGTTACAGACCAAGTTTATGAAGCTGATATACATGACGAAGTTGCCCATAATCAGGACATTCAAAATGGAAGTAAAGTAGAGCACGAGAGTAAAACAATTAGGACCGAGAATGAAGAAGATGGACACATGAAAAATGATAATGTAGAAGAGAATAACTTGAATTTGCAAGAAGTCTCTCAACTTCAAAACATTGAAAGTGTAAGGAAATCAGACGCAGATGTAGTTCAAGCTGAAGAATCAACAGGGTTTACAGAATTAAAAGCAGAAATTTCTGGTGGAAAAGGAAAGAAAGAAGAAACTAAAATTATAGCCGAAAAAATATCTGCTACAACACTCGACACTGGAGCAGTAGTTGATGATGAGACCAATGAAAGTCCTCACACGCTAGGAAAAGAAGAAGACCACCAAGAGTTATCCTCTGAATTGTTATCCGAAATAACGAATGAAAATGAAGATTTCAGAATTTCTGAGACAAAGACAGAGTCCAATATCCTTAATGTTGAAGAAGTCAATGACGATGAGGCCAATGAACAGCATCTAATAACCGGTAAATCTGAAGGAGAATACCAGGAGACATCCTCGGTGCTATTGTCTGCAAAAAAGGATGAAAATGAAGGATCCGAAGTTTCTGAAACAAAGAGAGAGGCCAATGTCGTTCGTATTGAAGAACCTCATGACGAAGAAACAAACGTTGCAAAGGAACTATTCTCCACCTCGGTTGAGGATCATCAACTCACAGTTGGTGAATTTGAAGAACAGCACCAACCTTCCTCTGCATTATTATCTGAAAAACAGGATGCAAATGAAGAAATCGAAATTTGCTACACAAAAATCGAGCCTAGTGTTCATGGGAGAGACACAACTACTGATGTGGAAAAGACTCGTGCGGAAAAAGTTGAAGAAGAGACAAAAGAAGATCTTAAAACACTACCTGAACCAAAAGGTCAAGATATTTCAGAAATTGAAATGCCAGAGACAAAAGAAACAGTTGATAGCATCAATTTTGAAGAAACTTCAATCATAGAGTCAAAACTTCAAGAGCATGAGAACGAAGAAGAAGCTTTTGAAACTGTAACAGCAGAAATAACTGATCTAAATGATGTAGAAGTTGACAATAAAAAAAATCTCCAGGCAGATTCTGAATCTTTAGGCTTTGAAAATAAAGGTCCAAAAGCTGTTAGCAATGATGAAATTTCCCCTAGTTGGACGAACCAAGCAGATAATAACGAAGAGGAAATTCAAAATTCATGTTCTGTCTTTCCCTCCAGTGAAAGAAATCATGAAAATGTTGTAACAAACACTACTACAAATACAGAAGATGAACTTGAACCGGAAGAGGTGCCTAAAGCATTACCAGAAGGTGAAACTCAAGGTCCAGATGTTGTCATCACAGACGAAATCTCCTGCAGTTGCACGAGTAAAATAGAAAACAACAAAGAGGAAGTTCAGGAATCATCTTATGTTTTTGTTTCCAGTGACGAAAGTCATGAAACTACTAGTAAAACTACAGAAGATGATAGCAATGGAGAAATTACCCGTGGTTGTACGAGCCAAGCAGATAACAAGAAAGAGGAAGTTCCAGAATCATCTTCTGTCTTTCTTTCCAGTGAAGAAAGTAAAGAAGATGAATGCGAAAAGGTAACACAAGAGGTGCCTAAAGCATTACCTGAAGGAAAAACTCAAGGTCCAGAAGATGCTATCAATGACGAAATCACCCCTAGTTGGACGAGCCAAGCAGAAAACTGTGAAGAAGAAGTCTCAAACATATTGAAAGAGGCCGTAGTTTTCAAATCAATACCTGAGTGCGAAGCTCTTAACTGTGAAGTGATTGGAACTGAGACTCATACAGAGATAGAGGAAGATGAAACCAATAGTGTTGTTGAAACGACATGTGAGCCTGAACATGAAGATGCTGCAGATATCATTGCAAGGTATATCATTTTTAATCAGACATTTCCAGATGAAAACAAAGAAGTTGTAATGGGTGTTAAGGAAACTGATGATTTACCCGCAGCTGAAAGTAAAGAAGGTAGTGAGAGAGAACAAGTATCCGTCGTAGTGAAAGAAAGTGGAGAAGGTAGCATGGGTGAAATTTATCCAATTGAAGAGGTTATAAAGGCCTCTGGTGGGAAAATAGAAGAGAAAGGTTTTGAAATCGTACCCGAGTCTAAAGATCAGAGTTTTGAAGAAGCTCGTGATACAAAGAAAATTATGGCAACAGAATTTTCTAATATAGACAAGGTGGATGGTAGCAACCTTATGGAGAAAATACATGGTGAAACTTACAGTATTCTCGAAAATGAAAGTAAAAGGCAACAAATCGAACCATGTTCAGCTATGCTCAGAGATCAGGATGTCTTTGAAGATGGGATGATAAAACCAGAGGAAATAAACAAAAATATATCTATATCACATGAAAATGTATTTGATTTATCCGAAGAAGGTACAACAGTTGAAAATATGTTATCGAAACCAGTGGATGAAAAATGCACGGAAACTGGTGATTTAGAATTCGAGAAAATTGAAAAGTCTTTTCAACCTGAGCCTGAAATCCTTGGTTCTATGGTCAGCCCTACAGAGAAAGTGAGTAATAATGTAGACGAGATACTCGAAGAACCTACATCAAATATGGGAGAAAGTGAAACTCATACCGGGAACACAATTGAAGCAGCTCAAGCCATACAAGAAATTAATTCAAAAGAATCGGTGAGGATCCACATGAAACTGAACTCATTTCATTGTTTTTGTTCAGGTTGGAAATGCTGATTTTTTTAAATTTAATTTGTGTTATGCAGTTGGCTGAGGAGCCTGAAAAGGCTGAGACAAATAACACCCTCAAAGAATCAACAACCGAAATTCCAGCACAAGTTTCAACAGCTAATGCCAATTATGCCAAAAAAGAGAATGATAAAACGTATGTGGAGAATGAGCCAATAACGGAAAATAAGGGAGATGGGTATGGTGATCTGGCAACAGAAACAACAATGTCAACAAAAGAGGTATGCTTAGCAAGGTGCTCATTTCTTTAAACCAACAAAATATTCATTGCGATATACTTATAATTCTTCTTTCCTTAAGGTTGACAGTTTTGACGTAACAATGGAAGATCCTGAAGAAAAGATAGTAGATTGCAATGACGAGGATGAGACCGCAGTGACTAAAACTATTAACAACATTGAAGAATATGATATAAAGGAAAATGTGTTTATAGAAGAGCAGGAGTCTAAAACTAATGCTTTAGATTTTCCTTCTAAAAAAGCAACTGCAGATGAAATTGTGGAAGAAGCTAAGGCAGAAATTATGGTGGATAAAGAACAAAGCGACCTTATCTCAGATACAGTATCCATCACTCCAAAGATAGAGGAGCAAGTTGAGGTACGTGTACATTTACGAAAGTGTCTGTTTGGCATCAACTTTCAAGACAGACTTTCAGGGTTTTGTTATAAAATGCTCATGCATTATGGGAAGACAAAGTTTTGCTTTGTTAATTTTAAGACAAGTCTTACTAATGTGGGATTCTTTGATAATTTTTAAAAATGACTGGTTTTAAGAAAAAAAAAACAGTGGATCTGACATGTCAATGGTTTGATTTTCTCAGAAGCTAGAACCCAACGAAATAATGAAGGAACCACTGGAGGAGAAGAAAATCTCACGTTCTTCGTCCCAAAAGCAAATTGCAATAAAAGAATATTCAAATGAGGAAAAAGAAAACCAGAATGCAATTGTTAGCAGAGAATTTCAAGTAAAATCAGAAGACTCAACATCAGAAAAACAAGTGGAATGTTTTGAAGACGGAAAACATGCAGAAGAAAGCCAGACACCAAAAAATCCGGCAGAGGTGACGTAGATCCAATGTTGACAATTCTTCGTTATATATGGAATTTAACATAATTGTCACACATATTCCTTCATCTATAAAAAAAAAGTGTTAACAAGATAAGTCTAACTATAAATCTAGTAGGTCATAAGTTTAAGACTAAATAAGGACTAATTTTATTTTATGAGTAACTTATTATTGGTTTTGATAAAGTCAAATGTAAATCCCTGAAACCAGCAATAGCTTTTGTCCCCCACACAATTCTTTGCTACAAAAGACCCCTTAAAATGCACAAAAACCATTATTATTCTTACACCTAGTTATATATTATTCCGTTTATTTACATAAAATGAACAAAGCAGGTAACTGAAGAATCAAAAACTGAGGCAGAAGAAAAGGCGCTGGTTGAAGAAGAGAAGACGGATGAAGAGACAGAAGAGGATCATAAAAAAACAGATTCGGGCTCAGATGCTCCGGTCATGGTCGAAGCCTCGAGGGACATAGATGTTAAGACGCCACAAAAGAAATCACACAACATACTTTCGGGTGTTGGGTCAAAGGTGAAGCATTCACTCGCTAAAGTGAAGAAAGTGATAACTGGCAAATCCTCGCACCAAAAGGCATCATCTCCAAAAGAGGATAAGAAAGCAGAATCTGTCCCATTACTATAAGTCTTAGTCGATTGAATATCTAGATATTTACAATATTATTCTGTGTATAAAGTTAATAAACTAGTTTTCGTGGGTTTTTTATTTTGTTATTTCTCTTATAGTGTGTTCTCTGCGTTTTGGTTGTCGTAATGTAAGTATATATATTGAGGTTCACTGTATCCATGGGATAAACCTTCAACCTTTGTAATTCTCATATTTGTTCATAATGTATATGCTTGCCAATAATATAATGTCAAAGCTTTTGAAGTTTTTCTGCTTTTGGCCATCTTTATGCGGAACATTCGATTGGGTATAATTGTCTAGTATACCTTTTAATCATGTACTTCTCGAATGGTTTCCTACTCGCCAATAACTATACCTAACCAGAGTTTGTATATGGTACATTTTAGCTGTTTGATGTTTCCCACATTCAGACTTCTTAATCAATTTTCCGAAGACTCGAAGAGGCGAAACAAATGTAAGAGAAGTATACACTTCAAAGAAAAAGTTGGAGCAAAACAAACTACTGCAGCAATCTAACTTAAACAATGTGATCACACCGAACAACAAACATCACTTGAAGATGCAAACAAAATCAACCAATACAATATTTGCTAGAAACGTAACTTTTCCAAGTAGCCAAATTCCGTGAACAAAATTAAGCATTGTGAGTCTGACAGATAAGTACAAAGAGAAAGTATGACGACTAAGAGCCCTTAGGGTAGATAATGTAGCCGAAATGACATAAAATGTTGTAACAGTCCTCTTACATATTCTATAAAACTATGTAGTCTTATGCATAAGGTTACAAAAATATTGAATATATAGTATGAGAGTTAGAAATATCATCTTTTCTAGTTGATGGAGTAAGAAACAGAGCTTATATATATTTGCAGAATGTTTTTAATTATGTTTCTAGCTCGTAATTATTCATATAACGACTATTTAGCTGCAAGCTTAAGCAAATAATCCAATTTACTCGAGACCGAGAAAAAGAATACTAACTTATAGTCTTATAGACATAAAAAAAAAACATATAAGCTAGCTCATAAGCTGCAGCCAAACAAGCAGAATCTGCTCTATATATCTTCTTTAACAGATTTTTTAAAATTAAAAAGAGGGTGCTTTGGACGTAAGTGACGTAACCAACATAAGGCGAGTTTTTAAAAAAAAATCTTAAATTAATTTGAGCCAATTTAAGCATTGATTAATGGGAACTGCTGCAGTAACAACAATTAACGACAAATAATTACTAAATCAATTAAAGATACTCTCATTGTGGCATCAATTTTATCACCAAACCGGTTCATTAGTAGCAAAAACGAACCACAATTAATCAAAACAAACAACAAAATGTAATAACCAAAACTTATACCACATTTCAACAAAAATTCTAAAAACCGAAAAATCCCTCGGCGATAACAAATAATAAATTCATCTATAATGCATTTTATTAATGTAGCAAATAACTGAACTGAAAGTATAGGTACATAGCTAACTTTAACTTTTAAGTTTTAAGCATATACTAATAATGAATAAAAAATCATCCACAATTAGTCAAAACAATCTCCGATAAGTAATAATCAGATATATTTAGTCCATCAACCTTAACATTGATTCATCTAAAAAAGTAAAAAGTCGAGACCATGACCTTTCATGGTAACTAATTTTTGCTTGTTATATTTATTGGGGAGAATTTAAAATGGATAACTTATAAAGTATAAACAAATTGGTATAATAATTCTTTTAGTATCAAATTAATTTAAAAATACATATTATACTGTTATATCCAATAAAAGTAAGCTCGATGCGAACTTGTATGCCAAATTCAAAATACGGATACGCGCATGTACATTACTTGTTAATAAATATGGATATGTACATATACACCTTAAACTTTGATGTGTGTATTGCTAGGTTATTACTTATACATTTACATGGATTGGCACAATTACACTCAACAACGTGATTAGAGATGTTTTCGGGGATTTAATTAAGGTAGTATGGTGGCGGTTCGATAGTGGTGTGATAAGCCAAAATATTAGATAGATGTAGATATACGTATTTTGGTCTCACTAAGAACATAACGTATATCCAACGAAGCAATCAACATGATCAAATGACAACGGTTGTCAAAGGTGGCGAAAAATAGATATAAGTGAAAATGTGGGAGACGATAATGGTGAAGATAGATAAACGTTGTTAGTATAAAAATATAAGAAGTATAGATTTAGTGATCGTAAAATAAATACTCCGTACTTTCTTTTTATGCTAAATAAATCTTCGTATCGATTATTTATGTTCAACCCGCCACTAATTTAACCGCCGTTCTCAATTTGTAGTTTAGAATTTAAAATTAAATACAAAATGCTTCTTTTTCTTTGAAAAAAGGTAAAATAACAGACAATTTATCAATTTATACTTTACTACAACGCAGTGTTACAGAAATTCAACAAAATACAAAAATACGTGCTAATATCGGTTTACTATAAATAAATCCGTCAACAAAACTATCATCCATCAGAACGCATAGGAAAACGCTCTTAAAATAAAAAATAAAAGAACTCCTACCGCCCCGCCCAAAATAAACAAAATTAAATTAAAAATATCGGTTTTATATAAATAAACCCGTCAACAAAACTATCATCTGACTCCGTCAGAACGCACCCATAGTAAAACGCTCTTAAAGATAAAAAATAAAAAAAACTCCTACTACCCCTGCCCAAAATAAACAAAATTAAATTAAAAATGTCGGTTTTATATAAATAAACCTGTCAACAAAACTATCATCTGACTCCGTCGCACGCATAGTAAAACGCTCTTAAAAATAAAAAATAAAAAATAAAAAAAACTTCTACCCTCCACCCAAAATAAACAAAATAAAATTAAAAATATTGGTTTTATATAAATAAATACTCAACAAAACTATCATGCGACTCCTCGCATAGTCAAACGGTATTAAAAAAAACAAAAACAAAATAAAAGTAAACTGGTAACCCGCCGAAAAAAGAAACAAAATGAAATTAAAAAAAATGAAATGAAATGAAATGATTTTCCCGCCTTCTTAAGCTATACACCTCGCGCCACAAACTCCATTTATTTATTTATTTATTTCTCTCTCTCTCTATATATATAAATATATATATCTATCTATCTACTATCTTTTTTTTTTTTTATATATATATATATATATATATATATATTTATATTATTAATAGAGATATATATATATATATATAAAAAATGGAGAAATGGAAGAAACAAGGATCGTTTTTTCAAGATATTACTTTCAGAGAGCTCAACGGTTTCCGAGGTTTATATATCTCTCTCTCTCTATCTATCTATATATATATTTATATATTTATATATAGATTAAATTGGATATGGGTTTAGTTTTAAATAAATAAAATGACAAGTATAATCGTTGGGTGTTGTTTGGTTTAAGCTTATAAGTTAGATTGAGTTTGTATATAGGCATATATATATATATATATTGTGTTTTTTTTAATTAAATTGGATATGGGTTTAGTTTTAAATGAATAAAATGACAAGTATAATCATTGGGTGTTGTTTGGTTTCATCTTATAAGCTAGATTGAGTTTGTATATATGCATATATATATTTTGTATTTTGTTTTTATTTTATTAAATTGGATATGGGTTTAGTTTTAAATGAATAAAATTACAATTACAATAGTTGGGTGTTGTTTGGTTTCAGCTTATAAATTAGATTGAGTTTGTATATATGTTTGTTTTGACTGTTTTTTGTTTTAATTAAATTGGATCTTGGTTTGTTTTAAATTAATAATAAAAAAATATGAAGTATAATTGTTGGGTGTTGTTTGGTTTAAGCTTATAAGCTAGGTTGAGTTTGTATTTTTTTAATAGAATTTTAAGATTAAATTGGAGCTGGATAATGGAGGAAATTAACAGGTGTTGTTTGGTTTAATATTTTAAGCTTGATCGAATTTAGTTGATTAGATAAACATAAAAAAAAACTATGTGTATGTGCATTTTTTATTTATTAAATTGGATTTGGGTTTAGTTGTGATATTAAATCATTGTAAGTTGTTTGATTTCAGCTTATTATAAGATGGATCGAGTTTATGTCTTATGTTTATAGACTTTTTTTACTTATTAAATTAGAGAAATGACAAATATCATCATTGGGTGTTGTTTGGTTTAAGCTTATAAGCTAGATTGAGTTTGTATATATTTTTATTATAGTATTTTTTGATTAAATTGGAGCTGGGTGTGGTTGTAAAATTGGATAGGAACAGAAAACTTGAGTAAAAATGTATAGTTTATATGTTGGGTGTTGTTTGGTTTAAGCCTATAAGCTAGATTGAGTTTGGATGATTAGATAGACAAACCAAAAGAAGCGGCGTTTCTATGTTTGTATATTGTTACTTTATTAAAGTGGAGTTGGGTTTGGTTGGAAACAGAAATTTTTGATTTAAATGTCTAGTTTGTGTTGTTTGGTTTTCAGCTTTTAAGCTGGGCCAATTCTGATAATCAAGACAAACAAAGCCTGTGCTTTTTTTTAATAACTCGAGCTGGTTTTGTTCATACATTGGATACGAACAAAAAAAAAACTTGAGTAAAAATGTATAGTTTATATATTTAGTGTTGTTTGGTTTCAGATTTTAAGCTAGATTTGAGTTTGCAGAATTTGATAGACAAGCTAAAAAGAACATGTCTGTTTTCTGTATTGTGTATTTACATGCATACATTTGATTCTCTGTCTCTGATTTGCATTGACATGTTGCTTATTTATCGTTTGTCTCAGTTCGTAAAAGACCCTATTCTGGAAATGAATTGTCAAAATTTAGTCAGATAGGAGAAGTAGCTATTGAGCATAGGGGTACCGACACTCCACCGATGGGAGTCTCATTTTGCAAAGTAAGTTCATGTTAATCATAATATGTACTTAATACTTTATCCCATGAGATCGGGACAAAATGAAACTTAAGATTATAATCTGAGTTCGGTTTGTGCTTTTCCCATGGCAGACGAGTAAATATTCTCATATTATTGCTGTGAGTGATGAGGAAGGATATATTAGCTTGTATAATACCCGTTTGAAGACCGATTATATGTCAAATAGCCGAGACACTGCAGGTTAGTTCATCATTAAATTTCTTCGATTAATGTATCCAAGAATTTAGTTTATGGGTGTAGTAATTTTTTTTTTATAAATATCATGGATACATGTGGGATTTTCGATACTAGTTCACTCCAGAATTTGTTTTCGACTGTAGCTCAAAAAGCTGGGTTTTTAGCTGCTATATAATTTTGATGAATGACGAGTTTCTTTAATTGGTCTGTGCATCATTATTCAGTACTGAGAAATGTACAATTTTTGCAGGCAAAGCTAAGCTTCGAGAGTGGGTAGCCCATGAAAATGCCATATTTGACGTGTGTTGGATTAAGGTAATTTAGAGATTAGTCACATTGATGAAGGCAAAATTCCTGTAGTTGATTTTTTCATCTCTTAACGTTAGTTATGATCTCGATTGGTGCAGGACGATAGCAACATACTAACAGCTTCAGGCGATCAAAGTGTACGTAACAATTAAAATTTCATCTATTTATACATATACTCATGCAAATTTAAAACCATCATTGCTCTCATTGTACAAGACAATATGATCTGCCCCATTTTCTAGTCGGAAGGGTAACATATGTTATGGTTTGCTCAAATCAGCAAGGGACTCAAATTGATAGTATATGCAAGACTTTCATATCAAAATTTGAATCTCAAGATAACGTTCATTTCAATTACCTTTTGTACCAATGTACAGATAAAAGTCTGGGACATACAGAAAGACAAATGTATTTCAATACTGATGGGGCATACAGGAAGTGTAAAATCACTCTCTTCTCATCCAACAAATCCTGGTAAGTTCATGATTTCAATTTTTTTACCTTGATTTTGTTTTGTTCTGTTATTGATGGAAAAATAAATAGCTTCTGTGTTGCCTACTTATAACTCTGCAGATCTTATAGTGTCTGGTTCAAGAGATGGATCAATTGCTCTTTGGGATTTGAGGTGTTCCACTGAAAGAAATGGACAGTATTTAGTAGTGTAAGCTTCTTGTTCTTTCCTAATAGAGTACAGTTTCCGGGGCCTTTTAACTGTTTTGTGCACCTGCTTCTCATCTATTTTTTTTTAAAAAAATTTGACACCAACCTACACATTTTTGCAGTCCTAACGTTTGATGGTCAATATATGTGGAAGTAGTAATTTAGCATAGAGGTTAGTGAAGAAGTGATAACTGACGATGTTAGTACAAATGAAACCATCTCCAAACTGTTACCGTACAAACGTGATATGAAAGCGTGAGGTTTTTTATTAATTTAGACAGAGGTACCTTGATTGATCTATTTACGATAGGTAATGTAGTAAACGTAAGATCGATAAGTTAGTCCTCAAATTTTTAATTTTGTGCAAAATTCTAAATAAGTGAAACCAATTCCAGGTATATCAGGTATTTCATAGTTTTAAAGACAATGCATAACGTTTCAAGGTTCTTGATTTTCGCATGGTTGATTATGCACAGAGATTCATGCGTTTTTATTTTTGCACAGTTGATTAGTTTATATGTATCATGTACAAATTGTTTCTGACCAGTGACCCTGCCGATTAAGATATGGATATGGACAGAAAAACAATTTTCAATGTTTGACCGAAAATACAGAGTTGGCATTTGTAAGTCCATATTCTAGATCTACACAGTCCAACCTGATTTATCTCCAATTGTTTTTTCCAGATCAACTGATCAGATTCAAGGAGCTCATACACCACCTGTTAAAAAGCGAACTAGGCGTGGGAAGGTTAGATCCCTGTAACATTTTGATGTAAATTATCCAGCCATTAAATAGAGTATTGCTAACAGTCTAATGTTTTTACAGGCTGCTTCAAAGAGTATCACATCCGTTCTTTACTTAAAAGATGAAGTTTCTATAGCTTCTGCTGGAGCAGTTGATAGGTGAGTAAAAAAGCTTTATCATGCCAAATATTTCTGCTGTAAAGTAGAACTTTGGACCACATAATTTACATGGCTTCTACTTTTGACAGTGTTGTAAAATTTTGGGATATCAGAAAACTAAACAAGCCAGTTGTTCAAGCCTGTCCGAATGTAGAACCGTCAAAACACACGGTTGGTATTTCCATCCACAACTAGTTACTCAAATTGAGTTTATAAAAGAAAAGGTAAACTAATAACTGAGAAGCAAGTTTCTTTTCTGTCTTTTCAGGAGAAGAGATTACATGGCATCTCTAGCTTGTCCCAAGACATAAATGGGGTTTTTATTTCTGCTTCATGCATGGATAACAGGTATTTTTTCATTCTGTATCGATCATTTGTTGATGTCTAAGTTGTGCCGAAAGCTTGTAGATTTTCTAATTCTCTATTTTTGCCAGAATATACCTTTATAATGTTCTCCAGCTTGAAAAGGGACCGATTAAATCTTTCTCCGGATGTCGAATAGAATCATTCTTTGTGAAGGTAATTGTTGCTTTAAATCCAGAATATTAGCTATTCCTCTAACAAGCAAATTTATTTTGCGCATTGAGCCATTGACCGACCTTTATCAAATTTCAGTCAGCGTTAAGTCCTGATGCTGCTCACATACTCAGTGGTTCGAGTGATGGAAATGCATACGTATGGCAGGTTGGTGCTTCATTTCATAAACCTTTCTTTAAAAAAATCTGAATACTTAAATTTGAGACCGAGTGTAATTTTATTATCCTTGTCAAACCAGGTTAAGAAACCTCATGTCGACCCTTTTCTACTAGGCCATGATGGAGAAGTTACTGCTGTGGATTGGTAATATCTATAATACCCAAATGTTAATATTATTGCATAAGGAAACTTGTACAATCAACCTCTGAAACTATTTTCCTCAATGCAGGTGCCCATCTGAGGTTGGAAAGATAGCGACTTCTTCAGATGATTTTACTGTAAGTGGCTCAATCATGTATTTACCGTATCTATGGTCTTGTTTAGTTGCAATTTTTAAGATACGTTTTTTTTTGCTTTTCTGGATTGCATTTGGTTGATCCTAGACGCTGGGATTTTCTTGTTTTTAGCCTCGAAAGAAAACTTAAGCTGGCCAAACCTAATCCTTTTTCCAAATGTATAAAATTCAGCTTGTTTAAAAAGATGAAGCCTAACAAGTCCAATGTTCCTTTACTTTTCATCTGTAGCACCAAATACACATTACACATGCATGTATCTGATAACACCTTTAACTCGATATAGGTTCGCTTTTGGAGTATCCAAGACAGCTGTTATTCCAATACTAGATCCCCGTCTTCAATACGAAGAAGAGTTATGGCACCACCAACTATGGAACGGAAACAGCTTTTCATAGACGAGGAACCTAATAGTCTGAGTGATGTGTTCAATAATTCGACAATTCCAACTAAGTGCGTATTTGGTACCCCGAAATCTCAAGAAAAAAGAAACTCATTTTTATCAGAAATATCGGAGAAAACTCCAGAAGCCGCATTAAAGAGCCCATCTTCTGTTCTCAATCCACCTTCGTCTCTAAAGAGAACTATCAAAGATTATTTCGTATCGGCATAAGAATTGGTTCAGATTGTTACATGGAGTACAATAGATTATTGATGTAACAGTGATAACTAATGTTTTCTAATTGTTGTTCTGGGTTTTCCTTTTCTGGATTTTCACTCATCGGTTAAGTGTAGCTGAGACAAAAATAGGAAAATCTGTATGTATATATATATATATTGGATTTTTTGTGGATTTTTTAATCAAAATTGTCAATCATACATCATTTTAAATAAATAGGAATTCAAACAAACTACAACTAAATTTAAAATAAAACCAAACTACAGGGCAGGCACGCGCGATGATACCCCTTTTGAAAACAAATTGTTTTTCTCTTTTTTCAACAATTTGCGTAAATTAGCATTCAAATGGATGTATAGGAATCCCCACAGATTAGTTTGGAAACACTTTCATGTTCCCGACCCAAACTTGTGAAATATCTTACTGTCACCCTCACAATGCTGGTTTCGGAAAAAAAGGGTTCCCCTTTGATTCTTTTTCCTGACTGTTTGACGCATGTTATGTAGTTTTATCATTTACTTTTTTAGTTGGACAACCAAATGCAGTCCAAATATTAGGATAACACTAAGTTGTAACCAAATGTTATCTAGATTTTGAGCAAAAGAACAAAACATTTGATGTGGCCAACCAAGAGTAGCTCTTCTTGTGCGCAATAAAATACAAAAGTGAGCTTAAAAGAAACAACCAACTAAGGCCTGAATAAACTAGAAGTTGCAACTGGATGAGACCTGAATAAGCTTAAAGAATGAGGTCTGAATTAGCTTTATTCCAAAGAATTTATCCTCTCTAGGTTGTCTCTCTTAGTCTCTTAGGAATTTATCACAGGGGTTATACAATTTCATGTGCTATTTTTCTAAATATATACTGAAATCTAGTAAATCAATTTGATATAACTATGTTTTTATCTCGCCTTACGTTTAGTTTGTGAAGAAAGAATTTATATACTGACCAAATAATATCTATCTTGTAGGTTGTATCTCTTATTAATCAATCTCAGAGTTTTACTATTTCATGTGCTTATCTAGATAAATACTGAAATATAAAAGATTAACTCCGATAGAACTACGTTTTTATTTAACTTTCAAGTTTTTCCTTTTTTTGCGATTCTCTCAACAGTGAAACTGCTAAATTTGGCCATGTCACTTTCTTCTGGAATGGCAACTGCTCTGGTTATTTTGAAACTGAGATGGAATTCCATTCAACGTTCAACCAAAGATGAAGCTGTGCAAATAAACTGGTTATGTCTGGTTAACTATATTAGTTTATTTCTAATGATGATCATTTTCAGGAGGAGTCTTCGTGAAAGTCATCATACCCCGTTCAGACTCTAATGTAGAGAAGGTCTCAGAGGTAGGCAAGGTAAATTAATTTTTCTTTTTTGGACCAACTTCCTTTTTCATTATTCATATGCTTTATAATTTTCTTTTCACTCACCATTTTAAGTGCATATTAATCAAAACATTTAGAAATTTCTTAAAAGTTCCAGTTCAGGTGCCTTTTGTTTTGTTGAAGAAACCAATTGTCTTAGTTGCCTTACAACAATGTTCATAACCATGAAACATTGGCATACTTCAATTTTGTTTCCATGTTTTATCTTGAGCTTTTGATTTAATGACATACTCGTTAACTCAATGAGTAAAAAGAAGTCAGTTTGGTCCCCAAGTCATTATATCCCGCTAGTTGATGAATTTGTATATACTACAAGAAAATGACCATATGCCAACTAAAAACTCTAACTTATTTGGTAGTTAGTAAATACCAATTGATTTACTAACTAAATTTTACATTTTAAATAGTTACTAACTAATCTGTAACTATAATAATTTCAGTTGCTATATAGTAACTGAATACCAACTTACAATTTTCAGTTGTTAAATAGCAACGGAAATACTAACTGATACTTTAACAGTTAGTATCTACCAACTAATTGGTGACTACAACATTATCAGTTGCTAAATACTAACTCATCACTAACTAACAATTTCCAGTTGCTAAATACTAACCGATTAATAACAAATAATTTTTAGTTGGTAAATACCAACCGGGTTAACAATGTTTGCTCTTTTAGTTACTATTACCAACTAATTTTTGGTTGCTAAATAATAATTTAATATCCAATATCAATATATTTATCCTTATATCCACAAACTAAAACATTCACATATATGTTTTCCCCATATATTCAATTAATTATGTCAATAAACTTTCACATAACTCACAAAATATTGAGAACCGGTTTATTAGCTAAAGTATCACTAAATAAGTTGGTAAATATTTGAAATAAATAAAAGTTTACACCATCAAAACTAGAGCAATTATTGAAATACTATCGATAATTGATAGGACAACTACTGAAAAACATGTTGCGTTCAAAGATAGTGAATAAATTGTGAATGTTTCTTTTTCATATATTTGGTTGAAAAAAGACTAATTATCAAACACAATGGTCGGAAACACATACATGTATATGTATTTATTGATGAAACCGAATTTGGAGATAAAATCAAATAATAAAATACATAAAAAGTAGGGGTAATTCTCTATAAGTATCTCATAGCAAATTATATTCCTTGTACATAGCTTGATAATTTCACATTCCTTATCTATAGCACTTTTTAATTATAAAAAAAAACACAAAAAAATTATAAAAATGAAAAAAATCACAAAAAATATAAAAAAAAACAAAAAAAACAAAAAATTATAAAAAAATTGAAAAAAATCATAAAAAATTATAAAAATCACAAAAAATCAAAAAAATTATAAAAAATCACCAAAAATGACCAAAAATTATAAAAAAACACCAAAATGACAAAAAATTATTAAAAAATACAAAAATCACAAAAAAATTATAAAAAATTTAAAAAATTACAAAAAATCACAAAAAATGAAAAAAAAGAAAAAAAACCACAAACTTTTTAAAAAATTACACTTTTTATACCGAAAAATAAAAAATAAAAAAAATGACAAAAACTTATAAAAAATCAAAAAAAAAAAATTATATAAAAAATCACAAAAAAATTAAAAAAAAAAATTCACAAAAATTCACAAAACATTATAAAAAATAACAACAATCACAAAAAATTATAAAAAAATCACAAAAAAAAGAATTATAAAAAAATTAAAAAATCATAAACTTTTTAAAAAATTACAAAAAATATATAATTTTTTTTGTCAATATAATACTTTTTATACCGAAAAGTGATTTTTTTTATACAAAAAATTGGTTTTTCCATGATAAATGTGCCTTTTTTTAATCTAAATGAGCTGAAAGTGCATCTAGTTCAGTCAAAAATACATATAATTCAGTCAAAAGCGTATATAGTTCAATAAAAGTGCATATAGTTCAGTCGAAAGTGTATATAGTTAGTCAAAAATGCATAAATTTGAGTCGAAATTGCATTCAATTCAGCTGAAAGTACATCTAGTTCCGTTGAAAGTGCATACAATTCAGTCTAAAGTAAATATAGTTCAATAAAAGTGAGTATGCATATAGTTCAGCTGAAAGTACATCTGGTTCAGCTTAAAGTGCATCTAATTTAGTGGAAAGTACATATATTTAAGTCAACAGTGCATATAGTGTAGTCCAAAATGAATATAGTACAATCGAAAGTGCATATAGTTCTGTTAAAAATGCATCTGATTCAACTAAAAGTGCATCTGGTACAACTGCAAGTGCATATAGTTCAGCTAAAAGTGTATATAGTTCAGCTAAAAGGGCATATGGTTCAGACAAAAGTGCATCTAGTTCAATAAAAGTGCATATCGTTCTGTAAAACCTGCATCTGGTTCAACTAAAAGTGCATCTGGTTCAGCTGAAAGTGCATATAGGTCAGCTAAAAGTGCATCTGGTTCAGTCGAAAGTGCATCTAGTACAGTCGAAAGTGCATAAAGTTCAATAAAAGTGATTTTTTTGTGATTTTTTTCATTTTTTTAAATAATTTTTTGTGATTTTTTTCATTTTTTATAATTTTATGTGATTTTTTTCATTTTTTTTTAATATTTTTTAATATTTTTAATTTTTTGTGTGATTTTTTTCATTTTTTTTTTCATTTTTTTAATATTTTGTGATTTTTTATAATTTTTATAATTTTTTTAAAATTTTGTGATTTTTTGTGATTTTTTCATTTTTTATAATTTTCTTTGTGATTTTTTCATTTATTTTGAGATTTTTTGCATTTTATATAATTTTATGTGTTTTCTTTCTATTTTTTATGAAATATGTGTATGGCGTTTTGGTAAATAAAGTAAATAATTAAAAAGCGGTACCTATAGGGAATATGAACTTATGGAGGTAGTTAGGAGGAATATAATTTCAAAAGTGCTAGCTATTGTGCATTATTTGTAAAAAGTATTACTTAGATGGGATGGAAGATTGCAAATAATACAGTATGTTTATATTTATATTAGAATTATGTTTACTATGCTTGTAATAGGTTGGTGTTTAGTGTTGTATATCACGTTTATTTTTTGTATATCTTAAACCATGGGTTAAATAATTGATTTTGATTATAACTGTTTTAATAACTTTACAATTTCTTTGAGTATTTTCTACAGAGATAAAATGTATATTTCAGACCTTAAAATGATATAGCGTTTGATAACAAAGTCAATGGCTCAAACAAAAGTCAATTCGGAGTCCGGCCAAGTAATTTGCGAGCACTTTAAAAAAGACGAAAAACAGCAATATTGAAAGATTGGTGAAATTTTTTTAGCAAACGGTTAAACTAATTTAAACGGTCAAAAGACTTTTTTTTAGACTATATAAACATCTTATTATCTTTCATATACATATATCACTTATTTTCCCTCATAATCTCTTTCAAACCCACAACTCATAAAACTCATTTGAATACTAGTATTCAAAACCAAGGTACATTAACAAGACAAAAGTTCAAGCTAAATCCAAACAATATTATACTACACGTACATTAATTTATATTAGATTATACTTAACTAATTATACTAACTGTATTCATATAACTCAAGTTAGAAGAAGTTGTGGTGTGTAATTTTATTTCATATTTCGTTGTAAAAAGAAGTTTATAAGCTCGTTTGTTTCCTCGGGTTGAGGGGAAGTCAATTTGGTTAATTGGCTCATAAACATGTATAATTGCACTTGTATCGAGACGAGAAATTTCGGATTGAGAGGGAAGAAATTGTTTAGACTAACTCGGGTTAGAAGAGTTGTAATGATAATATTCGATTAAATAATTCCTCGAATAGGATTAGAATTTAAGTTGAAAATCTATATGTCACGTTGTCATTTTCCTTTCCCAATTTATACTCTGAACTTATAATGTTATGATTTCATGAATATTTATTTATTCATTTATTATCTTCACACAATTTTCATGGTTAAGGTAGAAAGTAAGTTAATTGGTTGTTAGTTTCACCGGATGAAAAACGTTTAAAAAGGTTGTTCACCTCTCTAAAATTTAGCTGGGGCCAATAATATAAAATAATAGGAACTTTTAAAATAAAATGATAATTGGAAATTATAGTAAAAGGGTCATATTTATGATCTATATTGGTTTGAATATGTCAATATGTTTTAAACAAGTACCGATGGATAAACGGTTACAAATTAGAAAAGCAAAATCTTGTGTGATAAAATGAAACAAAATAAAAGAATTGGGATTATTACAAACTTTAAAAATATATAGGTTTAGGGAAAAATGCTAAAATGGTACCCAACCTATCGGTTTTCAGTGATTTGATATCCAACCTAACACACTTTCTAATTTGGTACCCAACCTATACGTTTCGTTCTAATTTGATACCCAACCTAGCATTTTTTCTAATTTGGTACCCAACCTATACGTTTCGCTCTAATTTGGTACCCAATCTATACATTTCGCTCTAATTTGGTACTCAACCTATACGTATACAGTCCAATTAAGTGACTCAATTTGTTTTCGATCATCGATTTTTAATGCATAAGTTGGGTACCAAATTAGAAAAAAATGTTAGGTTGGATACCGAATTAGAAAAAAAGTGTTAGGTTGGGTAGCAAATGAGATCGGGATAGGTTTAAGTTTAAGGGTTCCACACATAAAACTTAATAGTATAAGCTCCAACCAAAACAAAAGCAGAGAGAGAGAGAGAGAAGAAGGCGCCGCCTCCCTCATCTCACCATCTCATTCATCGTTAGTCGTCGTTTCTCTCTCCCCATTTGAAGGTAAAACATCATTTCTCTCTCTCTGGTTTTATGTGTAAAGTTACTTTTTCATATACATAACTCGGAATCTGATCATCTTATCTGATCATTTCTGTTTTGTTTTATGTTTTTGTATTTTCATTTCAGATTTAGGTCTTTTATTTATTATCTTGATACAACATATATCATATTTTTTGCTACTTCAATTGCGTTTTAGCGCTTGGATTTTGTTCACTGGTTATTAAGGTTTTTCTATAAAATAATTTCGAATTAAGGTTTATTTTTTAGTACAAATAGACATGAATCTGGTAATTAGATCTGATATTTTATGTTTGAGGATCTATGTTTGTTGTACATTTGTATTAATCTATGTATTTTGATATTTATGTTTTGTTGTTTTTTACAATTGTAATCTATGTGTCTTCTTTGCTACAAATTTAAGCAAATAAGCTGTCTTATTTTTGAATTTTTATATTTTCTCACAGGGGCTTCGATAATTTCCTTTATTGCCGTGTTTGTACGATAATTGATGTTTTTTCTTTAATTAATCTTTTAATTTTCTGTGTATGACATTTATGGTTCAGTGTTTTTTTTACTTATTTTGATCAAGTTTTTCCCCTTAATTAAAAAAGAAAATTTAGGTTCTAACTTCTGGCATACTGGAAAGGTATTTTATTGAGTAAATAGGTTTGCTTCATGTTAAGAAATCCTCAAAAATGAAGCAAAATTATGGAGAGAATTTTGTTCACATAATGTTATAATTAGAAATTTTTACCCAACGGTAGGAGCTGCGAGCTATAAAGGGCTACAACGTCCCCTAATATTTTTAAGAAAACCCAATCGACAGTGTAAATTTATGTTATATTATGAAAATAGCGGTTTAACCCAACTTATTTTTTCTTTGAAATCGGACCCGGCCCCTCACCACTGTTTGCATATATATATTGTGTTTGTTCTTTCAATAAAAACGTGACACATGAGTCCACACTATCAGGTAGTGTTTAAAGTTGTGCCTATTTTAGTGTGAAGTTACATATTCAGGCATTTACAATTTTTCCGTATTTCACGATTTAGTGAATTTATTTTCGACTTCAAAATGCATTGTGTTCCTTTTCTTGATTGTTCCATATTAGTTTTAGCGTTTATTTTGAAGTATTTCATTAGTTTTAGCGTTTATTTTGAAATATTTATGATATTGTGCATGTCACATGAATATCATAAATATTTTGTTGGACCAAGGTCACCATCCTTATCCTTATAAATATTTTTGGTCAACTACAAAAATGGGGTTCATCGTTACAATGCCTAATTATAATTAGAACCTTATATTTTCGAGTTATCGGTATGTATTTCACTCACATATTTTCGAATACAAACTAGTACTCCATTTGTTTCATGGTAATTGCCAATTATTTCATCATTGGATGTTGTCTAATGTTCCATTTTCCAACAAGACATTAAATAAACCGCAATTTTAAACGAGAGGAGGAGGTAGCCCTCCTCCTAAAAACCCCACCACCACCACCGCTTTAACCTTTTGGCAACATTTTAGCATGCGACACTAATACGAGAGAATACCATGTTTTAGAAACTTGTTACGATTGTAAAAATAAGTAAAATTTAGGTCCAAACTATATATAGTGATCATTGGTGTAAATGTAATTCACCCTCCTCAACTTTTGTATGGTGTAAACTAAGTTGTCTTTTTCTTTTTTCTTTTTGAAATTTGACAACTCATCGTGTCCTTATATGAGAAACCTCAACACTCACAAATACTTATCAAATGTGGTGCCTTTTTATTTTTTATTTTTTTTTATTTTAACTTTTTACCCTATAGTATAAATTGTCTTTTTCTTTTTCCTTTTTTAAGTTAACACCAACTTGTAGAAATAATTGTTGAAGCGCATAACAAGTTAGGAAAAGTATAGAAACAATTAAAAAGAATGTGTGCACTCGTAGTGTTAATTTGCTAAAAATCATGTTGAAATCACTTTATATTAAATGTGAAGTTCATTGTTACATAACATGACCAGGCATGATAATTTTTTGGTTCCATACACTACAAAAAAAACAGTTGAACGGAGACGGAAATTCGCTACGGAAATTCCGTCACACTATATAACGATGGAATTGCTACGGATTTCCGATGGATTTTGATTTGTTAAATTTTAATACAAATTTGTGACGGATTAACTACGAAAATAAATGAGTTGACCGAGTGTCGGTGAGTGTTGAAAATAATATATAATTCTCAAGCTATTCCGTAGCTATTCTCTCTACATAATATTTTGAAAAACAAAATATTTAATTGATTTAGATAAATTCAACTAGGTCACATTGAGTCCACAAGTATTCGTAGCTATTTACTCGCTATTTCATAGTTATTTCAATTGTATCGATAATTAATTTTTATTATTATTTCACATCCACACATTTATTACAAAGAATATATCTCTCTCAATCTCAATGACATGCCGTACATATCCCCATATCTCCATATATTCATAAAATAAGGTAATTTTCTAATCATAATTTATTTTAGTTGTGCTTTACAATAAATGTTTCTCCACCTAATTGTTAATGTGATTGTCTACTTACACAATTAAATATTGCTTAAATACTTGATAATTAAGACAACAAATTATGATTAGAAAAATATTAATGGTGTTAAATGTTAATCATTATACATTTCCATATTTTTTCAAATATTTCGTATCACTTGTACATTGAAAAATATTAATCATTAATTACATACCGTTTTAATAGTGATGAGCTGAGATAAACATAAGTCAATTGCAATTATTCATCATTAAATATATAATTCAATAATAACGGTGTTAGACAAATGTAATTTTCTAAAATAAAATTTCAAATACAGTTTTACTATGTTATATTAAAATAATGGTGTTAGACAAACTTATATTTCTTCTTTATTTATGTACTGTGATTATAAAGAACAAATTAAATGCAACATTCTCATTGAATAAAATTATTTTTTTTAATATAAATAGGAAATATAAATGAAATAGGCATAAAAATATTGGCGCAGATTTTCGTTCCTACTTTTTTTTCTTCAAAATTTCGCGAAATTGCAAGAAAATTGGTTCCAAACAAAAACCCTAACATCTGTTTGCTATTTGGCCGCCATACATATATATATATATATATATATATATATATATATATATATATATTGATACAGGATATATGTACACCATGAAAAACATCCAAATGGACATTTTTTTGTAAAAACGCTCCAAATCAAGATTTGGTTAATGCAAATCTTAATGATTTCACGACGGGAACACAAATATGCTTGTTTTTTTTTTCCTAATGTAAAATTACATGTTTTCGAAATTATGGTAAAATTTAAAAATTAAAAACATGTCATTATACATCTCGGAAAAAAAAACAAGATGCATATTTGTGTTTCCGTCGTGAAACCATGGAGATTTGCATTAACCAAATCTTGATTTGGAGCGTTTTTACGAAAAAGTGTGCAAGTTGATGGCTAAGTTGATGTTCCCTTGTATTATATATATATATATATATATATATATATATATATCTATCTCAGATCAATACTGTCTCTCTCTGTCTCAGAAAAAATACCCAAAATCACACCGCATCAGATCAATATTCTCTGTCTTCGCGAGGTATTCAACACTCCATCTCTCTCTATCTCTTTAATTTTGTGTTATAATTCAAATTCTTATATATATATCTGATTTAATTAACACTGGAGTTGTTATTTTTTTTTTACTTTTGTGGGATTAAATGATTAGCTGTGTCTATATAGGTACTACTTGCATTTCCTTTTATTTTGCTATGTGATTTGGAAAATAATTGATTTATTTCCTTGTATTGATTTGGAAAATAATTGATTTATTTCCTTGTAAAATAAATATTAGTAATGACTGGTTGTAAGTAAAACAAATTATTAAGGAAAAGATTTATAACTTGTTTTATTGTCCTATGAAAGATTGCTTTCAAGCATTAAACTAATAGTTGTACTCTTGTGTTGCTTATTGAAATTATTTTCTATCTTATATGAACCAATTAAACTGTCAGAATAATTTTTCAAAAGTTATGCTTTTAATGTAACTGCTACCAGTTTGTTATTTCCTTATAAATGATTGTTTCTACGCATTTAACAAATAGGTGAAAGCAACTGGTAAAATTGTTGTGGGCATTCTCTGTTTTATTATGAAACATTTAAACTGCTAGAATCTATATGTAAATGTTATGTTTTGCATTGTTCCAAGTCATGCTATAGGCATAAGGTTCAACAAGACTCGTGTGTAACTCGTAAGATAAGGGAAATGTTGAGGACTCGAGTGCTGATAAGAGTCATGTTTATCTTGTTAAATCTCACTTGCCATCACTTCATATTTTCAGAAAATGACCTGAGTTAGGATAAAATAAATTGCATTAATCAACAAATTTAGATAAAAAGTTTACCAGGTTATTACCTTATCTTCCGTTTAATCAGACCTCATTTGCAGACTTTGTGCCTCATGTTATATGCTCCCAAATCGTTTTTTGCTGTCCTAAGACCTCATTTGCAGTCTTTGTGCCTCATGTTATATGTTCCCAAATCATTTTTTGCTGTCCTAAAAGATAGCGAAGCTCCATGAGAAAGAAAGAGGAGGGAGTCTGGTACTCTCCTGACTCCGTATTATACACTTTATTGCTTTCTTCTTTTTATGTAGGTTGGTGATGGAACTACGACAGTTGTTCTTCTTGCGTCGGAGTTCTTGAAAGAGGCAAAACCTTTTATTGAAGATGGGGTCCATGCTCAAAATTTGATCCGAAGTTTCCGCACAGCCTGCCATTTGGTATTTTTTTTCTCTTTTTCTTTTTTGTTGCTTTTCTTTCCTTCTTAGCTCAGCATGGTCCTAGGTTTCTATTCATTTACATTCTTTTGTATGGTAAAATAGGCGGTTGAGAAGATTAAAGAACTAGCTACGAGCATAGAAGGACAGAGTTTAGAGGACAAGAAATGCTTGTTGGCCAGGTGTGCTGCTACGACACTTTCCTCTAAGCTTATTGGTGGAGAAAAAGAATTTTTTGCATCTATGGTTGTTGATGCTGTTATTGCTATTGGGAATGATGATAGACTTAATATGATTGGTATAAAAAAGGTATGTTATCACACAGGTGGGTGACTATTTATACAGCATGCATCTGATTATTGATTATATTTCTTTTTGTAATTCAGTCTACCAAATTTGAGTTGTTTTGAAATCGGTTGTAGCATTTGTTTGCCAGATATCATTTTTTTATGTACTTGAAATTTATTTTATTACCTTATGTTAGTCAACTTGCAGCTAAGTTTAAAAGTAGTTTTCCTTATCAGTATTTTGCAGATCGTGATATATTTTGCGCTGGTCGAGTAACTGAAGAGGATTTACACCGAGTTGCAGCTGCAACTGGCGGAGCTGTGCAGACATCTGTCAATAACATCATTGATGAGGTTTTTGGCATTTTTGGTTCATATTTTGTTGCAAACTTTTTTTCCCACTCTCTGGCTAATTATAAATCTCACTTTGTTGTATAGGTCCTTGGAGTTTGTGAAATTTTTGAGGAAAAACAAGTTGGAAACGAGCGGTTCAATATATTCAGTGGTTGCCCATCAGGTCAAACAGCCACAATCGTCCTTCGTGGTGGAGCTGATCAGGTTCGTATCTATGTTCTTATGCATGTTTCTTTTAGTGTGCTATTCTATTTCTAACAAGTCGCTACTGGTTATCAATGCTTATGCTAAAGCCCTCGAGGTGATTTTTAGCAGAATCGACATTTTTGGTTGTGTTAATTTGCTAAAATGCTTTTGTGTAGTTTATGTTTAGAGCGCCTTAGATCGATTTACTTGGTTGTAAGATGCAAACGCACATCACAGCTGCATATGAGTATCTAATATTATATCAAGTTTTTGCTCTTTGATGTTTGTTTTAGTAAATGTAGCTGATGGTATAGCTGTTTGTTATATAAATTTAGTATAACAGCAAAACTTTTCACAATCACATGATCTAATACTTTCAGTGTTGTTAAAGAAAAAAAAATCAAAGTTGACATAGCAAAACGTGTTTGATCGTAATATTTGACCGACTAATTAGTAAATAGTAAGTTGGTTTTTCCCTATAAAAGATAAAATGAAAAAAATTCCAATGTGGTAGGGTTCAGGACCACTTCTCTCATAAACAATACTAGCGGAACTGCCCACCCGATGGGTGTGAATCAAAGAAAAAATCTGTAACCCGTTATTGTAGAATTTTCGATGAACGGAGGGTCAATTATGGTTGAGAGATAGGGGGTGGGGAAATTTGATAACAAAGAGATAATAGTATATATATATATATATATGTATAATAGAGAGAGAAAGGTAGAGAGATAATAAGGAAAAGAGATGGTGACGTGAAATGACATTTATTTTTATTTTAGCAGTTTTATTTATCAGTTTTTTTATTTGTAATTTTTCAAACTATTAATACTATTTTGTAAATATGTGTTTCAAGTCTTCATAAGGCCTGTTGACATAAAGTAACAGTATAGATAACGTGGTAGGGTTTTGATAGTAAGAAGAAGAAGAATAATAAAAAGAAAAAGAAAAAAAGGGGTGGGTGGGGGGAATTGTGGGTTTGTTGTCACGTGGTGGTGGGTTTGATGCCTTCTCCCTGGTTTTGATGCATGGTTTAGAATAAAAAAACACTCCTTTCAGTTTTTTCTAGACAAAATTAAGTAAAAAGTAGTAGTAAAACTGTAACGCTTAGAAAAACCCTATTTATATGTTTATATATATAACAAATATTATTAGCAGGGAAACATGCTAAAATGATACCTAACCTATCAGTCTTTAGTGATTTGTTACCCAACCTAACACACTTTCTAATTTGGTACCCAATCTATACATTTCGCTCTAATTTGGTACCCAACCTATACGTTTCGCTCTAATTTGGTACCCAACCTATACGTATACAATCCAATTAAGGAACTCAATTTGTCTTCGATCATCGGTTTTTAATGCATAGCTTGGGTATCAAATTAGAAAAAAATGTTAGGTTGGGTACCGAATTAGAAAAAAAGTGTTAGGTTGGATACCAAATTAGAACGAAATGTACAGATTATGTATCAATTTAGAAAGTATGTTAGGTGGTATCAAATCACCATTCTAACAATTTTCCGTTGTTATCATCTAGCATCTAACCATCAGCCAACACAATAACTATGAAAGTTTCACGCCTTAACTCTTCAATAATTACTACATCATACCGTTTTTATATTTACAGATTCAATCCATCTCTCATCATCAAATACTACTTTTATTTCATTTTTCTTCAATTTAGATTTAAATGGATCACAGACTTTTGGTAGGTTTAAAGGCGTTGATGAAACGACATCTATGCCGTAGAAGTCGTTCCCCGTAACATGTTCCGATGTGGTGTTAATTATTATTATTTTTGGATATTTGACACCGCACCACCGTCTATGGCGGCGGTGTCAAATATCCGAAAAAGTTTAATTGCATGTTGAAAATCTACAGCGCGGATTTATTCATGCTCCTCACCTCCATCTACCTACATCATCTATATATTTGGTACGTTTTTCGACTCTATTTTTGTTAGAACATTATTAATGAGCCTGTGATGTGAATTGTTTGTCTTTGATGATTTGAGTTCAATCCATGTTTCCTGCTTGAGAATTTTATCTTAATCAATTTGGTGATGCACACAACCTTTTTTCAATCCTTGATTTTTCTTAAATTTGATCTTATAGCTACAATAAAGATTAAGGATGGAATTTTATCGTTATCTCTCTCTCTATATATATGTATATATCTATGATAAAGTACTTAGGCCTCTTACATTTTTTCGAGAGCGCTTGGCCGATCGATCGGCTGTCAAGTCCGATCGACGATCGGCTGTCAAGTCCGATCGATCTATCGGTCAAGCCCTCTGGAAAATTTTCAGACAGATTTTCAACGCAGGGGCAATTTGATAATTTTACAGTCAAAATCGTAGATCTGACTTACGGCCGTAAGTCTTTGACCAAAAGTCAAACCGTAAATTTGACTTACGTTCGTAAGTCAGATTTACGGTTCGTAAAAAAAAATTACTGTTTGAGCGTGGAAACAGATAAATTGGAGTGGAAAAATCCAGCCTCCTTCAATTTATATGATGTTTTTTCTCATACTATTTTGATTTTATTCTCTCATGCATATGAGATTGGTGATTTTGATCAAAAAAAGTTAAATCACAATATGTGAGAGTGACTGAACACTTCATCCAGACCATTATATGCATGACTTTCTCATTCTGTATATTAAATTTCTGTTAATTAAAGTTGGACCCCATAATGTTTCGGATTTTACTTCATTCATGGCTGGGGCAGTAACCCGAAAATCCCGGCATGACCCGACCCATTTTTTCCCGACGTGACGGGTATAGTGGTGAACTACTGTATGATAATAAAAAATCAAATTGCTCTGTTTTCTTTTCTTCCCCGTTTTCTGTTTTGAAATTCGTTTTAATTTTGTTGTTTGAAATACGTTTTTACACTTTTTGTTTTAGTGGCTCGTTATAATGTTCCCATGAATTCCAGTATTTGATGATTTGGGAAAACTGTCATTTAGTCCAGCGTGATCTTTGCCCCATAAATTATAGAACAGTAAACCGGCCAATGTAGTGAAACTAAGAACCTTTTTATTTTCAGCTTTTAAGCTCTCTTTTCTTTTTTGGCTTCAAAGTTGTGCTGAATTTGGTTAAGCAGCTTTAAAAGCATAGATGTTCTGTTTTTATCTCCTGCTAAAAGCTAGAATTTTTTAGATTTGCTCAACTTTAACTTTTTTCTCTAACGCTATTATATAAGCCGATTTGCTTCAAAGCTACAAGAAAATGAAGCCTAAGAGCTTGCTTAGTGAAACTTTAGAAGTCGGATTAATTGCAGAAGTGAAGAAGGAACAATGCTGATTTGGTTTCACAACATAGAAAAAAAAAACTTGCCTTGACAAAAAAAACTTCTGTCTGGTAAGCCAGAAAACTGTCAGCAAGTATATTCACCCCCTTTCGGCGTTCGCCCATGTTTGTAATAGCTTTTCGTATTGAAAGAAATTTAAAATAATTCTAATGCGCTAGAAATTTCGATGGCCAATCGCCGGATAATGATATTTGAGAAATAATGCATACACATTATCTGTCATTAAAGAACGGAAATATGACTATAAAATCATAGTTGTTAGTTCAGTAAGCATATTTGCTATTTAAGCATATTCTTATGGTTAATTAAGCATTGATCCATGGAAACAAAACTATTTAAGAATTGGTCAATTATTTATAAAACTAATTAAGCATTGGTCACCCACCTAATTACCCAATAAAAATAAAATAGAAAAAATAGGAAAAACTCAAAAAATGAAAAAATGAAAAAAAAATCAGAAAAATCAAAAAGAAAAAATGGTAAAAAACCCAAAAAAATCCAAAAAATCAAAATCACAAAAAAATGAAAGAAAGTTAAAAAAAATCAGGAAACCGAAAAAGCCCAAAATTGGTAAAAAATAAATAAAAAAAAATCATAAAAAAATAAAATTACAAAATCACAAAACAGTGAAAAAACGTTCAAAAGTGTCTGGAACCCGAAAAATGGTAAAAATAATTTAAAAAACAAAGAAAAATAAAAATTTCCATAAAACGATTAACATAAATCAGACTCTTTTTATAACAATTCAAACATCTTTATTTTGATGAATATCTCTATCGAAAATTGTGGCAAGTTGAAAAATAAAAATAGTAAGATAAAAAGTTAAAAATGACAAAAAAGGATCAAATAACTGGACTTCAGACTCTTTTTGGACTTCAGAAATGACCATAAAATGATTAAAATAAATCAGACTCTTTTTGCAGTAATTCATACTCTTTTCTAAAAAATGAACATAAAACGATCAAAATAAAACACTCTTTTCACAATAATGTAGACTCTATTTAAAATGACCATAAAACGTTCAAAATAACTCAGAATCTAACAAAAATAACCCAAAAAATAGGTGTGATAATAGAAATATCAAAAAGGGAGTAATAACAAAAAAAAGTAAGAGAAAAGAGGAGTAATAACAAGTTACCAATCAATCCATCTCGTCAATCCATTCAATCAATCTCAGAGCCAGATGATGCAAGGAGTTGAAACATTTCTTCGCTAAAAACCAAAAAAATTGTGTTATAATTTAAAAAAAGACCAAAAGAACATATATATAAAGATATAATACTTGAGATTTGGGTCCTACCAATACTGCATACTTAGTCTTTGACTCACTTGGTGCGCATTAAGCAAATCCAGAGGCAACATTCGATCCCGAATGGGATCGGTCAACTTTGGACCCAAATTGTCAAGCAATTGTTGATGGATAAATGGAGCGATAACAAAGCCAACAGCTTCATCCGCAAATGATGAGACTTCATCAAATTTATATTGTACGCCACCACTAAGAGTTGAATTGTTGATTTCCATATGCTTAACGCAATTGTATGGAAATGCAACCAGCCCAGTGAACCTGTCAACCCCGTCCCTCTTTGCAACATAATTCTCAAATGTTGTCTACTTTTTGAGGATATTTTGACTAGTAGTTCTAAAGTTTGCATTCCAATTCTCCTTTTCAACATAGACAAGTGTATCATAAGCGTACTGGAGACCCTATGGAGGTGGAGGTGGAGGTGGAGGTGAAACATTAGGTTGAGCAACTAGCGGAGGGATATTTTGCCGAATAATAGATTTCTAATCTGGCATTTGGCTATCAAGCTCTGCTATGATATTAGGGAGGAGAGTAGGCTCTTTTTTCTCCCTAAAGAACTTTAAATTGAGTTTCTCCATGTAGTTCCTCCACCTCCTCGGACAGTGCAAAATGGGATGACATAAAAAAGCACATGGTGGAAAGTTCTTGCTGCCCCACAAAGCAAAAAAAAAAAGTATAAATACAAATCTTAATGTGTAAAAGAAAACGAAGTAACTTAGAGAAGACTAGCTTATGAGTGAGTTATTGAAATTTTAAATCTGAAAATTACTCACATTGTTTCTAAATTACTTGGACTATTTTTAAATTGACTGAAAATGACTCAGACTATTTTTAAATTGACTGACTCAGACTATTTTTAAAATGATTGAAAATGAATCAGACTATTTTTAAAATGACTTAAAAAACCTCAGATTGTTTTTAAAATAACTTAAAACGACTCAGACTGTTTTTAAAATGACTTAAAACAACTCAGACTGTTTTTAAAATTACTCAAGACTGCTTTTGAAATGACTCAAAACGACTCGTATTGTTTTTAAAATGACTTAAAATGACACAGACTATTTTTAAAATTAATCAGATTGTTTTTTAAAATTAATGACTCAGATTGTATATATATAATTTTATATGTATATATATTTATATATGTATAATAAGGCTATTTTTGTCAATTTTTAACATTGGGTTGGGATTACATGTAATACCCCCTCCCCATGTTATTTTAAATGATAGGTTTAGTGGGATTTGAAGTACCGGTCGGGATTACAAATCTCATGTCAATAGCGTGTACCAAACACATCATGTGTGGGACCCACATCATTCATAATCCAATCCCATCCATTTATCCTACAATCAAACGATACAATAGGAAATTAGTTATTATAAGTCTATGACTAATCTTATTGTTCTGTTCTGCTGTCGGTTGCGTTGTAAAATGGAGTATTGAATATTTAAAGGATGAATGTTACTCGAAAGAAATTAAAATTGCCACCATCCATATGATTGCGAAAATGGATATAAACTTGGACACAATCGGTAAACCGAGACTGTTTTTCGCTGACAAAGACAATAATAAAATGAGTTTCGAAAACTCACACTAAAAGCCAGTTTTAAAGATATGAATATCATGAATTGATTCCCACTATACACAAATAATCCAAATTATATTGTGTGTAAATTAATTTATTCCGAATTTCTTTTAAATACTCACAAAATTGAATCTATTATATTGGTGAGGTTAAAAAATATATTTTCTCAGTCTCTTTCTTTTCTCAGTCTCTCTCTATAGTTTTTCCCTAAAATATGGGGAATATTTTTGGGAAATCTGGAGGCGCCATTACCCCCTCGCATTACCTCGTCCCCTCCCATAGCTCGATACGAAGAGGACGACCCTAATGAGTTGTTCTTCGAGTCCTCCGATCTATCGGTCCATGTAACAAGGGTTGTTTTTCTTCTTCTTATTCTAATTTTGTGTTTTATTAGCTTTCAATAGATTGAAGATCAAGATATAGTCACTTGTTTTACCGCTATTTTGATTAGGGTTTTTGTGTTTTCTTTTCTTTTCCTATTTTCTTTTTCCATTTTGGTTTTTAACATATATGTTTTAGTAGTTCTTAGGGCATTACCAAATGCAGCATGCTATTCTATTGCTTTATTATACTTTTAAATTCGTTTTTATTACCAACAATTTATGTAAATATTGGTTCATAACAAATTTACCAGTATTTATATATTGCACACTCCCCATACTATTGCATAATAAGTTTCATAAAAGAGTCTTGAGTTAATTTGATCGTTTTATGGTCATTTTTAGAAAGAGTTTGAATTATTGTAAAAAGAGTGATTTATTTTAATCGTTTTATGGACATTTTAAAAAAGAGTCTGAGTTATTGTACATGAGTTACTGTACATAGAGTCTGCGTTATTTTGATCGTTTTATGGTGTGATTTATTTTAATCATTTTATGGACATTTTAAAAGAGTCTGAGTTATTGTACATAGAGTCTGCGCTATTTTGATCGTTTTATGGTCATTTTTTAAATGAATTATTGCAAAAAGAGTCTGGTTTTATTTTAATCATTTTATGGTCATTTTAAAAAAGTCCGAAAAGAGTCTGAAGTAAAGTTATTTTGAGAGTCTTGAGTTATTTAAAAAGAGTCTTGAGTCGTTTTATGGTCATTTTAAAAAGAGTTTGGATTATTGTAAAAAGTGTTATTTTGATCGTTTTATGTTCATTTTTTAGAAAAGAGTATGAATTACTGCAAAAAGAGTCTGAAGTCCAGTTATTTGATCCTTTTTTGTCATTTTTAACTTTTTATCTTGCTTACTATTTTTATTTTTCAGCTTGTCACAATTTTCGATAGAGAAATTCATCAAAATAAAGATGTTTTTAGTTATCACTATAGAGGTGGTCAAGGAGAGAATCGACTATCTGTAATTCCATTGAGAATAGAAGTATTCTCACAGCTGTCAGGGTTGCATCTATGTGAATATCATATCATAGAACCTCTCATTGGTGCTCAAAATAAAAATGGGATGGTCAACACTATGATTGCAGAGGAAATCATCGGTACGCTTCCCGATGTTGTATCGGAATGGTATCAAAATCGAAGTGTTGTAAATGGATGTCACCGTAGCTCTGATTGGAATCTAGATTATACCGAGAAATGAGGCATTTTTCTAGCCGACCTCCTCTTGCCATTTATAGGGTAATCACAATATCTTTTTTATTTTATTTTAATTATTAATTTAATCTTCCATATTGGTGTTGCAATAACTAAGTTGCAATCCAATCAAATTTTTTTTGGCGGTACGTCAAAAGACATTCTGATTGTTATTTCAAAGAATTTTAGTTTTCCCACTGCGAAATTGGCATTCTCTATGACTCCAACAGCAGCAGGTATTGTTTTTTATTTTTGTATATTAATTTTTTTCATTAATTCAGTTTTAATTTCTCTCTAATTTGTTTATTTTAATTTTTTGTAGACTTTCATAGGCTTGCTTCCAACGATCTTGCAATCTTTTGAAAAAATCATATTCGATATGATTTTCATAAATGAAGCAGAGTGTTACGACCCTAACCCTGACAATCGTCCTCAAAGATTGAAGAATAGTCATGGAAGAAAGAAAATTAAAAATATTGAAACAAAACTTGGATTTAGGGAAAATTTTAAGTTGAATACTTTGTTAGAAGCTTTGCGAAATCCTATCGCAAATCTTCTAACAAAGTATTCAACTTAAGATTTTCCCTTCTAAAAACAAGTGACTATATCTTGATCTTCAATCTATTGAAAGCTAATAAAACACAAAATTAGAATAAGAAGAAGAAAAACAACCCTTGTTACATGGACCGATAGATCGGAGGACTCGAAGAACAACTCATTAGGGTCGTCCTCTTCGTATCGAGCTATGGGAGGGGACGAGGTAATGCGAGGGGGTAATGGCGCCTCCAGATTTCCCAAAAATATTCCCCATATTTTAGGGAAAAACTATAGAGAGAGACTGAGAAAAGAAAGAGACTGAGAAAATATATTTTTTAACCTCACCAATATAATAGATTCAATTTTGTGAGTATTTAAAAGAAATTCGGAATAAATTAATTTACACACAATATAATTTGGATTATTTGTGTATAGTGGGAATCAATTCATGATATTCATATCTTTAAAACTGGCTTTTAGTGTGAGTTTTCGAAACTCATTTTATTATTGTCTTTGTCAGCGAAAAACAGTCTCGGTTTACCGATTGTGTCCAAGTTTATATCCATTTTCGCAATCATATGGATGGTGGCAATTTTAATTTCTTTCGAGTAACATTCATCCTTTAAATATTCAATACTCCATTTTACAACGCAACCGACAGCAGAACAGAACAATAAGATTAGTCATAGACTTATAATAACTAATTTCCTATTGTCTCGTTTGATTGTAGGATAAATGGGTGGGATTGGATTATGAATGATGTGGGTCCCACACATGATGTGTTTGGTACGCGCTATTGGCATGAGATTTGTAATCCCGACCGGGACTTCAAATCCCACTAAACCTATCATTTAAAATAACATGGGGAGTTGGTATTACATGTAATCCCAACCCAATGTTAAAAATTGACAAAAATAGCCTTATTATACATATATAAATATATATACATATAAAATTATATATATACAATCTGAGTCTTTAATTTTTAAAAAACAATCTGATTAATTTTAAAAATAGTCTGTGTCATTTTAAGTCATTTTAAAAACAATACGAGTCGTTTTAAGTCATTTCAAAAGCAGTCTTGAGTAATTTTAAAAACAGTATGAGTCGTTTTAAGTCATTTTAAAAACAGTCTGAGTCATTTTAAGTTATTTTAAAAACAATCTGAGTTGTTTTAAGTCATTTTAAAAATAGTCTGATTCATTTTCAATCATTTTAAAAATAGTCTGATTCATTTTCAGTCAGTTTAGAAATAGTCTGAGTCATTTTCAGTCAGTTTAAAAATAGTCCAAGTAATTTAGAAACAATGTGAGCAATTTTCAGATTTCAAATTTCAATAACTTACTCATAAGCTAGTCTTCTCTAAGTTACTTGGTTTCTTTTTCTTAAATATCTGCCTTTTCATTTTACACATTAAGATTTGTATTTATACTTTTTTTTCTTGCTTTGTGGGGCAGCAAGAACTTTCCACCATGTGCTTTTTTATGCCATCCCATTTTGTACTGTCCGAGGAGGTGGAGGAACTACATGGAGAAACTCAATTTAAAGTTCTTTAGGGAGAAAAAAGAGCCTACTCTTCTCCCTAATATCATAGCAGAGCTTGATAGCCAAATGCCAGATTGGAAATCTATTATTCGGCAAAAGATCCCTCCGCTAGTTGCTCAACCTAATGTTTCACCTCCACCCCCATAGGGTCTCCAGTACGCTTATGATACACTTGTTATGTTGGCAAGGAGAATTGGAATGCAAACTTTAGAACTACTAGTCAAAATATCCTCAAAAAGTGGACAACCTTTGAGAATTATTTTGCAAGGAGGGACGAGGTTGACAGGTTCACCGGGCTGGTTGCATTTCTATACAATTGCGTTAAGCATATGGAAATCAACAATTCAACTCTTGGTGGTGGCGCACAATATAAATTTGATGAAGTCTCATCATTTGCGGATGAAGCTGTTGGCTTTGCTATCGCTCCATTTATCCATCAACAATTGCTTGACAATTTGGGTCCAAAGTTGACCGATCCCATTCGGGATCGAATGTTGCCTATGGATTTGCTTAATGCGCACCAAGTGAGCCAAAGACTAAGTATATAGTATTGGTAGGACCTAAATCTTAAGTATTATATCTTTATATATGTTCTTTTGGTTTTTTTTTAAATTATAACACATTTTTTTTGGTTTTTAGCGAAGAAATGTTTCAGCTCCTTGCATCATGAGGCTTGGAGATTGATTGGATTGATTGGTAACTTGTTATTACTCCTCTTTTCTCTTACTTTTTTTTTGTTATTACTCCCTTTTTGATATTTCTATTATTACACCTATTTTTTGGGTTTTTTTTGTTAGATTCTGAGTTATTTTGAACGTTTTATGGTCGTTTTAAGTAGAGTCTACATTACTTTGATCGTTTTATTTTGATCGTTTTATTTTGATCGTTTTATTTTGATCGTTGTAAAAAGAGTGTTTTATTTTGATCGTTTTATGTTCATTTTTTAGAAAAGAGTATGAATTACTTCAAAAAGAGTCTGATTTATTTTAATCATTTTATGGTCATTTCTGAAGTCAAAAAAGAGTCTTATTTGATCATTTTTTGTCATTTTTAACTTTTTATATTACTATTTTTATTTTTCAACTTGCCACAATTTTCGATAGAGATATTCATCAAAATAAAGATGTTTGAATTGTTATAAAAAGAGTCTGATTTATGTTAATCGTTTTATGGAAATTTTAAAAAGAGTCTTGATTTATTTTGATTTTTTTATGGCCATTTTAAGGGTCTTGAGTTATTGTACATAGAGTCAGAGTTATTTGATCGTTTTATGGTCATTTTTTAAATGAATTATTGTAAAAAGAGTCTGATTTCTATTCAAAACATACTTTTGTACCTGCTAGCAGAAGTAAATATATCCAAACATATATCGTTATTTTTAATATTACTTAATAAGTAGAAAAGAAGGCCTGCTAGCAAAAATGTATTGTAATTATGTAGAAAGCTTAAACGTGTTTTTTTTTTCTCCGTTGGATGACATTAGGATTGTGATGATATTTTAAATTATTTGACTATGTTTATAGGCATTAGGTGTTCCTACGGGTCCCCATGGTGCTTTTTGTGATTATCAAGTTGATGCAATTACTTTGGAGATCTCACCGAAATATGCTTTATATAACAAAGGAAGGCGAGCCGAGTTCCTTCGTCGTATATGGTCATTTTTTAAATGAATTATTGTAAAAAGAGTCTGATTTCTATTCAAAACATACTTTTGTACCTGCTAGCAGAAGTAAATATATCCAAACATATATCGTTATTTTTAATATTACTTAATAAGTAGAAAAGAAGGCCTGCTAGCAAAAATGTATTGTAATTATGTAGAAAGCTTAAACGTGTTTTTTTTTTCTCCGTTGGATGACATTAGGATTGTGATGATATTTTAAATTATTTGACTATGTTTATAGGCATTAGGTGTTCCTACGGGTCCCCATGGTGCTTTTTGTGATTATCAAGTTGATGCAATTACTTTGGAGATCTCACCGAAATATGCTTTATATAACAAAGGAAGGCGAGCCGAGTTCCTTCGTCGTAGTGGCAGGTCGGAACTCTTGGTTTTACACTTTATTTTTTTGAATTACTCTTCATTTAATTTTGTCGAATGTCTATGTGACAGTTTCAAATCGAGCAGCTTTCCTAGTTTAGATAGTTGAGCACTTGAGCTTCTTCGAGGAAAAGAAGTGCAGACGTCTTCCATATTTTCCCTTTCTGCAAACTAAACTCGGAACATTAACCATAGCACAATAATATCCATTCACTGGCGAGGGCATGCCAGCATCCCCTCGTCCGGGCCCTTAACATCCCCAAAACGGTTTATCCGGGCCTCTGCCAATCATGATTAACACGCCATTCCGGACCTGAAGAGGCCGAGCTGTGTCTACGCCGGCCCAGAGAAGCGTATCGAGTACGCTTCTCCAATTAATGATGTTACTCCCTTGGGGGACCCCTCAGCGTTTCATCGACGTGGCCCAATTACAGGCCATCAACTGTGGGTCCTGGAAAAGGACTGTACCCTTGTCAGAGTCATAAATGTCTTAACGCCGTTGGATTAGTACTTGACAGTACAGTGATTCAAGGGCTAATACGCCTGTAGATCATACTATAAATACCCCCACTAATACTACTTAGAGAGGGACAGAAAAAGAGGAGAGATAAAACCGAAATAACCCGGTCTGATCCATTACACCTCGTTCCACCCGATACCATATCAAGTAACCGGACCGTCCCCATTCACTCTTAAACTAAATTATAACCTCTGCTTACCTAAGTTCTTTTCCACCATACTGACTTGATCGTCGGAGAGGGAAAGCCTGGAACCAACCCGGGCCCCCTGTTCGTTACTTGTGCAGGTGTGAAGAGAACCCCGTCACCGAAGCAGAACATATATATACCGGACCTCTTAGCGACCTCAGAGCCGACGCGTGCTGTTGAATAAGCCGAGCCTAGGAAGAAAATTAGGCTCGCCAATTGGCGCCGTCTGTGGGAAACGTGTAGAAAGCGCGTTCGCTCTGACAATCCGTCCCTGAGAAAACATGTCTGGCAATAACCAGTTCGACACCCCGTCGTCTCGACCCATCCCCGTGTACGGGATGCTGAGGACCCTGTCATTTGATGCCACCCCGAGAACCACGTCCACAAGGGAGCCCATTCCCTTAACGACGGTGGCCGGGTCACACGGTGAGCTGGCACAGATGATGCTCGAGATCCATGAGAAGGAGCTCGTCGCCCTTGCAGCCCAAAAGGCGCTAATAACCGCGCTGATGACGTCAGAGCCTGAGCCCGTCACGCACGGTGCAGCCCAAAACGAACAAGGTCCCGTTCCCGTCAGAAGCGTGATATCCCGGCTGGGACCCTTACGACGACCCCCCCTAGATGCTCCTGAGGAGCCAACTAGGGGTGAGGAGTCGAGGCATTCCCATGAGGAGAATTCCCGCCGTGGCAATGAGCGAGGTGTACACTCACGGCTATGATGGCCGGCAGACAGTCGAAACTCACGGCCGGGATCGAGTCGTGCCCGAACTGACAAGCCTCCTCGGACACGAAGGCGTGGCCGTCGTACTGGCCGAGACGAGGCAGCATTGAAAATCATGGCCTCCACCTGCAGCACCCCGTTCTCGGACGAGATCGAATACAGTACCCCCCGACCCCCCCCCCCCTGCGGAAACTTCATCGCCACTGTCATCCAAATCTTCAACGCAGACTCTGATCCAGAGGCTCATCTTCGACACTATCGATACCAGATGAATCACTGGTCCCACCTTGACCAACTAATGTGCAGATGCTTTCCCGCCTGGCTAGTAAATGGTTCCAGTCCCTGCCCGCCAACTCCATCCAATGTTGGGACGACCTAGCCTATGACTTCGCACATCGGTTCATAAACTTGAAAGAAAGAGTTACTCAACCGGAGCAGCTCTATCAAGTGAGGGTCCAATCCAAAGAGACCCTCGAAAGCTACGATAATCGATTCTGGCTGAAGCATGCGGAGTGCGCGGACTGTCCCGACTCCACCGCCATAGCTGCTTTCAGGCAAAACATGGTCATGGGCAGCAGAATCCGCAACGAGATGATAGCGACCCCCCCTAACTCAGTTCCTCAGCTCAGATCCCTCATAAAGCAGCATATTGATATAGAGAAGGACATGAGGTCTGCCGGGGCAACCCGTTCGATAGCCAGCATCGATCAACCAAGGGACAGGTCCGTCACGATGAGCCCCCGAAGAAACCGGCCCATAGCGGAAAGGATTGAACGGCCTCGTACGGGAAGAAATCCACAACCGGCCCCCAAAAGAAGAAAAGAAGACACCCGGCCGAGGCACCAAGCCCCTCTTGACCCGGGCACTGCCTACTCCACTTTTCGCCTCACGCTGATCGACCTCCTTGGCAAAATAGAGAACGAGCCGTTCTTCTCTTGGCCTCTTCCTCTCCGGAACGAATCGGCCCACGGGCCTAACGACAAAATATGTGAATATCACAGAGGCCGCGGCCATTACACCAATGATTGTCACGGTCTGAAGGCAAGGCTCGAAGGGTGGGTCCGGGACGGCCTGATAGATAAATACATCAAGTCACGAAGGGACTCCGATCGAGATAGGGAAGGGGTCGACGAGAGGCAGCGAGACCTCCCCCCATCGGTGATTGACCTGTCAAGTTATTTACTCTGGATCGGAGAAGCCAAACCCAAGTGGAGTAGAAAGAACCTCGGCTCGAGAGGCAGCGATGAAGCAGCACGTTTGCCTCGCCGAAAGTCCGAGCCCCCGAAAGAAGTGCAAGCACGATGCCAAACCAGATCTGAGCTTTACCGACTTCGACTTGGTGGGGGTAGACCTGCCCCACTACGATGCCCTTGTCATCTCCGCCCAAGTTGGCCATTGTGCCGTGGGACGGATCCTGGTCGATCAAGGGGCGTCGGTGAATATACTCTTTGGAGACATCTTCCAAAAGATGGGGCTAAAAGAGGAGCAGCTAGAAACCAACGTCCCTCTCCTATACGGATTCAACTCTGAGGCGGTTCAGCCCAGAGGGAACATAACCTTGCCCGTGAAAACGGGTATTAAAGTTATGAGCGTGGAGTTCACGGTGGTAAACGTCCCCTCTGTTTACAATGTTATATTAGGGCGTGCATGGCTTCACGAGATAGAAGGCGTCTCCTCCACTCTGCACCAAAAGGTCAAGTACCCGTCTGGTTCCGGGGTAGAGACCATCTCGTGAAACCAAAAAGTCTCATGAAGCTGCGCCATGGCCGTGTACTCCGGCGACAACAGTTTCGGTCCAAAGTGCCATGAATATCGAGGCAGAGGACCCTAAGCTGGTGAGGGAACTGAACAAAAAAATGGGGCCAGAGGTTGAGGACAAGGTGGAAGGAGGATTGCGGAAGATCCAGATCCCAGGATTGGACGAAGACCACTTTTTCATGGTAGGCGCGAAGCTAAGCGAGTCCGAGGTAGCCGATCTCATCGAGCTTCTGCTCCAGTACCTCGACAATTTTGCATGGACACCTAGCGAAATGCCGGGCATCAGTCCCAACCTCGCCTGCCACCGATTGAACGTCAACCCGGACGCCAAATCCGTGATGCAAAAGGGGCGTCGCGTCAGTCCAGAGCTTGCCGACGCCATTAACGAGGAGGTACAAAGGAGCCATCAGAGAAATCTATTACCCCCGATGGCTCGCTAACCCCGTGGTGGTCCCCAAAAAGAACGGGAAGCTGCGCGTGTGCATCGATTACACGAGCCTTAATCGGGCCTGTCCTAAAGATCCTTTCCCCTTGCCCAAAATTAATCAGATAGTGGACTCTACGGCCGGAGCCGCCAGAATGAGCTTCCTGGATGCCTGCTCCGGCTATCATCAGATACCCATGTCGGTGGCTGATCAAGAAAAAACGGCCTTCATAACGCCAAGGGGAAATTTCTGCTACCGAGTGATGCCCTTCGGGCTCAAGAACGCCGGGGCGACGTACCAGCGGATGGTCACCAAAATCTTCTCGAAAGATATAGGCCGGACCATGGAGGTTTACATTGACGACATGGTGGTGAGAAGCACCCAAGAGGAGGACCACCTGTCCGACCTAAAAGAGGTATTCGAAACCATCCGGAGGCACGGCCTAAAGCTGAATGCTTCTAAGTGCGCCTTCGGGGTAGGGGCCGGAAAATTCCTAGGGTTCATGGTGACCCATCGGGGCATAGAGGCAAACCCAGATCAAATCTCTGCCTTGAAGAATTTGAGAACCCCTGAAAAAAGAAGACATACAAAAGCTAGCCGGCATGGCAGCCGTCCTTAACTGATTTATCGCCCGGTTCGGGGACCGATGCAAGCCTTTTTTTACGGCTCTGAAGGCTCAGCAGAAGTTTGAATGGTATGACGAATGCCGGAATGCATTCACGGAGCTCGCGGACTACCTCGGGAGCGCGCCTCTACTGACAAAGCCCGACACCGGTGATGTCCTTGCCCTATATCTGGCCGTGTCAGATATAGCTGTCAGCGCGGTCCTCATCAAAGAGCTCGGCAGGGAGCAAAGGCCCGTCTATTACGTGAGCAAGACCCTCCTCGACGCCGAGACTAGGTACATGCCCCTAGAGAAGCTTGTCCTAGCCCTCGTTATGGCCTCATGAAAGCTAGCCTATTACTTCTCGGCACAACATCGTGGTCTATACCGATCAACCCATTCGAGAAATACTTCAAAAAGGGGATCTATCTCGATGAATGACGAAGTGGGCTTGCCACGTAAACGCATACGACATCCGCTATGAGCCACGAACGTCTGTCAAGGGGCAGGCCCTAGCCGACTTTGTGGCAGAGTTCACCGTATCTGACAAGATGATTCTATGTCCCGGCACTGCGGAGCGTGCCCGGGAAACATGGATCTTGTATACGGACGGAGCTGCCAATAAAAAAGGATCCGGCCTCGGCATTGTATTCCGATCTCCACAAGGTGACGTGATCGAGAAGTCAATCCAGCTTGGCTTCCGAGCCACCAATAACGAGGCAGAATATGAGGCCGTGATCGCCGGCTTGAAAATGGCACAGAGCCTTGGGGTCAAGAGAATACTGGTGAACACCGACTCTCAGTTAGTTAGCAGCCAAATAAGTGGGGAATTCCAAACGAAGGATGAAAGAATGGCTGGCTACGTGGCCGTCGCTTCCGGAATACTTCAAACATTTGACTATCAAGAAATCATCAACATCAACAGGAACGAGAACTCTCATGCCGATGCCCTAGCGACCCTGGCCTTGGCCATAAGCGATAAACGAGAGAGGATCATCACCGTAGAGTATGTCCCTTCGCCTAGCATCGACGCCAAGCCAAAAATCAACATGTTGACCGACCTCCTGCTGGAGCGAAGTTGGATGGACACCATAATCTCATATCACCGCTCCGGCGACCTACCCGATGATAAAAAAAAAGCTGAGAAAACAAAGAGGAAGGCGCTAGGATTCTGGCTGGCCCCAAACGAAAAGCTCTACAAAAGGTCGTTCTCCGAACCCTACCTGCTCTGCGTTCACCCCGATATGGTTGTAAAGGTCATGGAAGAAATACACGAAGGAACCTGCGGAAGCCATACCGGGGGGAGATCGCTGGCCAACCGGGCCCTTACCCATGGGTACTGGTGGCCCCTCATGCAAAAAGACTCAAAAACGTTCGTACTAAGGTGCGAGAAGTGCCAGAGATACGCACCCATACTTCGGGCCCCGACACAAAAAATGAGTAGCGTGACCTCTCCCTGGCCATTTGCACAATGGGGCATGGACATCGTTGGGCCATTCCCTAGGGCCCTGGGGGGGAAAAGTTCCTCATGGTCACTGACTACTTCTCGAAATGGGTAGAGGCCGTGGCGTTAGCTAAAATAACGGAGGCCGAGGTGATCAGGTTCCTCTAGAGAGACGTGATCACAAGATTCGGAATCCCCTACTCGATAGTCGCGGACAATGGGGGCCAGTTCACCGGGGCTAAGTTGAAAGCGATGTATGCTAAGTATCACATCAGGAACTATTATTCAACCCCGTCGTACCCCCAGTGCAACGGGCAAGCCGAGGTATCGAATAAGACCGTGCTTGACGGAATCAAGAAAAGATTAGACGAGTCCAAGGGACGATGGGCCGAAGAACTACAACACGTCCTTTTGGGCATACCGTACGACAAGAAGACGGGGCACCCAGCAGACGCCCTACAGCCTGACTTACGGGATGGAAGCTATCATCCCGTTAGAAATCGGGCTCCCCTCTCTTAGAACCGACATGGTGGAGAACGGGCTGAACGAAAGAATGATGGGGCTCGAGCTTGACGATGCTGAAGAAAGAAGAGAAGTTGCGGCCATCCGTAACGCCGAGTATAAGAACGAACTGGGACGTTCCTACAACAAAAGAGTGAACGCCAGACATTTTCAAGACGAAGACCTCGTGCTACGGAAAGTGAACAACTCAAGAGTACAGTCCGACGGGAAATTAGGTCCCAACTGGGAAGGCCCTATCGAATCCTCGGAGCAATAGAAAATGGAGCCTATCAATTGGGTCGCCTCCCCAACGACGCCCCAGTGGATCGGCCTTGGAACATCAACCACCTTAGGAAATATTATCAGTAGGGTAACTCGACCTTCGTGTTTTGATGTAAATATGCCTAAGGGCCTTGTGAATAAAACTGTTGTTCTTTCAGAATTAATTATTGGCTCAGTTTAAATTTCCATAATTTTCTAAGTGTTGTGAATAAAACGAGTAAATATTCTCATATTATTGCTGTGAGTGATGAGGAAGGATATATTAGCTTGTATAATACCCGTTTGAAGACCGATTATATGTCAAATAACCGAGACACTGCAGGTTAGTTCATCATTAAATTTCTTCGATTAATGTATCCAAGAATTTAGTTTATGGGTGTAGTATTTTTTTTTTTATAAATATCATGGATACATGTGGGATTTTCGATACTAGTTCACTCCAGAATTTGTTTTCGACTGTAGGTCAAAAGGCTGGGTTTTTAGCTGCTATATAATTTTGATGAATGACGAGTTTCTTTAATTGGTCTGTGCATCATTATTCGGTACTGAGAAATGTACAATTTTTGCAGGCAAAGCTAAGCTTCGAGAGTGGGTAGCCCATGAAAATGCCATATTTGACGTGTGTTGGATTAAGGTAATTTAGAGATTAGTCACATTGATGAAGGCAAAATTCCTGTAGTTGATTTTTTCATCTCTTAACGTTAGTTATGATCTCGATTGGTGCAGGACGATAGCAACATACTAACAGCTTCAGGCGATCAAAGTGTACGTAACAATTAAAATTTCATCTATTTATACATATACTCATGCAAATTTAAAACCATCATTGCTCTCATTGTACAAGACAATATGATCTTCCCCATTCTCTAGTCGGAAGGGTAACATATGTTATGGTTTGCTCAAATCAGCAAGGGACTCAAATTGATAGTATATGCAAGACTTTCATATCAAAATTTGAATCTCAAGATAACATTCATTTCAATTACCTTTTGTACCAATGTACAGATAAAAGTCTGGGACATACAGAAAGACAAATGTATTTCAATACTGATGGGGCATACAGGAAGTGTAAAATCACTCTCTTCTCATCCATCAAATCCTGGTAAGTTCATGATTTCAATTTTTTTACCTTGATTTTGTTTTGTTCTGTTATTGATGGAAAAATAGCTTCTGTGTTGCATACTTATAACTCTGCAGATCTTATAGTGTCTGGTTCAAGAGATGGATCAATTGCTCTTTGGGATTTGAGGTGTTCCACTGAAAGAAATGGACAGTATTTAGTAGTGTAAGCTTCTTGTTCTCTCCTAATAGAGTACAGTTTTAGGGGTCTTTTAACTGTTTTGTGCACCTGCTTCTCATCTATTTTTTAAAAAAAAATTTGACACCAACCTACACATTTTTGCAGTTAGTACACTAACCTAACGTTTGATGGTCTATATATGTGGAAGTAGTAATTTAGCATAGAGGTTAGTGAAGAAGTGATAACTGACGATGTTAGTACAAATGTGACCATCTCCAAACTGTTACCGTACAAACGTGATATGAAAGCGTGAGGTTTTTTATTAATTTAGACAGAGGCACCTTGATTGATCTATTTACGATAGGTAATGTAGTAAACGTAAGATCGATAAGTTAGTTCTCAAATTGGAAATTTGGTGCAAAATTCTAAATAAGTGAAACCAATTCCAGGTATATTAGGTATTTCATAGTTTTAAAGACAATGCATAACGTTTCAAGGTTCTTGATTTTTGCATGGTTGATTATACACAGAGATTCATGTGTTTTTATTTTTGCACGGTTGATTAGTTTATATGTATCATGTACAAATTGTTTCTGACCAGTGACCCTGCCGATTAAGATATGGATATGGACAGAAAAACAATTTTCAATGTTTGACCGAAAATACAGAGTTGGCATTTGTAAGTTCATATCCTAGATCTACACAGTCCAACCTGATTTATCTCCAATTGTTTTTTCCAGATCAACTGATCAGATTCAAGGAGCTCATACACCACCTGTTAAAAAGCGAACTAGGCGTGGGAAGGTTAGATCCCTGTAACATTTTGATGTAAATTATCCAGCCATTAAATAGAGTATTGCTAACAGTCTAATGTTTTTACAGGCTGCTTCAAAGAGTATCACATCCATTCTTTACTTAAAAGATGAGGTTTCTATAGCTTCTGCTGGAGCAGTTGATAGGTGAGTAAAAAAGCTTTATCATGCCAAATATTTCTGCTGCAAAGTAGAACTTTGGACCACATAATTTACATGGCTTCTACTTTTGACAGTGTTGTAAAATTTTGGGATATCAGAAAACTAAACAAGCCAGTTGTTCAAGCCTGTCCGAATGTAGAACCGTCAAAACACACGGTTGGTATTTCCATGCACAACTAGTTACTCAAATTGAGTTTATAAAAGAAAACGTAAACTAATAACTGAGAAGCAAGTTTCTTTTCTGTCTTTTCAGGAGAAGAGATTACATGGCATCTCTAGCTTGTCCCAAGACATAAATGGGGTTTTTATTTCTGCTTCATGCATGGATAACAGGTATTTTTTCATTCTGTATCGATCATTTGTTGATGTCTAAGTTGTGCCGAAAGCTTGTAGATTTTCTAATTCTCTATTTTTGCCAGAATATACCTTTATAATGTTCTCCAGCTTGAAAAGGGACCGATTAAATCTTTCTCCGGATGTCGAATAGAATCATTCTTTGTGAAGGTAATTGTTGCTTTAAATCCAGAATATTAGCTATTCCTCTAACAAGCAAATTTATTTTGCGCATTGAGCCATTGACCGACCTTTATCAAATTTTAGTCAGCGTTAAGTCCTGATGCTGCTCACATGCTCAGTGGTTCGAGTGATGGAAATTCATACGTATGGCAGGTTGGTGCTTCATTTTATAAACCTTTCTTTAAAAAAATCTGAATACTTCAATTTGAGACTGAGTGTAATTTTATTATCCTTGTCAAACCAGGTTAAGAAACCTCATGTCGACCCTTTTCTACTAGGCCATGATGGAGAAGTTACTGCTGTGGATTGGTAATATCTATAATACCCAAATGTTAATATTATTGCATAAGGAAACTTGTACAATCAACCTGTGAAACTATTTTCCTGAATGCAGGTGCCCATCTGAGGTTGGAAAGATAGCGACTTCTTCAGATGATTTTACTGTAAGTGTCTCAATCATGTATTTACCGTATCTATGGTCTTGTTTAGTTGCAATTTTTAAGATACGTTTTTTTTTTATGCTTTTCTGGATTGCATTTGGTTGATCCTAGACGCTGGGATTTTCTTGTTTTTAGCCTCGAAAGAAAACTTAAGCTGGCTAAACCTAATCCTTTTTCCGAATGTATAAAATTCAGCTTGTTTAAAAAGATGAACCCTAACAAGTCCAATGTTCCTTTACTTTTCATCTGTAGCACCAAATACACATTACACATGCATGTATCTGATAACACCTTTAACTCGATATAGGTTCGCTTTTGGAGTATCCAAGACAGCTGTTATTCGAATACTAGATCCCCGTCTTCAATACGAAGAAGAGTTATGGCACCACCAACTATGGAACGGAAACAACTTTTCATAGACGAGGAACCTAATAGTCTGAGTGATGTGTTCAATAATTCGACAATTCCAACTAAGTGCGTGTTAGGACCAGATTTCTGGTCTACATATTGTTTATTGTCTATTGGTTTTCACTAAATAAATCCTAACTGCTGTTAAGAACTAAGACAGTATTGACAGGTTTCAAGTACCAGTTGCAACCTCAGTTACAACCTACTAAGTCAGTAGTAACAAGTTTCAAGTACCAGTTGCAACCTCAGTTACAACCTACTAAGTCAATAGTGACAGGTTTCAAGTACCAGTTGCAACCTCAGTTGCAACATGCTGTTCAGCAGAATTCTGTCTAATTCTGTTATTCTGCATAACTGTTCTTTATTAATAATTATTTGTTTTAAAGTATGCAGGATATATTCTCATATGATCTTAACAGGTTTAGTATGCGTTTATTGAGAATATCAAAGTGGTAAGGAAAGATTTCCTAAAAGATATAAAGAGATTAGTTTATAAGGTTATGTTTCCTTTTAATATGTATCTCTATTCTTATGCTTGTCCTTATCACTTGTTTCAATCTTTTGTTCCTTATCTATATTCCGTATAATTCGTTTAAAGATTGAATGTAATATGGAGTTAGGTGTTTAATATATATATGGAAAGATATTATCTCTAAAAGATATTATCTTTATATGTTTCCTAGTTATAGGAAAAGACTAACTCCTACTTTCAAGCTTGTTATTAAACAGGTATTAACCAAAGATGATTGGAGTCAATCCACGCTGAAGAATCACGTAGTGATTGGAAAGATTGAGGCCAATCAAAACAAGTCAAAAGCAATCTTCAAGATCTTAAAGAAAGAAGATTATTTTACTTGTATAAATAGTTGATAACTTAGCTTGTAAAAAGGTGTGTGTTCTAAATTATAAAGAACCCATTCTTGAGAGAATACACGTGAGCTTCAAAAGAAAACAATGGTGGGATGCCATTGATTTATAATTGATAGTTATAGAAGTAGGAGCAATATAGAGATAGGCAGAAAAACCTAGAGGGAGTCTGAGAGTTTTTCATTAAGACTTAAATCCTATATTGTAAGCTTTTTATAATATCATAATCTGGGTAAGTGCCCCGGAGACGTAGCCTAGTTAGGTGAACTCCTTTGTTAAATGTGCGTGTGAATTATTTCAAGTACATTTAACTTTAAACTGTTCTGTCCATTAATACACTAGGTTCTAACTGTGGTTGCAACCTCACTTGGAACCTTACTGCAAAACTGCAACTAGAACAGCGGATAGGAATTTCAATTGGTATCAGAGCTTCACACTAGATCTTAGTGTGGATCCTGTGTTCTAGTAAATATGGACTTGATGAGGGAAGGAAATGCTTTCAACAAACCACCATTGCTTGAAGGAGGAGTAAACTATGGAGTATGGAAGATCAGAATGAGGTCATTCATCAAACAGCAAAATGAACATGCATGGAAAACTGTGATGTATGGATGGGAGGCTCCAACTACCACTGATGATGAAGGTGAACTGGTCTATATACCTGAAGACAAATGGTCTGCTGATGAAGACAGAAAATCAAGTGCCAACTCAACAGGCATAAACTTGATTTTTGCTGGTGTAACTCTCAGTGTATTAAGGTATATCTCTCATTGTGAAACTGCCAAAGAGGCATGGGATATTTTGCAAGTTACTTTTGAAGGAACTGTTAAAGTAAAAGCTTTTAAACTCCAACAGTTAACCACTCAATTTGAAAACTTAAGAATGGAGGAAGATGAAACCATTGAACAATTTAATGGCAGAATTTAGCATATTGCCCATCAAGCCGGAACCTTATGAGAGAAATACAGTGATGCTAAACTGGTTAAGAAAACTCTAAGATCACTTCCAGAAAGGTTTGAAATTAAAGTTACAGCTATTGAAGAATCAACAGACTTAGATAATCTTAAACTTGAGGAACTGATAGGTAATCTAAGCACTCATGAGCTAAAATTCTTCAAACATAAGAGACCAGAAAAGGGAATAGCCTTTCAAGCTAAGAAATCTGAACCTAAGGTCTGTGAACAAATGAGTGATGAAGAACATCTAGCCTTCTTTGCTAAAAAGGTTTATAAAAAGTTTTACAAGAAAAAACAGGATGATTCTGGAACATCCAATAACTTTCAAAAAAGGGATAATCAATTTAAGTCAGAATCCAGGTTTAATAATAACTCTACAGGAAAGTGGAATCCAAAAGAAAAAGGATAACAAAGAGTACAAGCCTAGAGAGATTCAATGTAGAGAATGTAGAGGTTTTGGTCACATTCAGGCTGAGTGTGCAAATACTTTAAAAATAAACAAAAATGCTTATATAACCACTCACAGTGATAGTGATTATGAGAGCAACTGTGATGAAGAGGATGATGCTAACTTTGTTAATTTTATGGGAATAATCACTGAAAAAGAAGTCACTTATGAAAGTGACTGTGAGTCTGTTTCAACCATAGTTACAACTGCACTTAAAACCTATAGCAGTGATGAGGAAGAACCTTCTGATGAAAACATTACTCAACAATATCTTGTCTTGTATGAAAAGTATCAGTGTCTGAGTAAGCAATCCTTGATAATAAACAAACTTAATGTTAATCTAAAGGATGAGGTTAAGAGTCTTACTGAGCAACTTAACTTACAACTGACTGAACTTACTGAGACCAAAAAGAAAATAAAACTGCTAAATGTTTCTGCTTCAGAAAAATTAGATGACATGCTGTCCTACTCTAGAGGGTCTAAAGATAACAGTGGGTTAGGTTACTATGGTTATGAAAGTACAGGAAAAACTACATTTGTTAAAGCTGTTGCTAAAGCTGAAACAAATGTCTTTGATAATAAGGTTAGAAGCTCAGTTGCAACTACAGTTGCAACCAGGAATAAAGCTCAGGTTATTGACAATAAGGTTAGAAACTCAGTTGCAACTACAGTTGCAACCAGGAATAAAACTCAGGTTATTGACAATAAGGTTAGAAGCTCAGTTACAACTACAGTTGCAACCAAGAAAAAACTGAATAGATTTGAGACAAAATCTATTGTTAGAACTAAACTGTGTAACTTCTGTAGAAGATCTGGTCACTTAGAAATCCATTGTTATTTAAAGAAAAACAGAAAGTATATTTCTCAGAAAAACTGGTTGGCTTCTGTCAATAAAAAACTGAACTGGGTCTGGAAAGTTAAAGAAAAATCTACCTCAATTGCTAATAACAAAGCTGTCATTACTTCTTTGAATGCTGTTACTTCTAATGATTGGTATTTTGACAGTGGTTGCTCTAAGCACATGACAGGTACAGCAAGTTTCCTAAAAAATGTCACTAGTCTTACAGGAAACACTGTTGTGTTTGGAGGTGGAGATACAGGTAAAATTGTTGGTAAAGGTACCTTAAACAAACCTGGAATGCCTGATATTGATGATGTTTTTCTGGTAGAGGGTCTAAAAGCTAATCTTATTAGTATCAGTCAACTATGTGATAACAAAATGATTGTTAAGTTTGATAAAGAAAGGTGTCTAATTACTAATCTTAACAATGATTTAGTCATGACTGGAGTTAGATCTACAAACAGTTGCTATGTGTTTGAAAAAGCTGAAAGAGAATTGCCTCAGAATAGGTGCAATCAAGCCATTACTAATAATGTTGACATTTGGCATAAAAGGTTTGGTCATGTTAATTACAAAACCTTAGATAAGCTTGTTAAAAAGGAATTGATAAGAGGCATTCCTAAACTCAGTGCTAAAACTCAAAGTGTCTGTGGTGACTGTGCAATTGGCAAACAAACAAAGAGTATTCACAAAAGTACAAGTCAAATCTACACTAAGAGAGTCCTAGAACTACTTCATATTGACTTAATGGGTCCTATGCAAACTGCTAGTATAGGTGGCAAAAAGTACATTCTGGTAGTTGTAGATGATTTCTCTAGATACTCTTGGGTAGTTTTCTTGAAAGATAAATCTGAAACTTTTGATCTCTTTAAAATTCTGTGCTTAAAACTTCAACTTGAAAAAGGTTCAACCAGTGGTAACATTGGTAGGGTCAGAAGTGATCATGGAACAGAATTTGAAAACAGTAAGTTCAGAGAATTTTGCAACTCCTTAGGTATTAGTCATGAGTTCTCTGCTCCTAAGACTCCACAGCAAAATGGCATAGTTGAAACAAAAAATAGAACCATTCAGGAAATGGCTAGAGTCATGCTTAACTCTAAGAAACTTGCCAACAGATTTTGGGCTGAAGCTGTCAATACTGCCTGTCATATAGTTAATAGAGTTTACATTACTAAAGGCACTTCCATGACAGCTTATGAAATATAGAAGGGTAGAAAACCCAATGTTAAGTATTTTCAAGTCTTTGGATGTGTCTGTTACATTCTCAGAGATAGAGAGCATCTTGGTAAATTTGACTCTAAAAGTGATAAAGGGATCTTTCTTGGTTATGCTCAGAACAGTAGAGCTTTTAGAGTCTTTAATCAAAGAACAAACTGTGTTATGGAATCTTATAATGTGTTATTTGATGACCTAAAAGCTGTTGATGAGAGTACAGGTGATGATGAACAATCTGAATTGCAGAAAAAGAGAAAGAAGAAGTTCAGCAAACAAGCAGTCCCATAGTGGTTGGAAGTCCAGTTGCAACTGAGGTTGCAACCGAGGTTGAAACCCAGAATTCAACAGAATCTGAAGAAGAAGAATCTGCTATTCCAACTACAAGCAAGCCACGCTATGTAAGGACTCAGAGAAATCACTCTCTTGACAATGTCATAGGAGAAGTTGCTTCAGGTATGAAAATCAGAGGTAAAAGAAATAATGTTGTTCACTTTGCTTGTTATATTTTTCAGTTAGAACCCAAGAATATAAAAGAAGCTTTAGAAGATAGTGAATGGATTCTAGCTATGCAAGATGAGTTGTCTCAATTTGAGAGAAATGATGTATGGACTTTAGTACCCAGACTTTCTAATAAAAATGTTATAGGGACTAAATGGATCTTTAGAAATAAAAGTGATGAGCATGGAGTAATTATCAGAAACAAAGCTAGGTTGGTAGCTCAGGGTTATACACAAAGCTAGGATGGAGTTATGGCACCACCAACTATGGAACGGAAACAGCTTTTCATAGACGAGGAACCTAATAGTCTGAGTGATGTGTTCAATAATTCGACAATTCCAACTAAGTGCGTATTTGGTACCCCGAAATCTCAAGAAAAAAGAAACTCATTTTTATCAGAAATATCGGAGAAAACTCCAGAAGCCGCATTAAAGAGCCCATCTTCTGTTCTCAATCCACCTTCGTCTCAATCCGCATTAAAGAAACAACCAACTAAGGCCTGAATAAACTAGAAGTTGCAACTGGATGAGACCTGAATAAGCTTAAAGAATGAGGTCTGAATTAGCTTTATTCCAAAGAATTTATCCTCTCTAGGTTGTCTCTCTTAGTCTCTTAGGAATTTATCACAGGGGTTATACAATTTCATGTGCTGTTTTTCTAAATATATACTGAAATCTAGTAAATCAATTTGATATAACTATGTTTTTATATCGCCTTACGTTTAGTTTGTGAAGAAAGAATTTATATACTGACCAAATAATATCTATCTTGTAGGTTGTATCTCTTATTAATCAATCTCATAGTTTTACTATTTCATGTGCTTATCTAGATAAATACTGAAATATAAAAGATTAACTCCGATAGAACTACGTTTTTATTTAACTTTCAAGTTTTTCCTTTGCGATTCCCTCAACAGTGAAACTGTTAAATTTGGCCATGTCACTTTCTTCTGGAATGGCAACCGCTCTGGTTATTTTGAAACTGAGATGGAATTCCATTCAACGTTCAACCAAAGATGAAGCTGTGCAAATAAACTGGTTATGTCTGGTTAACTATATTAGTTTATTTCTAATGATGATCATTTTCAGGAGGAGTCTTCGTGAAAGTCATCATACCCCGTTCAGACTCTAATGTAGAGAAGGTCTCAGAGGTAGGCAAGGTAAATTAATTTTTCTTTTTTGGACCAACTTCCTTTTTCATTATTCATATGCTTTATAATTTTCTTTTCACTCACCATTTTAAGTGCATATTAATCAAAACATTTAGAAATTTCTTTAAAGTTCCAGTTCAGGTGCCTTTTGTTTTGTTGAAGAAACCAATTGTCTTAGTTGCCTTACAACAATGTTCATAACCATGAAACATTGGCATACTTCAATTTTGTTTCCATGTTTTATCTTGAGCTTTTGATTTAATGACATACTCGTTAACTCAATGAGTAAAAAGAAGTCAGTTTGGTCCCCAAGTCATTATATCCCGCTAGTTGATGAATTTGTACTACCGAGTGTGTTCTGTGGATCTATATAAACATATTTAATGGTTCCTACCCTAAATCAGGCTAAAACTAATGGGTGGAAAGTGAAGGTTAATAGTTATACAGTTTATATCTGTTAGATGTTATGTCCTTATTTCAGTATGAGTTGGTGCGTAAAGAATAATTTTTTTGCATCTCTGATTTTAAAATTTTGTTCACATAATGAAACAAAGATCAATGCTATGAAAAGAGAAAGAAAGAAACCTCTTTCATCGCTTTTACAGGTTATGTATGTTTTCTCCTTAACCAAAATATATGGAGTGTAATTTATCTTTTTCGTTTTCTCTCACCAAATTACACTAATTGCTTGGTTTGAAAATGGCTTTTTGATTGAATGTGCGACTACGTCACATAGTCTGTAGTTATTTTTGTGCATGTTTTTCTTTTTGGGGTTCAATAAGAATATGTGGATACGCCATTCCACAAGTTGAAACTTTAGGAGTCTCCAGTGGTTGCACAAATTTCCGAAGCAATATAATATTACACATTGCGGATGCATTGAGATACTTGCTTTACTACATTCTATTTTGGTTACTGTTAATTGTACTCAAAGATCTGGTCTTAATTTTAGGTGTTTCTGAAGTATTTAGATGCCCCTGGTTGTACCAAAGCAAAAGATATTCTTAGCGGAAGAAAATTTGGAGGCATCCCAGTCACAATTGTTTATTATGCTGAATAAAAGTTCATCAGCGGGGACTACAGTGCGTAAACCAGTTTTAAATGTGTTGAGATGCTTTTTTTTGGTACTTACCCACCCAAAAAATATCAGTTAATCGCGATTTCTCACTGTGGGTGTTTACTGTTGTAAGAATCAAGGTTTTGGGTTCACTTCTTGTCTATGTACTTGCGTATAAGGATCTATCATATAAATAAATTTGGATTTGGATTTGGATTTGTTCAATTGAAAATCTGTGTATATACTTGACTTGAAGTTTCAATTATACAAAGTACCAATCTTGGCAATCTAAAAATGTGCTTCATTGATTTGCTCGGTCCCAATTCTATTGTGCAACCTTTTGTTTTTCTGCTCCTACAGCTCGTGTTTAATTCCTCTATGCAATTGTAATTGCTTTGTTGAATCACGTATGACTTGAATCATTATCTATAATTTGGCTTGACAAGTATTTACAAAGCACATTTGAATGTGTCTTGCTATCTTGTGTTCCTTTGTCCTTTGAACAATCTGGTTATGCATTGATGAAGCTTCTTTGTATATTCTCATATCCATTACAGACACACTCTTATATCAAAGAAAATTCGATTTGGCATTATATTAATTTCAACAGTTACAATACTAAGGACGTTTGAGAAGAAAGCATGTCATGTTAACCGATATCATGGATGCCGAGTCAACTAAAATAATGAAGATGTATATACCAATTAATTATATTATGGGGTTTACGGGTAAATAAGTACTACTCGTATTTGTTACAATCACATATAATTACATTCGACTTTAAAAATAGGAAAACGAATGGATCATTCTATCACCTTGTCTAAATTTGGGAACCATATTCATTTCTGTTTTCAAATTTGGCAAACTATTAGTGCTGACGGAGAAATCAGGTGTAGTTTATTGTGAAGTGATCACGATACGAGTTACCATTCACTTTACGCGAATCTCTATTTATCTAGAACTTGAAGTGTTGAAATGGAAGAAATACAAGACAAGTTTATTAAAGTTAACGGCCTAAAGCTCCACGTGGCGGAAGTGGGAACCGGGGAAAGATTTGTGGTGTTTTTGCACGGTTTTCCGGATATATGGTACTCTTGGCGACACCAGATGATTGCCGCTTCTAATGCAAGGTATAGAATCACTGCATCAGATTTTAGAGGCAGAAACATAAGTATACTATAAAAAAAATCCAACAATTTTAGACCTTTACACTTTACTCCAAAAGCTAATAAATAATTAAGAATACTTACATAACTTGTTTTAAAAGGCGCGGCTAGTTGTAAATTAGGCGGCAACGTCTAAACGGTAGACGGAACCTATAAGACTAATTAAGAGATTTGGCGGATTGAGCGCAAATTAGGCTATGCCTAGGCGGTGATTAGGCGCTAGGCGGCCAATTTCACCTAAAGTCCGCCTTACGCCTCTAAAACATTGCTACATAACGAACATTAACTACGACCAAGCTTTGCGTGCATGATTAGTATACATTTAAATCTGGTACTAGTTGTTTAATTACTTTCAATTTAATATTCTATATTTTCAAAATCCACTTTGCATGTGTTTGAGAAATTTTTGTTCTTTCCTTTTGCTATTTTCTCCAATGTCGAATTATGATCTTTTTTTTCATTGTCGTTTTTTATTTTGAATTTTTATATTTTCTCACAGGGGCTTCAATAATTTCCTTTACTGCCGTGTTTGTACGATAATGGATGTTTTTTCTTTAATTAATCTTTTAATTTTCTGTGTATGACATTTATGGTTCAGTGTTTTTTTACTTATTTTGATCAAGTTTTTCCCCTTAATTAAAAAAGAAAATTTAGGTTCTAACTTCTGGCATACTGGAAAGGTATTTTATTGAGTAAATATGTTTGCTTCATGTTAAGAAATCCTCAAAAATGAAGCAAAATTATGGAGAGAATTTTGTTCATATGATGTTATAATTAGAAATAGGAGCTACGAGCTATAAAGGGCTACAACGTCCCCCTAGTATTTTTAAGAAAACCCAATCGACGGTGTAAATTTATGTTATATTATGAAAATAGCGGTTTAACCCAACTTATTTTTTCTTTGAAATCCGACCCGGGCCCTCACCACTGTTTGCATATATATATTGTGTTTGTTCTTTCAATAAAAACGTGACACATGAGTCCACATTATCAGGTACTCTTTAAAGTCGTGCCTATTTTATATATTAAGGCATTTATAGTTTTTCCGTATTTCACGATTTAGTGAATTTATTTTCGACTTCAAAATGCATTGTGTTCCTTTTCTTGATTGTTCCATATTATACTAAGAGAACTACGATTTCGTAGCTGTTTAAGAATGAAACTTGCAAAGAAGTCTGTTTTCTTGTCTCAAATTAGTTCAAAAGTTCACGCAAGGGTCTCTTAATCCGTTCAAGTACAAATTAGTTTTAACGTTTATTTTGAAGTATTTCATTGATTTAGTACAAATTAGTTTTAGCGTTTATTTTGAAGTATTTCATTGGTTTTTTTCCTTCACAACACGTCTGCAAAAATAATCTTATTCAAACTATTTTTATAAAATAAGGAAATTATTCACAAAACAAATCCATAATAAAACACCGACACTTGTTTCTTGGCAATACCTTATCCGATACAGTACCCAGTGCATGTCACATGAATATCATAAATATTTTGTTGGACCAAGGTCACCATCCTTATCCTTATAAATATTTTTGGTCAACTACAAAAATGGGGTTCATCGTTACAATGCCTAATTATAATTAGAACCTTATATTTTCGAGTTATCGGCATGTATCTCACTCACATATTTTCGAATACAAACTAGTACTCTATTTGTTTCGTGGTAGTTGCCAATTATTTCATCATTGGATGTTGTCTAATGTTCCATTTTCCAACAAGACATTAAATAAACCGCAATTTTAAACGAGAGGAGGAGGTAGCCCTCCTCCTAAAAACCCCAACTCCACCACCGCTTTAACCTTTTGGCAACATTTTAGCATGCGACACTAATACGAGAGAATAACATGTTTTAGAAACTTGTTACGATTGTAAAAATAAATAAAATTTAGGTCCAAACTATATATGGTGTAAATGTAATTCACCCTCCTCAACTTTTGTATGGTGTAAACTAAGTTGTCTTTTTCTTTTTTCTTTTTGAAATTTGACAACTCATCGTGTCCTTATATGAGAAAGCTCAACACTCACCCATACTTATCAAATGTGGTGCCTTTTTATTTTTATTTTTTTTTATTTTAACTTTTTACCCTATAGTATAAATTGTCTTTTTTTTTTTCCTTTCAGTTAGGAAAAGTATAGAAACAATTAAAAAGAATGTGTGCACTCGTAGTGTTAACTTGCTAAATCATGTTGAAATCACTTTATATGAAATGTGAAGTTCATTGTTACATAACATGACCAGGCATGATAATTTTTTGGTTCCATAAATTTAGTAAAACAGCAAAACTTTTCACAATAACATGATCTAATACTTTCAGTGTTGTTAAAGAAAAAAAATTCAAAGATGACATAGCAAAACGTGTTTATTTGACAGACTAATTAGTAAATAGTAACTGACCCTAATTTTTTATGTTTTTTGTTTTTAAATAAGTCACATATTTCATTTATAATAGTTTGTTTTTCCCGATAAAAAATAAAATGAAAAAAAATTCCAATGTGGTAGGGTTCAGGACCACTTCTCTCATAAACAATACAACGTGTGTAGGGTTTTGATAATAACTATGAAAGTTTCAGGCCTTAACTCTTCAATAACTACATCATACCGTTTTTATATGCACAGATTCAACTCATCTCTCATCATCAAATACTACTTTTATTTCATTTTTCAACAACCAGGTTTAGCCAGCTTCATGATCTTCCTTCAATTTAGATTTAAATGGATCACAGACTTTTGGTAGATCTAAAGGCGTTGATGAAACGACATCTATGCCGTGGAAGTCGTTCCCCGTAACATGTTGTGATCTGGTGTTAATTATTATTATTTTTGGATATTTAACACCGCAGTCTATGGACCACCGTCTATGGCGGCGGTGTCAAATATCCAAAAAGTTTAATTGCATGTTGAAAATCTACAGCGCGGATTTATTCATGCTCCTCACCTCCATCTACCTACATCATCTATATATTTGGTACGTTTTTCGACTCTATATTTTTGTTAGAACATTATTAATGAGCCTGTGATGTGAATTGTTTGTCTTTGATGATTTGAGTTCAATCCATGTTTCCTGCTTGAGAATTTGAAAAAAACTTGCAAGTTTTTTTCATATATATTCTAATAGCTGCTTCTTTATTCTGGTCAAACTAACATAAAATTGCAATAAACATAAGATTTATTGCGAAAAGGGTTATTCTGAGAGTTCTATTTTGGCATCTAAACAGAACCTTTGTTTTTCACTACCAAGCCATGAATATATATATATATCTCTCTCTGTATATAATAGAGTCAGTTTTATTTTTCAGACTGTTTAGTTTTCAGACTGTTTTTTATTTAATTTATTTTTCAGACTGTTTTTTAATCAATTTATTTTTAGATGGCAGATTAAAAAATGGCATATGACAGCACAAAAATGCCTCCAATTTACTTTTATCTTGAATTTATATTCAATAATCATTTTGGCATAAGTATGATCACCGATACCGACAAAAAACAATGGCTAATAAACTGCAAATAACACTCAAGAAACTATGAGTATTTTATAAATAGCCCCCTAAAGTTTAGAACATATTAATAAACTCTCAAAAGTGTAAGTATTTCAAATAACCCACATGACTACCTTTTTATAGGGCGCAAGTCTTTTCCGATATTCTGGTTTGAAGAATTATGATTTATTTATATCTATCTTTTTTTAATATATAATCCGTAATCAAAAGAATGTACCTGACTTTGTAAAAAGTATACATTTCACAAAATGGGGAGTCAGACTCCTCCCTTTGGGGGAGTACGAACTCAGACTCTCTCATTGTGATCTGTTGAATTTATTTTTTTAATCATCAAAGGCTTGTAATAAAACATATTATAAAAGGAAAAAGTATTAGATTAAAACTCTTTTGCTCTTTTAATCTACCGTTTTGATTAAAAATATTATGAAAATTAATTGTTTTTTATTTTAATTCTATAGTTATTTTTTAAAAGTCATTTCTTTATTTACTTTTTTTATTATGTTAACAATTTGGTTTGTGGGTATTGATTATAAATTTGTTCTTTTTGGGTTAAATGATTGCATTGATAGATGGAAAGGTTTGGTCTTTTCTGATTATGGGTTGGCAATTTTGGGACTTAAAATGAGCTAATTGACTATTATTTAGGGTTTTTAATGAAGTGTTTCGATTCGGTGATATATACATTCAGAGTCAGTTTGGAAATTTTCTATAGTTTGGAATGTGGGTAGTGATTAGATTTTTGACATAGTTTTGAAAATTTACCTAAGGGCTATTTTTGTTTCTGGGTTGGAACCTTGAGACTTTTTTTTTTTTTTGTCTTAAAATGAGCTAATTGGTGGTGATTTGGTTTTAAAGTGTTTTGATTCCGTGATATGATTTCATAATCAGTTTGGGAAAATGTGTATAATCTATTTTTGGGGTTATGATTAAAATCTCGAGTTCTATTGAATGATTATGTTGATAGATTGAAAGATTAGGTGTTTTCTAATTCTGGGTTGGAAAATTTTTGAGTATTTTTTGCCTAAAATTGAGATGTTTGGCAATGATTTGGGGTTTTTTTTAAGTGTTTAGATTCAGTGATATGATTTCATAATCAGTTTTGGAAAATGTTTATAATCTGTTTTTTGGGTTATGTTTAAATTCTTGAATTCTATTGTGTGATTATGTTGATAGATTAAAAGATTAGGTCTTTTCTAATTCTAGGTTGGGAAATTTTTGAGTATTTTTTGTCTAAAATTGAGCTATTTGGCAATGATTTGGGGTTTTATTTACAGTGTTTTGATTCGGTGATATGAATTTAAAATCAGTTTGGGAAAATGTGTATAGTTTGGTTTGTGGGTTATGATTAAATTATCGTTTCTCGATTGTGTGATTATGTTGATAGATTGAAAGGTTGGGTTTTTTCTAATTCTGGGTTGGGAAATTCCCGAGTCTTTTTTGTCTTAAAAATGAGCTAATTAGCAATTATTTGGTGGGCTTTATTTTAAAGTGTTTTGATTCAGTGTTATGAATTCAAAATCAGTTGGGGAAAATGTGAATAATCTGGTTTTTGGGTTATATGATTAAATTCTCGTTTTTCGATTGTGTGATCATGTTGATAGATTGAAAGGTTAGGTTTTTTCTAATTCTGGGTAGGGAAATTTCCGAGTCTTTTTTGAAAAATGAGCTAATTGGCAATGATTTAGTGGGTTTTATTTGAAGTGTTTTAATTAAGTGATATACATCTTAAATCAGTTTTGGAAAATGTGTATAATCTGGTAGGTTGTGATTAAAATCTCGTTTTTCGATTGTGTGATTACGTTGATAGATTAAAAGGTTAGGTCTTTTCTGATTTTAGGTTGGGAAATTTTGGTTTTTTTTTTTTGTCTTGAAGTGGACTTATCTAGGGCTGAATTTGGGTTTTGATTCAATGATATATACTCGTAATCAGTTTGCGACGACTTAGGTGAAAAATGTGTATCTTGGAGTCAATGTTATATATATTTATATATATACTAATAATCGTTACCACGTGTTGCGTGTGCGACGCGTGGTATATATATGATCCGAAAATCGCCTTTGCATCGGAGGTTTCACCGGTAAGCTAAAGGCACTAACAAAAGTTGGAGGTCCTTCCTGATTAGTGACATGTAGCATTTTAGTGGAAGAATCGAGCAGGAGTTAACGAGGGAAATTGAGACGGAGAGAGAACCTACAATGCCTTCTTCCGGACACTTGAGTAGCTCAGTTTCAGATTCTGTTGTATCACTCAATCTGTTATTCTTTAGCAATTCCCTTCATAACTTTTAGTTTTACAGTTTTACTTGACAAGTAGGGGTTCTGACTTCTAACCGAGAGTTTCTCAATGAGCTGCACGGTAAACAAGCACAACAATGCTCTAAAGCATACTCTATTATTTAAAGATGAGCAAGTAAATGACGGGATCGGGAGTGTGTAAGGGAGCGGGATCGGGAGCGAGGAAGCGGATGGTGTAGAAGTGAGGAAGCGTGGTCAAAAGAGTCTAGAAGAATTTGTATTTGTATTTTTATAGTTTTATGTAATAAAATACTATTAAACGATAATAATTTTTCCATAGCGTCAATCTTTATGGGACCAAAACAATGAGAACACTAGTATGATTCAACATAACGTACTATTGTATATCACATGTAAATATTGTCGAAATGGAGATTTACAATAGATAGAACACCAAAATAAAAAGAACACACCGTTCAAAAAAAAAAAAAACATTACGTTCATGGTCATCATCTTTAATGACAAAAGGGCGGGAATGCTCGTTTTAATCAGGTCAGTGTCCTCTTGTATTATTTTCAACCCAAACAGTAGTGTATTTGTAAAATTTCTATAAATATATTATTATTTATATGGTGGATACACAAATTCAAAGAAATTGAAAGAAACAACCGAGTGAATAAGAGATGGGGGGTTGGGAAGTAGTAGTTAAAAGGAAGGCCCAAAAACAACAGTGAGGATTATTATATACGTAGTGTGGGGGCCCAGATGAATTATTATTAGGGTGGGTTAAAATCTCACATATACATATTATTACATTCATTCACGCAACCCACATAGAGAGAGATAGAGAGAGAAATAAAATCTATCTGTCTGTCTGTCTGTCTATATATAAAAATGTGGCGATATTCGGAGGAAAGACGTTCGGAGCTGCAGGAATTAGTGGATGCTGGTAAAAAAGCATGCGAAATCAATCCCACTGATATACATGTAACTACTTATCAACAACCCCATCTTTTTTCTTTTATTATTTATTATTATTTAATAATAAAACATCTATTGGTGTTTTATTATTTATCTTCTAATAATCTGATTATATTTTTATGATGAAATTTCCATATTTTATTGAATATATATCACTTCAATTTATGTTGCTGATGTATTATAGTTTTGAGAACCGGAACGGTCTACTTGTTACTTAAATCTCTTTTTCTTTTTTTATTTCCTTTAATTTGGTTTTAATTTTGACAGATTTTACATCAAAAGGATTAAATAAATAAATAATACCAACTGCTACATAAAAAGTTTGGGGATCATACTTATCCAACTGTTATAAAAACACTTTTCTATATGACACAATTTACAGTAATTCAGTTTTTTCCGAGTAATTTGTAAATAGGGCACTTCGGCAACCCCTCAATTTTTGTTTTCAACAACCCATTTCAATAAAATCAATATGTTCAATAAAATCTTTACAATTTTGAGCGAATAAAAGGCAAAAAACCATTTTGCAACTTCATTATCGATATTTTAAGGAATTAACTATTAAATGCTATAAGTTGGACTCTTTTCATTCTCTTTATTAATTATTTTTAGGTGGTTTTTTTTTCTTCTAGTTTATTAGAAAAAAGTAGCCTATATTTTTTGGCCGCTAACTCTTTGGCCAACCAAAAAACAAAACTCGGTGACCTTGGTGGTGGTCTAAAAATAATTTTATTTTTAAAAAGTAACTATACAAATTGGTATTTTTTTGTAAGGGTGACATTTTACTTTGGGCTAACATTTTTTTGGCCACCCCACAGTGGCTCCTCCCCTGCCTTGTGCCACCCACTAAAAATCCAACACATAATAAGGAACCCAAAAAATAAACCCTAAAATTAATTCAAAATGCAAACTAAGAGATATGATTGGTTGCCACACCCACGAAAATAATGCACCGGGTGAAGTGTTACATCATGCATCGTGTGGGTCAAGTGTGTTTAGTATATGTTAATCGATGCTGTTTTTTGTTTTTCACAGAAGAAGAAGGAGTTGGCACATACTTTAGTTGGTTTGGCGTCGTGTTTTGGAGCATCTAATGATGAAGATATTAGATTGCTTCATGGTAATTTCTCACTCCAACTATTTATCCTTTTCTGAATGATAGTCCTTTTTAAACCCCCTTTGTTCGTCATGTTAGTAACACAGAGCTAGTCGACGCCTTTTAACACCTAAGCTGCATAATATGGTTGTGAAAACCGGTATGAATCTCAAAAACTCCAATATGATATAATTCGACCTATTGGGTCCGAATCTCAAATATAAATCTCCTAGTTACTAAAATACATGATAGCAAAAAAAACCCAATTTTTTTCTCAAATATATAATATGGAGCCTTATCATCCCATCAATGGATATTGAGATAGAATTTAGAGAGAAAACAAGGAGAGAAAGGGGGAAGGAAGAGAAGAAATAGAAAATGTGTGTTTTTGGGAAGAATGAGTTTGTCATGCCTGTCTTTGGTAATTTATTTTCGGAAGTTTTTTTGTTAATTTTCCTTTTATATATTAGTGATAATAAAGCGTCTACAGTTTCGTATCATTATTTCATCCCGTGGAAGAATCTGTGCTTCATATGGTTTTGTATTTGCAATCAACAGTAACCGAGTCTTCAACATGTTATTTCCTTTTTTTTATTGAGGACATAATTTTACTGGCACAGCCAAGAAATCTTCGTTAGTTACAGTTTTCTTCTCTTTTGCATGCAGAGTCCATATTAGTGTGGGAAGAGGTATTAGATATGGTTCCACAAGATTATGGATCAAGGTATGAGATGGGTTTTGTTTATTACAGAATGTTGATTATTAACCCTGAGTGGCCTGGACAAAGAGTAGACTATGATGCTAAAATTGACATCTGTGAGAAGGCAATTGGTTGCTTCGAGAGAATTAGAGAGGAGGTAAACTGGGAGCTGTGTTTTTTATGTCTTTTTTTTTTTTTTTTTGGATGAATTTTTTTGACGGATAATTCACTTTTGTCTTCCAGGCACCTGAGGATTTCAGATATTACGCTGGGCTTAAGGTATTTACTTTAATCTTATCAGCACCTTTTTTTCTATATTGTTTATTCTTGGAAAAGATTTATATATTATTCTGATGTAGATGTGTGCTTCCTTACATATAAATTAAATATAATAGTAGTATTTGCATAACCATTAGTAGTCTCTTTTGGCATGCCTCAATATCAAGAGACATTTATTGATATTTTTTTTTTACTCTGATGATTCTTTTTTCTTCTAGGCATCCGAGGATTATGAAGATTTTTACACGCTGCAAGAAATTAAAAATAAGGTAATGACTTGATCAGCAGCTCCAGCTCTTTCTCTATTTTATATTTTTACGTTTGATGTACGCGTGTTGTGCTGATTCCTTACATGTATTTTTATTGTATCTCCTTAACAAGTCATGAACATATTGTTAACACAGCCTCGGTTTCAATAATGGTCTTTGAAGCTAGCCTTGCATGCATTCATGCATCTTTGTTAAGACATATTTTTTAATTTTTCTAGTTATTGGGAAAACACACACAAGGAGATAGTTTTTTTATGAAGTTTGAGAAGTTGTTCAAATTTTTTTACTTTTTACTCCTGCTCAAATCCTTAAGTGTTCTAAAACTAATTTCATAGCATATCAAGTTTATATTCCAATCAATATCGGTGTGGAGTGGAGGCTGATTCAGATTGTGAACTCAAATGATGTACTCCAAAAATCAGTTAGCAATGTATTACAGTTCCTCGCCACCTGATTTTGTAAATCAGGTGGGTTATTTAATATTTTACATGTCTCATGCCAGTGAAAATGAGGCATGTAAAATTTTAAGGTAATTTTGCTGTTGAAACAACATACTTTTAATGAACTTTTGAAAGTAATATTCCCTACGGCCCTTTTTAAGTGTCCACATTTGACTTTTGCAAATATTAAGAGTTGTCATTAATTGCATTTGAAACTTACAAATATAGCCTTACTTGGAATTAAATAATTATTATTGTTAAATTTTTGGAAGTCTTCATTGCTATATCTGAGGATATTATAGTACCTTTATCATTTTTTTCATTGATAAAAAGTTAAAGCGAGCACGTATTTTGGGACAAACAAATATGGAATAGTGGACGCTTATTTAGGGACGGGTGGAGTATTTTTTTCCTTTTTCTAATCACTAGAAGTAGTACATGAAATGTTCCAAAAATATCAAGAGGTGTTGATACAACTCTTTCCTACACGAGTGATAAGTAATAGTCCCTAAAACATGCAACTTGTTCTATTTCATGAATGGCTAGCTGGTTTTTTTCCATGTATTGTTCTTCCATTTTGCACAATGCTATTAGATCAACTTAAAAGAGCTCGTTTTTTTATATCATTAACCTAATTTTCAGGCTTCCTGTCAGTTTCTATCTATGTTTCTCCAACATATCCACCCTCTTTTTTGTTATCTTTTTCAGGCTCAGTTTTACAGAGTTCTTAAGTTGAACGAAGCAGCAGAGCCTGCTAAGTCTGCATCACCTGAAGTAAATACTCTAGTCTATTGAAAGACTCCTGCTCGAAACTATAATTTTTTCCATATACTGTTCTTCCTTTTGCACAATGCTATCAGATTGACTTAAAAGAGCTCATTTTTTTATATCATTAATCTAATTTTCACCTGGTTTTCTCTTAACTTTTACTTTATTAACTCCAAATTAGACTATTCCAGCCGGTTGTAGTCTTTAGCGTTCTTATGACTGTTGGTAGACATGTAAACCATGTACAGCTTAGCTTACACACCCTCTTTAACATATAAAAAATTATATTTCTAAAGATGGAATATTTTACATTAGTCTGTAACTAGTAGATGCGAAATTAAAATTATCATGTCATAGCATCCAAATCAAATATACTTCCCAAATTTTGGAAGGCAATCGTACCGAGACTCGCTTCATATTTTTAAGTTGAAGTTCTATTGTGCTTAATCAAATGAGTGTATTTTGTATTTTAGTTCAATCTGTTCCTTGACTTGCTATGTTTCTTGTGCACTGATTATATCTGTTTCTTTTTTTAAAACATCCTTAAAGTGTATGGAAGACTTTGAGATGGGCTTGGCAGAGATTGCATTCGATATGACCAGAGTTGCTGTATATCCTGACAATGCTGAGGTATTTATGTAGATTATTACCCTATAAACTGTTGCATACTGCATATTTATCCGTCTGAATTGAGACCTGTCTTGCCCCTGATAACTTTGTAGATCTGGAAGAAACAGGGTATCGATTTGATGAATTTAGCATTTCGAGAGAGTGGAATTAAAAAGAGAGAGACGATTACAGGTACTCTAAAAGCCCTTCCTTTTGACATGTATACAGTACTTAATTGTCGAGGAAAGTCATGATCATATTGCATATTTTATTAGATAATCAATAATCTTCTGAACGATCCATTATTTTTGAAATAAGTATTTATGACACATTTTGTAAAAACTTTGTTAGTTTTATAATTGGAAGATTGGAATAAGCTTTTCAAGTGTTTGCTTTGCAGTAGTACAGCTTCCCCCTGTGACGCAGCTTGTTTCTTTTTTGAAATAAAAGATCAACTTTTTAGTGAATTTTAATGTTTTGGTAATTTAACACTTGTAGATGCGATAGCAAAACTGAAGAATGCATTGTTGATAAATCCAAATGACGTTGAAGCTAAGGACGTATTGCTCGAATCGTATAATCAACTTCTGAGTGATCATTGCCTTTTTGAAGGTAAAGTTTAATTTTGTATGTGATCAACATGTGCATGGTTAACAAATTCTTAGGATCAACTGTAGATATTACTTCTGATATTTACTTTACTGATGCAGATGGAAGTGGGGAGCCAACGTCGTCCATCAAAAATTCAAATGTATTTTTTTTCGTTTTTCTGATTTAGATTTAATTTTTCTGACGTCCATGGTGATCATATTTAATTACTGTCCAGAAGTGATATACAGTCTTATACTGTATGCTACTACTATATTATGATTGTCACTGGTGTTCTGGCATGCCTGGAAAGGGAAACTCGAACTTATAAAAAATAAGAATGTTTTTAGTTTCCTACTAATGTTGTTTTTGCTTTGCCTTTAGGTTGCGGAGCGAAAGACTAATATCAAGCGAAGAAGAGATGTGTGCTGAAGTCCCTCCACTTTTATTAATGTATTGCAGTGCTTTGTAACAGATTTATTTTGTTTAATGGGTATGAATGTGTTCTGAATGTACGCTGTGCAAGATACTGTTGATACATGGTTTGTAAACGTTGTTTAATGGGTTTGTTAGTAACAAACAAAAATATTACTAATGAAGGAAAAAATAGTCCGATGGGTAATATTTCATTTGTTGGTAAAAGCTTTAAGATACTACAAGACAGTTCTACAGCCACGATTGATAAAATTAAGATTAAAATGATGCTTATGCAGCCATGATTGGGTTAGCGGAACATCCGAGCAATTGCTTTTGCGGATCCAATCACGCTCTTAAGGCGCACAAGAAGAATAATACTAAGGGAATAATAAAACTAACTTCAACATGAAAATGTCAAATGTATTTTAGGGTACTTGTTCGCTGTGTCCTCTTTTGTAGTTTGTGCTGTTCTTAACACATATCGGAAGGCACTGTATATCTAAGCTACAACCTTAAATGTCCATACTAATGGACTACGTACAGTCTTTGCTTCACTAATTTGAAGTACAATTGTCCCAGGCCTGTAGATAGCTTTCAAAGACAAATTGAGAACTGAATTTTTGATTTAAAAAAATAGCCTTAAAACTCCTGCAGATAGAAGCCAACGTGCAGCCAAGGGAATAAGCAATTAACTGCAATAGATAACCACGTAAAGGAATATTATTCACTACTAGGATATATGAATTGAATACCAAAAAGATCGTCAATTACAAAAGAGTAGATGGATAAATGAGTATATGACCAGCTAACCAACCACATCAGCAAATTAAGAATTCATCAAGTTTCAAGAATTTTGTTGTCACACACAAGTATCTCTCAAGGTATGGTGTAGCGGAAGCTAAAGTTGCGTAAGACTAGTACAATTTAGATCTTGTGTATTGTATGTGAATTTGCTCCAATCTCTTGCAATTTAGATCTTGTGTATTGTATGTGAATTTGCTCTACCTGGCTGAATTTTTCAACAAGATGTTGACCACCATTACAAAGCTCTGAGCTCAAGTTCATATCAGATTAACACTTTTTTCTTGCCGACCAAAAAATAGCAAAATTTACCGTATTTCTCTAATACCAAGAACCTCGATAACGCCTTTCTGCAACTCAAAAAGTTTGATTACTTATCTTCAGGCTGATAAACAACACAACTGCAAACAAAAATCTCCAAAACTGCACAATTAACCTACTCATCTTGGACTTCTCTCCCAAGGAGCCTCTTGTGGATCAAATCTTTCATTTCGATGGATCCCGAAAATTTGGTAACCAAATCCATCAAGGTTCTTTTTTAACCCAATTGAGACATTTTACTATTCCAACCCCATAAACATCCCCTCTTTAACAAGACAAATTATAATGCTTGAATATCCAAAGAAATATTTAAACCCAATTCGTCCTAAATCTCTTTTCACCTTTTCAGAAGGCTACTCTTGTGAACATTAATACTAGCCATATCTGCTTAAGTTCTGCATAACATTGACAAGCATTTTGAGTGATCTGACAAAATCGAAGAGTTCTTGAACTTAACCACGCATAATGAGAAAAAAAATTTGTCCACAACAATGTATTATGCCTTTACGGTTGATAATGCATCTCCATTTACTATGTTAAAAAAAAATTGAAAGAGTGTCTTAAGAAGTGACGGTTCCACTGATGCTAAAATTATTATAAATTGTTTGAATCTGAATTCTAAATAAATAATGTGATATTTTTACTTGCTGCAACAAAAAGCATACCCGTCGGTACTTTTTGGCATGTTCTGCTAGAGCTTCAGTTTGCCACCACCTCTGTATACTCGGTACAGAAAAGGAAGCATTTGTTGTTTGACAGTTTTACGTTTTTTTTTCAATATTCACTTAGAATACACTCATGCAGTGCTACTTTGCAACAAAATGTAAACGATGATTGAATATTTAAAGTACACCCATAGATAGTCCCAGATTCTCGATCATTATTTTCTCAACTAGCAGTTTAGATGATACTCCCATACAAGAAAATGGCTATTTTCAATTTTAGTGCAAGTGTTGAACTTCTTGTTAGGGCTGTGTGTGTTATGATGATTGAAAATGTTTTTATTCTGTATAAGACGGTCTACATAGATACCACGAAAAATGCTTCAATGCAGAACAAATCAGAGATCAGTACTCGGACTATTAACACGAAAAATTATTTGGCTAGAGACGTCTAAGATTGGTACTCTGTAGTCCATACTATTTAGATAGGTAAGCTTATTCTTGTTGTATTGGGGAATAAACTTAATGCAAAGACGAGCAGCAACTGGAAAAGACAATTTTCTAAGCTCAATGCACTAGGGAAATTTTCTTTTATTTGAAGAGCACCCTGTATGGAGAAGCTTACGATGTTCTTGGAGGAAAAATTCTGCAAGCATTCGTAGTAAAGAGCAGTGCACCGAGTATAAAACCCCTACGAAACATATGCACATGTATATATCGTCTTATTTACACACAACAGGCCATCGGCCACTTCTAATTATTCTAAAATTCTAGTAGTTGCAATGACTGCGAGATGAACTATGTAATGAAGACAGGCCCTATATCTCTACATTTAACAATTGATGTAGTTTGAGTACTCAAAACATACTTTCTCTAACAGGGAAATGATATTCCGACCAACTCATACGTTGTTCCTTCCACTACGTGTGAGTGAGATATTACATTAGAATTCAAGCTTTTGTGAGCAATTTATGGTTCCACTCCTACCAACTATCAATATCCTAATTAAAACATCCAACGACGATCATATCGACAACTCTACAGCAAACAGGTAGTAACACATCACCCAAAAATGTGCACCAACCCGCCTATTATCTATATAATGTCAAATTTAAAATACCCTATAAAATCAAAGGAAATAAATGAAAAAAAGAAAAGAAAAGTGAAGGCACGCTACAGAAATCTCAGTGTGGGTGCAAATTATAAGGTACTTCTACATCAGGGGAATAAATATACGCACACCTGTACGTGTAGTTTGTAACCACACACACACACACACACACACACACACATACTAGTACTGTGTTCAGAATTACGAGATAATTTCATCTAGCTTAACAACCGGAATTATACTGAATTGCAATAAATAGAAACCGCCGGACAGGAAAGTATAAACTTAACAACCGGCGGACTGTTCTGATTGAAATTGAAATTACAGGACTGCAATGAAACTATTCTAATTACAAAATTGAAATTACAGAATAGAAATAATACTTTAAAGAAATTACAGAAAGGCGGGTGTTGTTGTATCATCTTCCTTGAGTTGGTTGTTTTATCGATCTTTTAAGCGTAAAGAACAAGAACAAGAACGATTAATAAGAATGATTACCAAGCAAGGTTTGCATTGGTGATAGTTCAAAATTAACAAAAAAAATTAAAAATGAAATAAATGTGTATGCATATATATATATATTTATATATTGTATTAAAAAATTGACAATCTAATTTTTTTTTCAAACGATATGATTTAATTTTTTGGCAAACTAATACCAAAAATATTATATTAGATTGTCAATTTTTTTTTTACTAGGTAGTCTAAAAAATGTTGCTGTAATATAGTTTGTTGGATATTATATGGAATTTTTAATCAAAATTGTCAATCATATTATCATTTTAAATAAATAGTAATTCAAACAAAGTAGACGAACTAAATTGAAAGTAAAACCAAACTACAGGATAGACACGCGTTAGGGAGATTCCACGTGGCTGGTTTTTATTGGGTTATATTTAAAAATGCCTAAAACTTAATTATTTTTGGCCCAAGCCGAAACGAGGAATTGGGAGTGTAGGGTTTATATATATATATATATATAAGAGAGAGAGAGAGATATCAGAGATCAGATAATAATAATAAAGATGGATTCTAATAGTATTGTGTTGGGTGCTGCTGTATCATCTTCCTTGAGTTGGTTGTTTTATCGATCTTTTATGCGTAAAGAACAAGAACAAGAACGAGGTCAAGAGCAAGAACGAGAACGAGAACGAGAACGAGACCGAGACCGAGACCGAGAACGAGACCGAGAACGAGAACGAGAACGAGACCGAGAACGAGATGAAGATGAAGATGAAGATGAAGATGATTATGTGTTCTGCCCACTAACCGAATCAGATCAGCAACGACACGAACAATTAAAGGCGGAGGTCAAGCGATGCCAACTCCGCTACGACCAAAACCCTAACGATCCAGAGGTTAACTAACCACTTCCATAATCCCTTATTCTTTCTTTTACTATTATCATTTTTGTGTTATATGAACATTAAATTATATGATTTAGTTTTTAAAATTTTCATTTCGACAATTTTGATACATGTTATAAGCCGATCAAAATTGCACGTAATTTCATCAGTTTAAAATGTGAACGGAGGGGGTGGTTTTCTTGCTAGTTTAAAATGTGATAGTCATCAGTTATTTGTATTTTTGAATTGAAACATTTAATGGCATTTTCAGAATAAGAAATTCCAATACCTCTTTAAGGGTTACACATTTAATGGACGTGTCCATGCTATGCGTGGCGTAAACCGTATAATAGCCGATTAATAATTTATTTATTTATATATATATATATATCATGTGTACAGAGGTTGAGGATGTTGGGTAACGCTTTGTGTTCACTTGGAAACTGCCGTGGAAATGGCGTAACATTTGAGCAAATGGAGGCTTGGGTTCTTGGTATTATATTATTGCCTTTTCTCTGTTTTTTTATTTTTTTTATTTTTATATCCATTACTGTTTATTTTTAACCAAGATTTATCATGCAATGAACGTCTGAAAATTCAATAAAAGTAAGGGTCACTCCATAAAAAGCTTAAGCTTCATCTATTTTTTAGCAATACTATTAAACTAGATTAATTAAAATAAATCTAAGGTGGTGTACTCTCTTTTCAAAAGAGAAGTGGTAGAAAGTAGTCTCATTTTTACCATACTACGTTTTTTTTTTATCTCTTAGTACTTCAAAAAGTACGTACCCATACATTTCTACCTCCATTATTAATTGAAAAAAGGTATACTTTTCTACTTTCATGATAAAAGTTTTCTCCACTTTTCTTAACTCTCACATATTTTCTTGTTTTATTTTCTTATGCTTAGTTTTTTTCCTATTCATCTCTCCTCTTGTAGATGGCATATCAAAGTTGGATGAGGCATTAAATATTAATGAGAATGATTACGAAGCAAGGTATGTATTGACGATCGAACACTGTCGGCTTTTCAAACAGACTCTGCAGGAAGATCGCTCCTTTATTGTTGAACATGCTAGGAAAGCATATGAACACCGAAAGTACCTAAAAGAGAAGGTAATGATCAGTTTTTATTGAACATTGCAAGACTGCATATTGTAGCTACGTTCTTGATGAAGATACAAACCACACTATTTGAAAGTAATCGTTGTTTTTGTTTTCAGGTACCCAATATTACCGAAACACCTGAGGTATTTCCACGGTATATTCAGGAGCTGGGCTTGATAGAGGCTGAGGTATCTATATTGGCCTTGTGTATTTTGATTCTATGAGAAAGTTTTATGTTCAAATAATCGTCGATAGAATGATTAAATTGTGATCTTAGAATCACCCAACACGTATGGGATTTTTCCTATTGGTTCAAGTAAGCACCCTACCCTTAGATTTTCAGGTCAGGTGTCCACACCTCAAGTAAACCTTGCTTAAGGACGCGACACCAAATGTCTGGAATTGAACCCGACGCTTTAATATCATAAATATAAACAATAAACCAAGCAAGTTGTCATTCACGACAATCCTCACACCAATTCTCACTCTACTCCATACACATGTTTTTCACATTATTTTTTAATTTTATTAAGCAAACCCTTGACTTCAAACTCAAGCCCACAGATGACAACAAGGTCGTTCCACAAGGCGGTCTTGGCGGCGCGACAAAGAGGGAGAGAGTGGGATGGATTGCGCAGGAGAGTGATAACCCCTTTTGCGTTGGGAGCATCTCTCTCCCAAAGCGGTTAAAGTGCAGGAGAGTGATAACCCCTTTTGCGTTGGGAGCATATCTCTCCCAAAGCGGTTAAAATTACCACGTTCATGGCGGGGAATTTAATTTGTAAATTTATTTATCTAATAGAGAGAGAGGAGGAGATTATGGAGTGAGATAGGTGTAGGGTTGCAAACTCTGGGAGGAAAGTTTATGCAAAAGGGGTATTTTTACTATTATACATATTAATATATTATTGAGAGTTTCGTTGGTTTTTCTTAGAATTGCAGTAATATTGGTCTTAGTAGTTTCAAATGAGAAGTTTTATAGTGAGTCTACAAATATTCCATGTCTCCCTAAATTAAGTGTCCATAACGTATGCATATTGGTTAAACGAATTTTCCTAAAGTTAATAATAAGTGAATTTTGCAAGTCTAAGTTGCATATACTTTCTTTGTTGTTAAACCAATGTAAAAACAGATCATGTAAGGGTTTCTTTTTGTGTTTTTTCTAGTGTATATATGTACGTATCTATCTGAGTATATATCAATATTAGTGATAATTTTGGTGTTTGGTTGAATTATGAAGTTAAAAAAGTCGAAAAAATAATCTCTCTTTTTTTCACTTGGAACTTGATTAAGTTTGAGAGTGTGCACTGGACTCGTTGACCGCTGCCACAGTTAGGGTAATGTACTCATTCCTTACCGTCGTCTGTTTTTGTTTTTGTTTTTGTTTTTTCTTCTTCTCATCCGTTAGATAGATAGAGAGAGAGAATGATACGTATCTAAACCCTTCCAACAGTTTAAACGAGTTGCATCGAAGACCGCAGTTTTAAAAGCTGATCTCAAACTCTTCCAAGACCCTACTATCAAAACCCTAAGGATTATAAGTTCTAGATATGTATAAACGTGTTCCATCCAAATGCCATATTCTTTTAATAAATATTTCTTTCTTATTGTCGCTCTTCTTTTATATCATGCCTACAGAACTTGAAGATACCGGGTACCACTTTGACTAGACTTGGGCACCCCCCTGCAGAAGCCTTGGTAGACCTTGAACAAATTCATGGTAGTATTGATATTGCCTTTTTTCTGGTTTTATTTTTTGATCCATTAATGCTTAAATTTGTTGGCACTGGCAAGTTTTATGATGTCCTCAATCTTTCTTTAGAAATGTACAGGATAACATCCTCTATAAAGGTAAAGCGAATAACTGCAGAATCTTAAATTTCATGTTTTTTTAGCAATCATGTTCTAGGAACTATCAAACTAAGTTCAAATAAATCTGTGAGGTAGTGTAGGATCATTTACTGAAAGGGTAGAAAGTTTTCACGTCAGTTCATCAACTAATAGTTAAATAAGTACCCATATGTTTCTACCTGCAGTATTAAATTATACTTCTCTACTTTCTTGATAAAAGTTTGCTCCACTTTTCTCAACTCCGAGTCTCCGACATATTTTCATGTTTTAGTTTCTTATGATTAATTTTTTTTCCTATTTATCTCTCCTCTTGTAGATGGCATATCAACGTTGGAAGAGGCATTAAAAATTACTGTTAATGATAACGAGGCAAGGTATCATTTGGGGAACGCACACTACTGCCTTTTCATGCAGGCTGTTACGCAGGACGACATTAAAATGGAACATTGCAGGAAAGCATATGAATATTTCATGTATATAAAAGAGAAGGTAATGCTTAGTTTATATTTCAAGTATTTTTATTTTGAACATTGCAGCAGAGAATATGGTAACTAGGTCCTTGATGAAGATACAAACCAAGCTATTTGAAAGTAATTGTTGTGGTTTTGTTCAATTTAGTGCTCACTTAGATTTGTTTTCAGGCACCTGGTTTTTACAAAATAGATCCCAATGTGCTTGATTGCCTTCAATCGTATTTGGCATGGAAAAGTTCACAAAAAACGACGGAAGTTGAGATAAACACGGAATTTCAGATCAATCAAGGTCATTATAATTCCATATTGCTCCTTACATATGCTTGTTTTAAAAATTTATTGTTGGGCTCTCATTTGTATTTCTATGACCTGCCTGTTTTTTGCTTTTTAGAGTTGGTAGAAAAGTTGGTCGAGGCCCAGCCTGACTGTTATAGGGAACTAGTCGAGGAGATGGCATTATTTTATCTTGTACACAAACGTTGTCACTACGACTAGCACTGCTCTCGAGGATGCAAATAGGAAAGCAGACGGGAATTTTCGACAGCTTTGATGTATTTATCTTCCGTGGATGAACATAACTGCCCGGCTGTGAACATCAAACAGGTATATCTTCTTTCAACTTATCTATTCCTGTCCATGGCATAGCCGATCAAGCCTAGGGGTAGTCGCTTTTGGACTTGGTCATCAAACAACTAACTACGTTCATTTATTCCAATTTTTTGTTACCTTCTCTTGCTATAGAAACTTACCTATCTTGCACAAGGGACGAGTTAAAATAATTTAATAGAGAAAAAAAATTGAATGAAAATAATAATAATGAATTTAAAGAAACCTATATCTTATAAAACAATACCACACGTGTTAAAAGACAATATAAAAGAAGGAAAATGGTGAGTTACTGACTTACGAATAATGAAATTGGGTTAAAAGATTTCTTAAAATAAAAAAAGCACAAACTATCAGATTAATCAAATCGAACAAATAAATATCTCTCAACATTAAAGAAATCTCGTTTATCTTTTGTTTCCAGCAAACTATTTTTATAATTAGAGTAGGCATAATTTCCATTTTAGCCATGGATAACATAAAGTTCCACACCGGCCCTGGTCCATGGTGTCCGTCAAGGAAGAGGTGTCCAAGCACAGTCAGGAAAACTGTATTTAGGTGTGAACCGTCTGATACTTTGATCGGACGTTTCAGGGTAAAACACAGTTTTACTGACTTGTAAAACACAGTCATATACCCCTTTTCCGTCAAAGAAAGCATGGTAATTGCTAGTTTTACAACATACGTGTAAGTAATTTCTTTTTTGCCATTCTTTTTCAGCTGGCAAGATTTCGAAGCTCACGGGGTGCTCGTGGTTGGTTGGTCTAGGTGTTTTTCTCAAGGGTTTTGGCTTGTGTACGCCTTTTATAGCTAGTTTTTCAAATGAATCTATTGCTCTTGTCTTGTTATTTAAAGTCCAAACGCGAGTCGAGTAAGTTGTATTATTTTGTATATTATCATGCTGGGTTAATGTTAAATTAATATCAATACTGAAGGAAGTGAGCTTTTTATTGCGCAATATAGTTAGCGGGAGAGAGAATCTACAAGTGCATGAAAATGATCAATTTGTTTTTAGGCTACTCGATCGGGTGAGATATAAAGCAAAAAGCTTTTACGGAACCGATGATACAAGTGCATGTGACATAGGACGCGTGTTACTTATAATCATAACAAATACATTGCATAATGAACCAATAATTATTTTAATCGTTGCAGTCTAACTTAATTAAGTAGATATAGTTTTGCACCAATAATTCATTTCTAAGCTTATACTCCATGGGCTTGTTTGTTTGGGGGTATTGGTACAATGAGATTGCATTTGAAATACCGAGGATCCACAATTACGATGTTTGCTTGCATTTTTTAGGTTGAGACTTCTATAACGGATGTACACCAAATGACGTGAATGAGGAGTACTAACAATACCACATGTGGGTGGTATTGGTAATTTGATATTAAAATATGCTTAAGTAAATAGTGTGTACGAATTAAATAAACACATATCACGTACCCGTAGGAAATAAAGTGAATAGGGCACATGTTAACGTAACGGTAATAAAAATAAGGTGAATCACACAAATGACCGTAGTTTTGGATCACACAAATATGTGATTGACAATCTACCATACAAGTCTCAAATCTAAAAGATATTCTACCGCATCTTCCTACACATGTAAGTCTGCATCTCCCGTCGACTTTGCAATTTAGGCTGCCGAAAACGGGGCCATGACTCGCTAGAACTATAGAAAGCATCATCATACTCTGTAATATAGTTTCTTGGATTTTTTAATCAAAATTGTCAATCATATATCATTTTAAATAGATAGGAATTCAAACTACGCGAACTAATTTGAAAATAAAACCAAACTACAGGGCAGACACGTGCAAGGGAGGCTCCACGTGGCTGGTTTTTATTGGGTATATTTAAAAATCCTAAAACTTAATTATTTTTGGCCCAAAACTTAATATAGTTTATAAAATAAATAGGCCCAAAACGGGCATAGAAAACAAAAGAGTTATATAGCATTACTATTTTGGGTTCAATGTTTCTGGGATGTCTTTTCTCGATGTCTCAGATGAATATTAAAGGGCGTGATAGTTTGCCAATTTCGATATTATTCATCTGAGATGAATAATTTCGGATGAATAAATTTCAATCTTCTCAGTAATGCAGTAATTAAGGTGCTGTTTGGGAGCCAAGTGATTCCTTAAAAAGTGTTGTCTGGAAAAAAGGCTGTTGAAAAGTAACTTCTATAATATTACTTTAGAAAAAATTAGCGTCTGATGGAAAATGCTTTTGATATTCATAAATTTTGTCAGCGTTTGGTATGTATAAGTTCGAAATGACTTAATAGCACAATAATTGATATACTACGAAAAAACACATAAACATATACTAATAAATTCAATATCACTTTAAAAACCAAATATTTATAAACAATTACAAAAATAAAAAATATCGATAAAAGAATTATTCCTAAATAAATATGCAAAAACGACCTACTACGGACACTAATTTTATTTTAAAGAAACATTTTTAACAATTGTTACATGATGCAAAAATAGAATTTGCAATTGCCATCCGAGTAAGAACCATTTCATTTTGTTCAGCGATATTATGCGTTTCTCCATCGCTTCCAGATTCATCATCTGAATTCAAGTTTTCTCTTTTTTCATCGCAACTTCTGAATTCTGCATCAAAATTTGCCTCTTGTCTAATAAAATTATGTACCGCCATCGATGCCACGTTAATTAACAGTTGCGTATCAAATGGATATGAAGACATACATCGCAAAATCGGCCATCTAGCTTTCCACACACCAAAGCAACGTTCGATAACATTTCTCAAAGATGAATGCCTGCGGTTAAATATTTCTTTTAAACCCCTTGGTGGACCACCATTTTGAAAATCCGATCTATGGTAGCGTTTTGTCTTAAATGGAGCAATGAAACCCTTCATATTAGGATAACCAACATCAACGAGAAAAGATTTACCTGAAATAAAATAATTAGACTTATAAAATATGATAATGAAAAGACAATAATTATGCTTATAAAATGTACATAAACTTACCGTTAATTGGTTTTGGAAAGTTTAATGTCGGATGCATAAGTGCTTCGTGTAATATGCGTGAATCTTGAGCTGATCCTTTCCATCCCGCCCAAACAAAAGTAAATTGCATGTCAAATAAACATGCAACCATCACATTTTGCGTGCACTTGTATTTTCTTCCATGAAATGCTAATTGTTCACCGACTGGAATAATCGCATCAACATGTGTCCCATCGATTGCACCAATGCAACCCTGGGATAAAACCAAAACCTATATAAATGAATTTCTGTCACTTCAAACTACTAGTATATATACTTGAGAAGAAGAAAAATATAACCTTAAAATGTGGATAAAATCTGTTATTGTGACTAATATAATTAGGGATCCGATCATAAGATGGAGGAACGATGATAGACATAGAAAAAGTAACCAATGCTCTTAATACTGCATTAAAATGTCTATTGATAGTCTCTCCAGAATGTTGAAAGTCTTCTTGCAACTTACGATTTTTTTCATTATGACCAATAGTGAGAAGAAATATAGCCAACTGTTCTTCTACTGTTACTTCGCTACTCTCTTTTAATAAATTTATAAGTTTAAGTTCTTCAACAAGTCGAGCAAATACATGTTTTTCCATACGAAATAGTTCATGACATTGAGTTGGGTGACCATTTAGTATGTCCATAACATATTGGTGCCCTCTATAACTCGATGTCCGACAAGGAACCTTAGCTATATCTTTGTCATGATAATCGGCTACTATAGCACATGTCGCCGCGGCTAAACAAATAACGATTAACTCTTCACCTTCTTTATCTATGTGAGTGTCTTTTATTGAATCCATATAATTTCTCTGATACATAAAAAAAAAAATTAATAATACAACAAGAAAATTAAAAATTATTAATAATTGGGAGAATTTAGGAAAAAAAGTAAATCATATCTATAAAAACAATTGAATACATATTATTAGTGGAAAAAAAATAAACAATACTAAAAATTAGGAGTTAACAACGAATCCCTTGAAAAAAAACTATGTTTTTTGTTGGCCTCAATTAGCTCCTCTTCAATCCATGTCAATCGCATGTCTGGTTCCAGTTTCTTAAACACATTCATATGGACTTGCTTATAAAATAAACGAACTGCGAACATATAAAGTGGACTTTTTTTAGGCACTTCATTTTCCATTTCTTTTAGAATTTTCATGCACTCTTTAACAGTGACCGGTTGCTCGGTGGGAGTAGATCTCCTATCGACCATTTTTTCGCAAATATCACCAATTCGGTCAATTACGTTAATAAGGTTTGCACTGGAAGAAGCTCTTCTGCGAGTCTCAGGTGACGGAGCATTTCGGTGGCGTTGGCGTGGTTGAGTATCATTGTCTGTAGGAGGATCGTCTTCATCTAAGTCAACAAATTTAGGATCAACATTTTGAGTCTTTGTATCCAGATCAACAATTTTTTCTTTTCCACTATCTCCCACATCTCGAAAAGGCCCTGCACTGTCATTTGGCAATGAGCCTTGTGAGGGTGCCCATGCCGACTTCCCAGTACCCATCCCTTCCAGAAATAGATCAGTGAGCTGCTCTGCATAGTCAATCCCTTTATAGTGAAACTTACCCGCATCCGGACAGACCTACATGAAACGTATTTATTATTAGCATAGTAAATAACATTTTACTTAAGAAAAACCTTTAAAAAATTGGCTTAACACTGCATATAAGTACTTGTAAGTATTCCTCCCACCATACATTATCAGAAATAATGGTGTTTTTCTCGGGATCCCATCTGGGTCTAGATTCGTACACCTTCGGTTTGTATCATAACTTTCAATCCGCTTTGGTACTGTCCCAGTGGTTTTTCAGCTGCTTTATTTCATATTCTTTGTCATTCATAGTATTAAAACTATTATAAATTCTAGCCCATCCATCTTTGGAAAAAAAAGTGCATTTCTTTTCAAAATTCCTTCTACTTTGTGTAAGTCAAAATTCCAGATTGCCTTAGATTTTGTCATCTTTTGGTCCTGTTGAGTACTTGTACTTGCCATCTATTCACTTAAAGTGGAAGAACAAAATAAGTAAATATTAATGTTTCAACAATAACCGTATATGTAAGTTGCGCTCAAAATAACTTGATAAATCTACTACGAAACTTGTACACGCTTTTAGAATAAAACAAGAGAGAGTTATCACAGCTAGCCGATAAGTGGTCAATCATAACAGCCTAAAGTATCGATACGAAATGCTTATATAGATCTTAAACATACGGTAACCAAACACATGAGATAACAGTACACTTAATTCTTAATTCCTTTTGTTTTACTTCTAAGATAATAAACTACTTATTCTTTACCTTAAACAAATCGATCACTATGTAATATCAAAATACTCTAATTCGCCTATAATTCAATCACTGGAAGCTTCGAATGAAACAAATAACAATACATTATTTAAATATCTTAGAAGCTTAGAACGAAACAAATAGCAGTACATAATAATGCATAGTACATAATCACTTGAAGTAGTACTACTACTCAAGTTGAACCTAGTATTTGTGTGTTCTCTTTTAAACATTATTAATTTGGGAAAGTTAATGTCCAATACGTATTCTCGTATTCTACTAAAAGAACCCAATATTTCAGCCACAAGTGGGGATTCCAAATTTCATATGTTCTATGATTTTCAATGGGGTTACCTTTAGTGGTCATGTAGCAAGAAACAAAAAGCAGGCAGAGCAGTTGGCCGCACGTGCTGTGATTCTATCAATTATGAACAATCCCGGTCCCGACAGCGCCATAATTTCCAATATTATGAAGTCCAAATATCAGCAATATGCCTATTTAACTAAAGGGAGCTGCTTAAACAACACTACTAATATTGTTACACCGATGGTTAACCTTGTAGAATTCCCTATGGGTTCAGTTTTGGATAAGGGGAAGTAAATCATAAAAACTGAAGGGGTTATTGAAAATAGCTCAATGCAAATATCGACAATTCCAGTACCTAACCGGCCTTTTCATGAGTTCAAAAGATCTAAGATTAGCTGCACCACCTGGTCTTATTCAGATAGAGTTTGTGCCTGCAGTTTATGAGTAACCTGCATGTGTCGGTACAAGTTCTACAAAAAAGCGTAAGAAGAAAGCAAAGAAAAGTCATCAACAAATCGCACAGCCGGTTGCCGGTATGTCAGACAACTCTGCGGATAAGGAGAAAAGAGTTGAAGTTGTGGGAGCTACGACTTCATCCGCAAATTACGAGACTTCATCCGCAAATTACGAGACTTCATCAAATGTATATTGTGCGCAACCACCAAGAGTTGAGTTGTTGATTTCAATATGCTTAACGCAATTGTATGGAAATGCAATCAGTCCAGTGAACTTGTCGACCCCATCACTCCTTGCAACATAATTCTCAAAGGTTGTCCACTTTTTGAGGAGATTTTGACTAGTACTTCCAAAGCTTGCATCCCAATTCTGCTTGTCAAAATAGACAAGTGTATCATAAGCGTACTGAACATCCTCTGAAGGTGGAGTTGGATCATAAGATCTGGATGAATATTAGAGGCGTGATAGTTTGCCAATTTCGAGATTATTCGTTCGAGATGAATAATTTCGGATGAATAAATTTCAATCTTCTCCGCGCCCCTAATATTCATACGAGACATCCAGAAAAAACATATGAGAAACATTGAACCCAATGCAGTAACTAAATACTCCATATAAGTAGGATTTAATGTGCATTCAAACATCACTACTAAAACTTACAAACAATTAGCAGACATACAATCATAACATAATCAAAACATCACTACTAAAATGACTATCATCAAAATAATCAAGACTCTTTTTAAACTAACTCAAATACTATTTTTAAAATAACTCATACTCTTTTTAAAATAACTCAGACTCTTTAAGACAACTCAGGCTCTTTAAAATAACTCATACTTAACTCAGACTCTTCTTAAAATAACCATAATACGATAATAAATCGGACTCTTTTTACAATTTATAATAATTCAGACTCTATTTAAAATGACCATAAAATGTTCAAAATAACTCAGAATTTAACAAAAATAACCCAAAAAATAGGTGTGATAACAGAAATATAAAAAAGGGAGTAATAACAAAAAAAAAGTAAGAGAAAAGAGGAGTAATAACATGTTAGCAATCAATCCATCTCATAAATCCATCTCAAATACTGCATATTTAGTCTTTGGCTCACTTGGTGCTCATTAAGTGAATTCAGAGGCAACATTCGATCCCGAATGGGATCGGTCAACTTTGGACCCAAATTGTCAAGCAATTGTTGATGGATAAATGGAGCGATAGCAAAGGCAACGACTTCATCTACATATTACGAGACTTCATCAATTGTATATTGTGCGCAACCACCAAGAGTTGAGTTGTTGATTTCCATATGTTTAACGCAATTGTATGGAAATGCAACCAGTCCAATGAACCTGTCGACCCCATCACTCATTACAACATAATTCTCAAAGGTTGTCCACTTTTTGAGGAGATTTTGACTAGTACTTCCAAAGATTGCATCCCAATTCTTCTTGTCAAAATAGACAAGTGTATCATAAGCGTACTGAACACCCTCTGAACGTGGAGGTGGATCATCAGGTTGAGAAACTAGCGGATGAATATTAGAGGCGTGATAGTTTGCCAATTTCGAGATTATTCATCCGTGATGAATAATTTCGGATGAATAAATTTCAATCTTCTCCCCGCCTCTAATATTCATATCAGATATCCAGAAAAGACATCTGAGAAACATTGAACCCAAAATCAGTAATGTAGGAACTAAATACTCCATATCAGTAGGATTTAAGGTGCATTTAAACATCACTACTAAAAATTACAAACAATTAGTAGACATCCAATCATAAAATAATCAAAACATCACTACTAAAATGACCATCATCAAAATAACCGAGACTCCTTTAAAATAGCTCAAACACTATTTTTAAAATAACACAACTCTTTTTAAAATAACCCAGACTCTTTAAGACAACTCAGACTCTTTAAAATAACCCAGACTTAACTCAAACTCTTCTTAAAATAACCATAAAACGATAATAAATCAGACTCTTTTTACAAATTACAATAATTCAGACTCTATTTAAAATGACCATAAAACGTTCAAAATAACTCAGAATTTAACAAAAATAACCCAAAAAATAGGTGTGATAACAGAAACATAAAAAAGGGAGTAATAACAAAAAAAAAGTAAGAGAAAAGAAGAGTAATAACAAGTTACCAATCAATCCATCTCATAAATCCATCTCAGAGCCAGATGTAATGAGTTGAAACATTTCTTAACTAAAAGCCAAAAAATTGTGTTACAATTTAAAAAAAGACCAAAAGAACATATATAAAGATATAATACTTGAGATTTGAGTCATACCAATACTGTATAATTAGTCTTTGGCTCACTTGGTGCTCATTGGCAATTATCTAAGAATGAGGAGCACGTTCGACTAGATTCAACAAATGGTTGAACAGGTGAGCCGCCGTGGTGTGATAATGCGCTTGAATTCGGTTCCGATTCCGTCCAAGGTCTTGACCCACGAGAGTCCACCTCCTCGCCCCTCGGTGTTGTAGAGATTGAAGAAAAACATGATGCTCGGGATCAGTCCATCCCCAATTATGATTTAGAGGTATAGCAAAAATTCAATCTTAAATTAAGTGAAATAGATAAACCATAATCAATCGGTCAACTTTGGACCCAAATTGTCAAGCAATTGCTGATGGAAAAATGGAGCGATAGTAAAGCCAACAGCTTTATCATCAAATTACGAGGTATCGTCAAATGTAAAATAAAAATATGAGTTTTCCCCACAATTAATATAAAAAAGAAAATAAAATTCTATATTGACTTATAACTGTAGTTTTCTTGTAGGTTTAAATTTGAATTCCTAATATTATTGATGGATATTTTTATTTTTATTTTCACAAACAGAAACTTGCATTGAACCAAAATGTGACACTATGAATGTGACACTATAAACTTTCCAGCCTAAAATGTACGCCGATATAAACTTTCCGGCTTAAAAGCTCCAACAGCTTGTGACACTATGAGATCTAATAACAAAATAATTCTAAATAATAAGGAGATAAAAATGCTCTCTCCTCCGGCGACGAAACCCTAGTGAGGGGCTCCATCCTAACCGTCCTCGAACCTTCTCCGATAAGGGAAGCAGAATCACAAGATGGATCGTAGAATATCGACCTCGTCACCAACGGATACATAGGAGCTTTCGACCTTATTGTCATATTCTGTGAAATTACGAAGTCTCGTTAGTTATAAAATCACCTTCATATAGTAATAAATAATATTTCATTAAAAAAAAAATTACAATAAATTTAGGATGATGTAAAATACTTATTTAAAGTTGTTTGTGATGATAATTTAATTTCTTTGCGTTACCACTTCATATTTTAACTTGGGCATACGTAGCTCATCGACGTGGACCTATATACCATGGATGTATATTGTACGCCAATAACAAAAGTTGAGTTGTTGATTTCCACATGCTTAACACAATTTCCAAAACATGTCATTATACATCTCGAAAAAAAACAAGACACATATTTGTTTTTCCGTCATGAAATCGTGGAGATTTGCATTAATCGTACGTTGATTTGGAGAGTTTTTGAAAAAAAGTGGCCATGTGTTTTGCATGGTTTCCGTATAAACTCACGTAATAAGCCAACCAAGTCAAATGAGTCTGCCCAATTTAGCCATTTTTTCCAAAAATACCCTACACCTTCATATTAATTACAATAATACCATACTCCAATAAAAATATAAAAAGTAAAAACTAATTGTTGTGTGACATATTAGCTCGTTATAGATATATATAGATATATGTATAGATATAGAGAGAGGTATGAGAGACAACAATAAGGGAGACTTCATTAATCAGAATGTATGAATGAATCATCAAATAGAAGACCCCTAACCCTCTTTATATAGATAGAGGGGTAGGGTTACAAGCCCACTTGGGCCCATAAAGTACAAGCCCAATAGTCCAATAATATCTTACAACACTCCCCCTTTGGACGTCTTGAATTCTTCGTCTTCATGCAGTCGATCTGAGTCGAGTTCATTCGCAGTGCTAAACACATAAAGACCTTAGGGCCGGAAAACCCAGTGTGGGACAAAACCGGTACCTAGGAGAAACTGTGTAGCCGAATGATATATGCCGAAATATCATGTAAGTAACTAACCACAAAACAGTGTGCCTCATCAAAACTTTGCCAGAGCAAACCCAATGGGAAAATCTCTGATCGAAGAAAAAAGAGTGCAACAGTGGTAGTAGTAGGGGATCAACCACAAAACAGGTGTCTCATCAAAACCTTGCTAGAGTAAACCCAGTGGGAAAAAACCTCTAGTCGAAGGACAAAAGAGTACACAGTGGTAAGAAGTATACAACAGGATACTCCCCCTAATTTCGGCAATCGTAAGTGAGATATGATAGGAACGTGTCTCGCTAAAAACCTTGCCAAGGAAAACCCAGTGGGAAAAAACCTTGGTCTAAGGACAAAAAGAGTACACGAGCATGCGACTGGATGCTCCCCCTCACTTGCACACGACAGGGTGCGAAGATTTCGACTAAGTAGTAATTAGTGCAATAAGCATTCACCTGGATGCTCCCCCTCACTTGCACACGACTGGGTGCAAACATTTCATATTCCAAGAAAGAGTACGAGCATTCGACTGGATGCCTCATTTACTTACATACGACTGGATGCAAGAAAATCTAACCTGTAATAGAACGAGCATTCAACTGGATGCTCTTAAACTTCATTTGTGAAGATTAATTTCGGCGAGAAATGCTAAATAGCATAATGTAGTCATGTCTCTCTTGATCAATAACAACAAGTTGTCTTCTATGACAAGTGTTTTATCTGGATCGTGAGACAGAACATATGTAATTCAAATATGACTAATACTAGCTCGAAGTCATATACACTCTCTAGTCGTCTCATAGAGCACGAATAGATCAGAGTGATTCACTTAGAGTCATTCCAAGACCTCCAAGATGTCGCCTTATTCCTAATGGTAAAGACATACCATGTTAGGAATATCCCTTATGCGGGTCTGATAAGTAACCGGCATCGGTATAACCGAAAAAGGGTTGCGTTAATTCGAGTACCGAAGGGGGTAGGTACACTCGATGACGCAAATGGGATAAACTAGCCCACTTCCAAAATTACCATAATGTAAGGGAATGTGTCTTTAGTGCCATTTCGATGGCAGCGTGTTAGCGCGATGTTGTGTCGAGCTATACCATTCACAACAGACGAGATGTTCGTCCTAGCACATTAGACCAAGTACAATGATGCGCTTATTGTACTTAGATATGAACATTATGGTTCAATATCTCTTCATCGTCTCATCAGGGACGGACTGGGTCTATATCAATGTCTAGTGATCGAACGATCATGGGAGAATCTGACGACTCAACGTCATGATGACTAAAACGTCATAACACCTTCTGGGTGTAGTCTGAATCATGGACTTAGATTCAATCTTTACGGGACTCAATCATCAGGTTGAGTCACTACCGTGTCTTCCCAAGATCCTTCATCTCGAAGGCAAATCCAAAAATGGATCGCGTAATAAAACACGCAAGGGCATAATACTTGTTCAAGTATCCCAAGCTAATCACGTACTCACTTAGGCGGGTATACCACATCCGCTCGGATTATATTAATCCATATAGTGAATGTCTCATTTAATTGAGATCGTGTTCCGTGGTCAGGAACTACTTGATTTAAGCACATGAAGTCACACAGGGACCTTCATCTATATCTCTTTGTCTAAATCCCCATAGAGATAAAACCGTGACCACATTCATGGTTGCATACTCAGTTTTTCGGAAACTACTAAACTGGTAAAGTAGGGGACTGTTATAATGTCCATTACAAGGAAATCAACCATCTCGTAATCAATTCCAAGGTGTGAGAGAAGCCATGCGCTACTAGGCGAGCATTCTACAATCTCATTATTCTCATCACTTTTCCTTACGAATAACCAAATAAACGAACTCGTTTAACATTGGTGGTGTTGGAGCTACAGGTCCGAACACACTTTCGCTAAGGAGTCTACTTGGATTGCAAGTTTCCATTAGGTCAGTCTATTCTACGTTGACTTCAGGCAACGGTACATGGTTCGCTGTCATAATTTGCTCATATTATCAGTCGTCACCGAATATATGAACAAGTAATCAATGACAGTCTCGTTTCGCTTCAATATCGTCTAAGATATCATGATCGACAGATATTTCGAGATTCTTAGGATGAGGAGGAAATCACACATCTCCTTGATCCTTTATAATCTCGTGCGACAAACGAGTTTCAGTTCACCACCTCTGGGGCTGAACGAATTAAGAACCGGTCAACTTCCTCATATCTTAGGAAGGACGGCCGACTGACGGCCGACGGCAGCGTCCTTTGCTTGGCGGGTTCGGCCAAAGCAACGTGTTACGACAGGAACACGGCGTCCGACAGGGACGTCTATCCTTGCAAGCATTTTGCAGCTGGTATAAATGATCTCGTGACATCTCATAAAGCCATTAAATGCGTCTGGCATTTAGTTAGACTTGAGGGAGTCTATGCACTTACTTATCACTAAGTGCAGTTTTGGGGATCAAGCTAAGACTGAGTGGGTTATGCCACGTTACTTCACGTCGTTCCTTATCAACGGTAACGTGCAAATCTCCCCCTAACGACGGGGAGAACAGTCTTAGCGATGTCACTTTCGCATATCATGCGGTAAAGAGATCGCTTGTCAAGGTTACTCTATCAAATGATAGGCAGGAGATTCATAATCGACTTATGTCCCCTTCAGAGGTCCATATTTTGAACGCTAGAGCGGCTCAATCAAAATATTAATTAATCACTCTAAACACGCGTTAATATGAGACTTCTGGCTCATAACCAGTAACCAGCTGGTACGCATATGGTGTTTGAGTGTCTATGGGCCTCATAACGGACCAATGCAGCAAAATAGCATAACCCCACACGGAAATATAAATCTTGATATGCAAGACCAAGCAATGCGTGCAATCATTTGCAGTCGCATCATCAAACTTTCCGTGAGTCCATTTGGGTCTGAACATAATCGACAGGATGTTCAATTTCAATTTCCAAACTCAAGTAATTCAAATCGAAATTTCGATTATTACTCTTCGGAATTATCAAGTCGGCTAGACTTTTCAGGATAATCCGGATCATGAGCCATCAACTTAATGATAGGGCTAAAAGTTTGGAAAATGCTGCATTTATGTGGACAACATTAAAATGTGACCATATTGTCGATGCATCAACCATAACCATTTATATTTATGGTCCGTCTTATGGTTGGATAAGTCCACAATAACTCCTTCAATTCTTTACAAGAATTCTACGAGTTCATTTCGTGATCTTTACACATACTAGTCTTTCAAAGTGAGCATTAGTGGCATGAATTTCGGATTAATCACGAAATATATCCTCAAAGAGAATCCAAATGCGATGCGATTATAAATCAAGCATCATCTTTTAACCCGGGAATATCTCATCCGGTCAATGCCACAATATCAAAATGCTTTGATCAATCGACGACAGGCGAATGATAGTATAGACAATCATGTCTTAGCATCTAAATCCTTTATCAATCGACGACAAGCGAAATGATAAGGTAACTTTAAATGCTTTTAAAAAAATGTGGTAGCAACCACTTGAAAGACATTTCAACTCCTCTAAAAATACGATTTTGGTCGTATTGAATGGAGGCTATGTAAAGAAATTTCAATTCTTTCATGAGCTATTACCAGATAACGCTGGTTTTCTCGAATATTTTATAACTCAACAAGGTACGACAGGACCTATAGGAGTATAACGCCTCATATTTGACAAATCAATTTGGCTTTACCAAAGATTTCGATTTGGAACGACAGGTCCAGAATCGCTGTCACTGAGTACACTTTTAGGCAAGTAGTTGGTGAAATTATGTGGTACACTGTTACCCACTATTTCTAGAAAACCAACTACACCACAAGTATTGCCTAAAATTTCATAATTTAAAGTTTGGTCACATTTGTCAAAAGAATTTGCTCAATAAACACTTTAAATTATTTCGAGAAATTTCATAAACAGGCAAACCATAATCCAAAAGTATGGTCCAAATGGAAAATTAATAATCCAAATGGAAAAACATAATCCAGATGAGCGAAAAAATGGCTCAATGATTTATCAAAATCAATAAAGAAAGGTCCCAAACTCATTTGAGCCACAAAATCGGGGGTCTCAAAAGTTTCCTTTCAGTTAGCTTTAACCACATTAGCATCGGGTTTTTTTTATCTTTATAATAGTTTTGAACTATTTAAGGAGTAACCGTGCATGACCTTTGTCTTTATAGCATAGAGTTGCCTTCTTGAGCATTGTCTCTTGCTTTGTGACAACGGGCCATATTGTTCCTTTCAATTACTGTCTTCGAGCCACAGGTTTTCGATTTTGACGATTGTCTAAAATCTCTCTTGACTAAGCGATTCATCGGGATCACGACAGTTCGAGACAAATAACACTTGTCTCGGTTCTCGATTCGTGAAAAAAAATATACACGAAGAGCATTAATATCAGGCAAACAATTCGCCATTGACCCAATAGGATTAAAACTACTCACCGGGGTAATTTTCTTATCCAATAACAGATGGGCGATAAAGGAACATGGTGAATATAAATTCACGATACTGCTTATGGAATACAATTTCCAAGCTAGTATTTTGGTGAAGGATTGCTCCAATATGTCAATTTCAGACATTTGTTCACCATAGACGTTATTACGTCTCAAATGTGGCGACGGAATAAAATCAACGCCTTAGCATTCATCTCGAGGGTAACAACAAACTCGTGTTTTACTCATCAAAGATGGAATCCAAAAAAAATTTGGGCATCACATTTTCACACATCAGGGTGACTAACATGTGGTGACGGAATAACATCACGTCTAAACAGTCATTTCGCAAGTATGTTTTGCGAATTTTCTCATCATAGATGGCATCCAACATGTGTTGGGAGTTCTGGATTATTTATCATATAAAACGACTGGTTTATATGTTTATGGTTTGCACAAGCACAAACTTTTTTCCGAAACGACAGGTTCGAAAACATTAGTTTTGCTTCTCAAGTGAATCGGTTCTCATTGATCGAACGACGGGTCGATACTGAAACACCAATTCGGCGAAACATACATCACTATATAAACACACTCGGGGAAATTATTATTTAGTCAACCCCTTTCGGTAGCTCTATTTGAAAAACGACCAGGAAAGACGGTGAGGGTGGAGGGCACGAATGCCACTTAAAACCCGACCTCATTAGGATATCGACTTCCGCCTATATCTTTCCTAGACATCGTATCCAAATAGGTGAGCCTAGTTGGGGAAGGTTCATAATTTTTCCAACTTAAATGTGAAAATATATGATTTCGCAAATTACCATATTTTACACAAGTGTACATGGCAGTAAATAAATATATAGATCGTACCTGCTTGCATGATTAAATAGTATAACAATAGCATGGTAGTACATATTAGCACAATCTAAATTTACCAATTTACACAAGCAAGATATTACTCAATATTTAATTATTCTATTGCTATATGTGTAAGTTCTAGGCATGGTAACTAAATCATTCATGTACGTAATATATTTTATTTACGAATTTTACACTAGTAAGATATAAATTAATATTATACAAATCTATTACTTTTATGTGTAATTTTTAATCATGGTAATTACCAAAAAAAATATTATCACATGGAAGGAATAAAAACTTATAACATGCAACATGAAGCAATTACGGGTTCTTGTAATATGTATGTTATATACGTCAGATCTTTACATATATTACCCTGCTAAACAAATACTATCAAGTGATATCATAAATTTATATACAACAGTGGTGATTAGTTCCAGAGACTAATACTACCAGCTAAGTGGGTATCTTTAGCATAATTGAATAGTCCCAGAGACTTTAACAACTTAATATTAGCATGCAATTCTTCATAATTTCAGATAGCAGCACCTATGGGGTACAAACCAAAAACAACTAGTCATTATTGTTCTTCACACATGTCATCTACTATTTATCATGCTATACATGGGAATCATACGATTACAGTAATAAAAAAAATGGTAATCGTATACCTTGTTTCTGTTATATTGACGAAGGTCGATATAGCAATAAACCAATAAAACCCGGTTAAAACTCAAGTTTTATTAATACCCAATATCCGTGCGTTTACCCAAAATCTCCAATATCCGCGAGCGTATATCCTATTCTCCGCGAGCAAAGTGCTGATAACGTGTTGTGTGACATATTAGCTCGCTATAGATATATATAGATATATGTATAGATATAGAGAGAGGTATGAGAGACAACAATAAGGGAGACTTCATTAATCAGAATGTATGAATGAATCATCAAATAGAAGACCCCTAACCCTCTTTATATAGATAGAGGGGTAGGGTTACAAGCCCACTTGGGCCCATAAAGTACAAGCCCAATAGTCCAATAATATCTTACAACACTAATAAAATTGTTTATCCCTTTTTAACAACCAAACGTTCTTTTAAATCTTAAACTATGTTTTTTTTTTGTATTATTCACATATTTATATCATAATTATACTTATTTTCTATATTTTTATTGCATTATGCACCCCGCACGCACCCCGCACGCACCCCGCACGCACCCCATGGACACGATTACTAGTGTGTGTATATATATATATATATTTATACATATACATATACGAGAGATTATATGAACATCAACTTGGATATTTTTTTTTGTAAAAACGCTCCAAATCAAGATTTGTCTAATGCAAATCTCCACGGTTTAATAACTGTAACACAAATATGCGTCTTGTTTTTTTTTCCGAGATGTATAATGACATGTTTTGAATTTTTAAATTTTACCATAATTTCCAAAATATGTCATTATACCTCTCGAAAAAAAAATAAGACGCATATTTGTGTTACCGTCGTGAAACCGTGGAGATTTGCATTAACCAAATCTTGATTTGGAGCATTTTTACAATGCAAAACATCTCAGTATACATCTCGAAAAAAAAAACAAGACGCATATTTGTGTTCCCGTCGTGAAACCGTGGAGATTTGCATTAGCCAAATCTTGATTTGGAGCTTTTTTACAAAAAATAGTATACAAATTGATGTCTAAGTTAATGTCATGCATGTTGATCAAAGCTATTGTACCATTCTGATACAAAGCGTACCAATAATTTACTCTGCAATCATAGTTTTCACAATCCCATTTTCATTTTGAGCACCAAGTAGAGGTTCTATGATATGATCTTCACATAGATGCAACTGTTACAGATAGTATATTCCCTCCTCGACCACATCTATAGTGATAACTAGAAACATATTTATTTTGATGAATTTTTCTATTGAAAATTGCGGAAAACTGAAAAATAAAAATAGTAAGATAAAAAGTTAAATATGACAAAAAAATCAAATAACTGGACTTCACACCCTTTTTGGACTTCAGAAATGACCATAAAATGATTAAAATAAATCAAACTCTTTATCCAATAATTCATACTCATTTTATGGTTATTTCTGAAGTCCAAAAATAGTCTGAAGTCCAACTATTTGATATTTTTTGTCATTTTTAACTTTTTATCTTACTTACTATTTTTATTTTTCAATTTGCCGCAATTTTCGATAGAGAATTTCATCAAAATAAAGATATTTGTAAGTTATCACTATAGATGTGGTCGGGGAGGGTTGCATCTACGTGAGCATATGCTTGGTGCTCAAAATGAAAATGGGAATGTGAAAACTATAATTGCAGAGGAAATTATTGGTAGCTTCCTGTTGTATCAGAATGCTACAATAGTTTTGATCAACATGACATCAACTTAGACATCAATTTGGACAATTTTTTATAAAAACGCTCCAAATCAAGATTTGGTTAATGCAAATCTCCACGATTTCACGACGGTAACACAAATATGCGTCTTGTTTTTTTTTTCCCGAGATGTATAATGACATGTTTTGAATTTTTAAATTTTACCATAATTTCCAAAACATGTCATTATACATCTCGGAGAAAAAAGACGCATATTTGTGTTACCGTCGTGAAACCGTTGAGATTTGCATTAGCCAAATCTTGATTTGGAGAGTTTTTACAAAAAAAATGCTCAAATTGATGTCTACGTTGATATACTGCATGTTGATCAAAGATACCGTACCATTCTGATACAACATCAGGAAGCGTACCAATGATTTGCTCTACAATAATAGTTTTCGTAATCCCATTTTCATTTTGAGCATCAAGCAAATTATCCACCTCCACTTCCAGACTTCCAGAGGGTTTTCAGTACGCTTGTCTATTTTTACAAGGAGACTTGCGATGCAAACTTTCGAAGTACTAGTCAAAATCTCCTCAAAAAGTCGACAACCTTTGAGAATTATGTTGCAAGGAGGGATGGGGTTGACAGGTTCACTAGAGTTGTATTTCCATACAATTGCGTTAAGCATATAAAAATCAACAACTCAACTCTTGGTGGTGTCGCACAATATACATGAAGTCTCGTCATTTGCGGATGAAGTTGTTGGCTTTCCTATCGCTCCATTTATCCATCAACAATTGCTTGACAATTTGGGTCCAAAGTTGACCGATCTATTTGGGATCGAATGTTGCCTCTGGATTTGCTTAATGAGCACCAAGTGAGCCAAAGACTAAGTATGCAGTATTGGTACGACTCAAATCTCAAGTATTATATATGTTCTTTTGGTCTTTTTTTTAAATTATAACACAGTTTCTTTGGTTTTTAGCGAGAAATTTTTCAACTCCTTGCATATGGCTATGTGATGGACTGATGAGAAAGATTGATTGGTAACTTGAATTAATGGTAACTTGTTATTTTAGATGAGTAATAACAATTAATGAAGTAATAATCTTGTAAAATTATATAATTTTCAAGATGTCAAAATGTTAAAATTCCACATGATGTGAATAATTACACATAGAGGCATGTATACAAAGAATCAAACATTATTTTAATCATTTACAAAATTTTAACATATGTTTAGGTACATTCATACATTCTGTCAATAATATTGCTACTTTATAACCGAGTCAAAAGTCAATTCCTATAATTTTTGTTCTTAACGAACCGTTCGTGAACAAATCGTGGTTCTTCGCCAAGCTTTTCGGTTCGATTTGTGTTTGTTTATGAACAGAGTTCCGTTTATTCGTGTTCGTTCGTTGGCTAAACAAACGAACATAGTTTCGTTCGGTTCATTTACATCCCTGACTATACCGTTCACAATTATTTTTTTCTATTCTAGTTATAAATACTTATAATGCGGACACAATGATTTGTAGTCATAATACGTAAATGGGTAAAGCTAACAAGTGCCTCATAGACAAATGTTATTTTAGGTAACACATTAACAACTCGTATAATTATTTAATATTTATAATTATTTATGGAATTACTTTATGGAGAGAGATTTGAAGGGAATTTATGTAAATCTAAAATGAATAATTTGTTAAAAAAATAAATGTATCAAAATATTTTATTTCATTTATTTCCCTTTTTCAATTCTAAATATTCATAGAGATGGTATTTTTTAATTTTATGATAGTTTCAATTAGGGTTCTATATATTTTTGTAGGTTTTATTGTGTTGGACAAGTAGTTTTGGTCTTTTTAGTTTATTAGTATTTAATTTTATGTTAGTTTTAACTATGGTTCGATATTTTTAATTGGATTTTATTGTGTTGAAACACTGGTTTTTAGTATACTAAATCATAAAATATATCAATTGTAAATACTATTACCATAAACTATTAAATTAAATGAAATTAGAGAATCAATCATATTTTTATTATTTACTAGCCATTAATAACTATATTGATTTAAGATATGAATAAGATTTAAACAATATTCGGGGGCACTTGTTAGTCAAGCCGTACATAAATACTACTATATATATGTAAGTTAATTTGAGTTAAATAGCATAACAATGATTTTTTCCGCTAACCAATGTTTGTGTATCATATTTAATTGTTAAACTTGATTACAAAGAGAATCTCTATGCGAAAACGAAATGCTATGCTGCCTTGGATTTATAACACGCGGTTTACAAATTGATTTTAAGGAAACTAGCGAAACTCTTCCCGTTTTCGCGATTCAAAATGATTTTTTGAATATATTTTTTTTTATCAACGTATTGTTTTAACAAACCGTTTCGAAATAAAACAAAACGGTAGTGATTTTTTTTTAAATGGAGTCTAAATTAGTATTAGATAATATTATATGGTTATAATAAGTAAATTGGTAGGGAAGCTGACAAATTGTACAAAGTTAACCGATTCCTTAAAATCTTAAAAATTGTACATTTCACTTTATATTTAGGAAAGTTGTTGAAGTAGCCGATGCCAAGTAAACCCTAATTTTATTAGGACATCAAACATTACATTTATTCGCAAGATTAAAAATTACATATTCATCGTCGGTATTAAATACTCATCTCACAAGTGTTCAATTAATGTATCTCGAAATGCAATATGAACATTTTATTCCTTGATTCGATCATGTCGAGCAAAGAATTCATGACGATGTTTATGTCGAGCAACGAACATTTTTAGCCGTGTATTAACTAATCTAGTAATATTGGTATACTCTTTTTTCTTTCAAGATGCAAGACAAAAAAATGGAATAAATGAACCTAGTTGTTTGATGACTAAGTTCAAAAGGTTTCTTAAAATAAAAAAGCACAAACTATCAGATTAATCAAATCAGATTTCGAAGCTCACGGGGTGCTCGTGGTTGGTTGGTCTAGCTGTTTTTCTCAAGGGTTTTGGCTTGTGTACGCCTTTTATAGCTAGTTTTTCAAATGAATCTATTGCTCTTGTCTTGTTATTTAAAGTCCAAACGCGAGTCGAGTAAGTTGTATTATCATGCTGGGTTAATGTTAAATTAATATCAATACTGAAGGAAGTGAGCTTTTTATTGCGCAATATAGTTAGCGGTAGAGAGAATCTACAAGTGCATGAAAATGATCAGTTTGTTTTTAGGCTACTCGATCGAAGCAAAAAGCTTTTACGGAACCGATGATACAAGTGCATGTGATTTACTCTGCTATTTTAGTGTTGAACTGATGATGATACAAGAATGAATTACAGTATAAAGAACCTGCTAAACTCAATTTTGACCTTGACTTGGTCCATGAAATGGTGTCTAAATTTGGCATAGTAATAAGAATGATTACCAAGCAAGGTTTGCATTGGTGATCGTTTTTATTGGATATATTTAAAAAGGCCTAAAACTTAATTATTTTTGGCCCAAAACTTAATATAGTTTATAAAATAAATAGGCCTCCAAAACGGGTATTAGAAAACATAAATTAAATAATGATGGAATTGGAGGTTAGGTTATATTATATATATATATATATATATATATATATATATATATATATATATATATATATATATATATATATTGATACATAATAATAAAGATGGATTCTAATAGTATTGTGTTGGGTGCTGCTGTATCATCTTCCTTGAGTTGGTTGTTTTATCGATCTTTTATGCGTAAATATCATGGTCTAGGTCAAGAACAAAAACAAAAACAAAAACAAGATGATGAAGATGAACGAGAACGAGAACGAGGTCAAGAGCAAGAACGAGAACGAGAACGAGAACGAGAACGAGAACGAGAACGAGAACGAGAACGAGAACGAGAACGAGAACGAGAACGAGAACGAGGTCAAGAACGAGAACGAGAACGAGAACAAGAACAAGAACAAGAACAAGATGAAGAACAAGAACAAGAACAAGAACGAGATGAAGATGAAGATGAAGATGAAGATGATTATGTGTTCTTGCCACTAACCGAATCAGGTCAGCAACGACACGAGCAATTAAAGGCGGATGTCAAGCGATGCCAACTCCGCTACGACCAAAACCCTAACGATCCAGAGGTTAACTAACCTTATTCTTTCTTTTACTATTATCATTTTTGTGTTATATGATTTAGTTCAAACATTAAATTATATTATTTAGTTTTTAAAATTTTCATTTCGATAATTTTGATACATGTTATAAGCCGATCAAAATTGCACGTAATTTCATAGAGGACAATTAATTGGGAACGGAGGGGGTGGTTTTCTTGCTAGTTTAAACTGTGATAGTCATCAGTTATTTGTATTTTTGAATTGAAACATTTAATGGCATTTTCAGAATAAGAAATTCCAATACCTCTTTAAGGGTTACACTTTGCTTAAAATACTAACTAGTGGACGTGCCCATGCTATGCGTGGCGTAAACCGTATAATAGCCGATTAATAATTTATTTATTTATATATATATATCATGTGTACAGAGGTTGAGGATGTTGGGTAACGCTTTGTGTTCACTTGGAAACTGCCGTGGAAATCGCGTAACATTTGAACAAATGGAGGCTTGGGTTCTTGGTATTATATATTGCCTTTTCTCTGTTTTTTTTTATTATTGTTTTTATATCCATTACTGTTTAAATTTGTTGGTACTACCAAGATTTATCATGCTCTCCTCCATCTTTCTTTAGAATTTTAGAATGAAACGTCTGAAAATTCAATAAAAGTAAGGGTCACTCCATATATAAAAAGCTTAAGCTTCATCTATTTTTTTAGGAACTATTAAACTAGATTAATTAAAAGAAATCTAAGGTGGTGTACTCTCTTTTCAAAAGAGAAGTGGTAGAAAGTAGTCTCATTTTACCATACTACGTTTTTTTTTTATCTCTTAATACTTCAAAAAGTACGTACCCATACATTTCTACCTCCATTATTAATTGAAAAAAGGTATACTTTTCTACTTTCATGATAAAAGTTTTCTCCACTTTTCTTAACTCCCACATATTTTCTTGTTTTATTTTCTTATGCTTAGTTTTTTTCCTATTCATCTATCCTCTTGTAGATGGCATATCAAAGTTGGATGAGGCATTAAATATTAATAAGAATGATTACGAAGCAAGGTATGTATTGGTGATCGAACACCATCGGCTTTTCAGAGAGACTCTGCAGGAAGATCGCTCCTTTATTGTTGAACATGCTAGGAAAGCATATGAACACCGAAAGTACCTAATAGAGAAGGTAATGATCAGTTTTTATTGAACATTGCAAGAATGCATATTGTAGCTACGTTCTTGATGAAGATACAAACCACACTATTTGAAAGTAATCGTTGTTTTTGTTTTCAGGTACCCAATATTTCCGAAACACCTGACGTATTTCAACAGCATATTCTGGAGCTGGGCTTGATAGAGGCTGAGGTATCTATATTGGCCTTGTGTATTTTGATTCTATGAGAAAGTTTTATGTTCAAATAATCGTCGATAGAATGATTAAATTGTGATCTTAGAATCACCCAACACGTATGGGATTTTTCCTATTGGTTCAAGTAAGCACCCCACCCTTAGATTTTCAGATCAGGTGTCCACACCACAAGTAAACCTTGCTTAAGGACGCGACACCAAATGTCTGGAATTGAACCCGACGCTTTAATATCATAAATATAAACAATAAACCAAGCAAGTTGTCATTCACGACAATCCTCACACCAATTCTCACTCTACTCCATACACATGTTTTTCACATTATTTTTTAATTTTATTAAGCAAACCCTTGGCTTCAAACTCAAGCCCACAGATGACAACAAGGTCGTTCCACAAGGCGGTCTTGGCGGCGCGGCAAAGAGGGAGAGAGTGGGATGGATTGCGCAGGAGAGTGATAACCCCTTTTGCGTTGGGAGCATCTCTCTCCCAAAGCGGTTAAAGTGCAGGAGAGTGATAACCCCTTTTGCGTTGGGAGCATATCTCTCCCAAAGCGGTTAAAATTACCACGTTCATGGCGGGGAATTTAATTTGTAAATTTATTTATCTAATAGAGAGAGAGGAGGAGATGATGGAGTGAGATAGGTGTAGGGTTGCAAACCCTGGGAGGAAAGTTTATGCAAAAGGGGTATTTTTACTATTATACATATTAATATATTATTGAGAGTTTCGTTAGTTTTTCTTAGAATTGCAGTAATATTGGTCTTAGTAGTTTCAAATGAGAAGTTTTATAGTGAGTCTACAAATATTCCATGTCTCCCTAAATTAAGTGTCCATAACGTATGCATATTGGTTAAACGAATTTTCCTAAAGTTAATAATAAGTGAATTTTGCAAGTCTAAGTTGCATATAGTTTCTTAGTTGTTAAACCAATGTAAAAACAGATCATGTAAGGGTTTCTTTTTGTGTTTTTTCTAGTGTGTATATGTACGTATCTATCTGAGTATATATCAATAGTAGTGATAATTTTGGTGTTTGGTTGAATTATGAAGTTAAAAAAGTGAGAGATTAAAAGTCGAAAAAACAATCTCTCTTTTTTTCACTTGGAACTTGATTAAGTTTGAGAGTGTGCACTGGACTCGTTGACCGCTGCCACAGTTAGGGTAATGTACTCATTCCTTACCGCCGTCTGTTTTTGTTTTTGTTTTTGTTTTTTCTTCTTCTCATCCGTTAGATAGAGAGAGAGAGAGAATGATACGTATCTAAACCCTTCCAACAGTTTAACCGTGTTGCATCGAAGACCGCAGTTTTAAAAGATGATCTCAAACCCTTCCAAGACCGCTACTATCAAAACCCTAAGGATTATAAGTTCTAGATATGTATAAACGCGTTGCATCCAAATGCCATATTCTTTTAATAAATATTTCTTTCTTATTGTCGCTCTTCTTTTATATCATGCCTACAGAACTTGAAGATACCGGGTACCACTTTGACTAGACTTGGGCACCCCCCTGCAGAAGCCTTGGTAGACCTTGAACAAATTCATGGTAGTATTGATATTGCCTTTTTTCTGGTTTTATTTTTAGATCCATTAATGCTTAAATTTGTTGGCACTAGCAAGTTTTATGATGTCCTCAATCTTTCCTTAGAAATGTACAGGATAACATCCTCTATAAAAGTAAAACGAATAACTACAGAATCTTAAATTTCATGTTTTTTTAGCAATCATGTTCTTGGAACTATCAAACTACGTTCAAATAAATCCGTGAGGTAGTGTAGGATCATTTACTGAAAGGGTAGAAAGTTTTCACGTCAGTTCATCAAGTAATACTTAAATAAGTACCCATATGTTTCTACCTGCAGTATTAAATTATACTTCTCTACTTTCTTGATAAAAGTTTGCTCCACTTTTCTCAACTCCGAGTCTCCGACATATTTTCATGTTTTAGTTTCTTATGATTAATTTTTTTTCCTATTTATCTCTCCTCTTGTAGATGGCATATCAACGTTGGAAGAGGCATTAAAAATTACTGTTAATGATAACGAGGCAAGGTATCATTTGGGGAACGCACACTACTGCCTTTTCATGCAGGCTGTTACGCAGGACGACATTAAAATGGAACATTGCAGGAAAGCATATGAATATTTCATGTATATAAAAGAGAAGGTAATGCTTAGTTTATATTTCAAGTATTTTTATTTTGAACATTGCAGCAGAGAATATGGTAACTAGGTCCTTGATGAAGATACAAACCAAGCTATTTGAAAGTAATTGTTGTGGTTTTGTTCAATTTAGTGCTCACTTAGATTTGTTTTCAGGCACCTGGTTTTTACAAAATAGATCCCAATGTGCTTGATTGCCTTCAATCGTATTTGGCATGGAAAAGTTCACAAAAAACGACGGAAGTTGAGATAAACACGGAATTTCAGATCAATCAAGGTCATTATAATTCCATATTGCTCCTTACATATGCTTGTTTTAAAAATTTATTGTTGGGCTCTCATTTGTATTTCTATGACCTGCCTGTTTTTTGCTTTTTAGAGTTGGTAGAAAAGTTGGTCGAGGCCCAGCCTGACTGTTATAGGGAACTAGTTGAGGAGATGGCATTATTTTATCTTGTACACAAACGTTGTCACTACGACTAGCACTGCTCTCGAGGATGCAAATAGGAAAGCAGACGGGAATTTTCGACAGCTTTGATGTATTTATCTTCTGTGGATGAACATAACTGCCCGGCTGTGAACATCAAACAGGTATATCTTCTTTCAACTTATCTATTCCTGTCCATGGCATAGCCGATCAAGCCTAGGGGTAGTCGCTTTTGGACTTGGTCATCAAACAACTAACTAGGTTCATTTATTCCAATTTTTTGTTACCTTCTCTTGCTATAGAAACTTACCTATCTTGCACAAGGGACGAGTTAAAATAATTTAATAGAGAAAAAAAATTGAATGAAAATAATAATAATGAATTTAAAGAAACCTATATCTTATAAAACAATACCACACGTGTTAAAAAGACAATATAAAAGAAGGAAAATGGTGAGTTACTGACTTACGAATAATGAAATTGGGTTAAAAGATTTCTTAAAATAAAAAAAAAGCACAAACTATCAGATTAATCAAATCGAACAAATAAATATCTCTCAACATTAAAGAAATCTCGTTTATCTTTTGTTTACAGCAAACTATTTTTATAATTAGAGTAGGCATAATTTCCATTTTAGCCATGGATAACATAAAGTTCCACACCGGCCCTGGTCCATGGTGTCCGTCAAGGAAGAGGTGTCCAAGCACAGTCAGGAAAACTGTATTTAGGTGTGAACCGTCTGATACTTTGATCGGACGGTTCAAGGTAAAACACAGTTTTACTGACTTGTAAAACACAGTCATATACCCCTTTTCCGTCAAAGAAAGCATGGTAATTGCTAGTTTTACAACATACGTACGTGTAAGTAATTTCTTTTTTGCCATTCTTTTTCAGCTGGCAAGATTTCGAAGCTCACGGGGTGCTCGTGGTTGGTTGGTCTAGCTGTTTTTCTCAAGGGTTTTGGCTTGTGTACGCCTTTTATAGCTAGTTTTTCAAATGAATCTATTGCTCTTGTCTTGTTATTTAAAGTCCAAACGCGAGTCGAGTAAGTTGTATTATTTTGTATATTATCATGCTGGGTTAATGTTAAATTAATATCAATACTGAAGGAAGTGAGCTTTTTATTGCGCAATATAGTTAGCGGGAGAGAGAATCTACAAGTGCATGAAAATGATCAATTTGTTTTTAGGCTACTCGATCGGGTGAGATATAAAGCAAAAAGCTTTTACGGAACCGATGATACAAGTGCATATGATTTACTCTGCTATTTTAGTGTTGAACTGATGATACAAGAATGAATTACAGTATAAAGAACCTGCTAAACTCATTTTTGACCTTGACTTGATCCATGAAATGGTGTTTAAATTTGGCATAGTAATAAGAATGATTACCAAGCAAGGTTTGCATACTGGAGGATAGTTATAGAAAGCTCAAAATAAACAAAACAAAATTAAAAATGAAATAAATGTGTTGTTTGGATACTGAAGGATAGTTATAGAAAGCTCTAATATACTTTGGGTGTTGTTTGGTTTCAGATTTTAAGCTAGATTGAGTTGGGTTGATCAGATAAATAAAGCCAAAAAAGTCCAATGTATACATGGATATTTGTTTTTTTATTAAATTGGATCTGAGTTTAGTTATGATATTAAACAGAGATAGGAAAACTTTAATAATTAAAAGAAATGTCGAGTTTAATCATTGTATGTTGTTTGGTTTCAGCTTATAAGATGGATCGAGTTTATGTCTATGTTTATAGACTTCTTTTACTTATTAAATTAGAGAAATGACAAATATCATCATTGGGTGTCGTTTGGTTTAAGCTTATAAGCTAGATTGAGTTTGTATTTATTTTTATTATAGTATTTTTTGATTAAATTGGAGCTGGGTTTGGTTGTAAAATTGGATAGGAACAGAAAACTTGAGTAAAAATGTATAGTTTATATATTGGGTGTTGTTTGGTTTAAGCTTATAAGCTAGATTGAGTTTGGATGATTAGATAGACAAACCAAAAGAAGGGTTTGTATGTTTGTATATTGTTACTTTATTGAAGTGGAGCTGGGTTTGGTTGGAATAATATTTGGTGGGAAAATATTATTATCTACTCTTGTCATGGCAAAAAGCTATTATCCAATATATATTTACATAATCGGAACACAACTTGAAGTATAAATAACGAGGTCGACTATGTCAGTGTTATTCCTGCATAATATGAAGCTCTTGCTTAGCTATTAAATAACGACCAATGTCATCTCCAGGTTCCATAATAAACTGCTCCATAAATGTTCCCATTCTTCTACTTGACAAGTCGATCGATATATCTCTGAAATTTGGCAACCCCTCCGCTTGTACTCCATCTCCGCAAATTAGAAACTGGTTTCCAACAATAAATGAACCTGAGACACGTATTACAACTCCGTATTGACCATTAGCACGACACTGAAGTTTTTCCACAACATGTACGAGTTTTTCTGCTGGCCAATCACCGGCTAACGTGGTCCGAATATTTGATAATTTTGAAAAAATGTCTTTTGGTCCAACGTGTTCTTTGCCCGAGAAACTACAAAAGAATATACCGATCAATATATGGAAACCAAGGCCTTTTTTAGTTTCAGCTTTTAAGCTCATTTTTTGTTGCTTAACATCTGTACAATGTATTTGGTTAAACAGCTTAAAAGCTTAGGTTTCATGGTTTTTGTCCTCTAAAAGCTTGAGTTTTTAGATTGCTGAACTTAACCTTTTTTTCAACTGCAAAAAATTCAGCTTATTTGCTTCAAAGCTACAAGAAAACAACCCCTGAGAGCTTGTTTAGTATATTTATAGAAGTCAAATTAATTGCACAAGTAAAGAAGGAACAATGCTAAAAATCTCGATCAATGTAGTGATACTAAGAGCTAGTTTTACAGCAACTAAGGATGTAAGGCGTGTTTTTTGAGGTTGAGAGAAAAGTTGCTTTCACTGAAGCTTAGAGCTTCTAGCTTTTTCAGGCAAATGATAAAGCGAAAAATCTTGAATTATAATATGATAAGACAAATGTAGATGTAGCTGAACTTTACGCAAATAAGCAATAAAGCTGAGCTTAAAGCTGCAGCAAATGCTTAAGAGCTTGTCTAGTTGCAGGTTTAAAGAAAACATTCTGGAATTTGAGGTTGAGAAAAAAAAACCCTATGTTTGTCCAGTTTAAAGCCTTTTTCTGGCCAAAAGAACCCAGAAAAGCTCAAATTAATAGTTGATAAAAAATTCAAACAGCTTTTCAGGAAATAAGGAGAGCTTAAAAGTAGGAACCACTCAAGACCTTGGAAGCCATATATTATTCATTTGGTTTCACCACATAAAAACACTTTTGTTTTATCCAATTTTCCCTTGTAAGCTATCCAATTTTCCCTTATAAGCTATCCAATTTTCCCTTATAAGCTATAAACCTCTGAACAGCTATGACCATTACCACTGCTTGTACAGGTTTTTCGTAATGAAAAAGATAGGTAAAAAGTTATTGTGTAAGGCTTTTGCTCTAAATCAGGGCAGGTTTGAACACAGAATGATAAGAATTAAGCTACAATTATTTTACATGGTGGTACCTTAAAATTGAGTTATCGTTATAGAATGTCTTGGTATGTTGCCAAAGATCATCTTGTCCGTCAAAAAGTAAGTAATAATGTATCGTCAGCATCTGGTGAAGAGGAAAAAAAGTTAACACCGCGAAAACAGGAAAAGAGAAGTTCAATTCAAAATAATGTTCGAGATAGTTTTCAATTTTGTAAAGAAAGTGTTATCACAAGAAAGCAAGTAACTAGCCACTTACATCTGCCAAGTCCTTTAATCGTTGAGTCGGATCAAAAACACTACGAACAAATGCTCCCAAGTCCACACTAGCGTTCTCATACTTCAGAATAAATGGGTGCAAAAGCAGCTTCGAAGAAAAGACAAACCAGACAAGTTCAGTTAAGAGTTACTTGAGCTATCTACTAAGGTGTTGTTTGGTTACAGATTTTAAAAACTCAGTTTTTTGCTTAAAATCTGGATTCATTTGGTTGATCATTTTAAAAGCTGAGCTTTTCTGTTTTCTTGGCCTGAAAAACTTAGAAATTGTTCAAGTTGGATGAACCAATTTTTTTCGATCTCAAGAAATCCAGCTTATTTGCTTTAAAGGTGCCACTGAAGAAGTCTAAGTAAGTGAAACAAGAATTTCACCAAGGAAAAATTAGAACTATGTTAGTCTATTAATTGTTCAATCTGCATCTAGTAACACGATTAGATTTTAAATTTCGCCCACCTCATCTGCTGTTGGCCTTGTGGCTGGATCTTTCAGTAAGCAAGCATCAATAAATGAGCAGAATTCTGGGGAGAAGAGTTGCTTTCTCGGTGACGGTGACGGGTCATCTAATATCTGCCACAAATCACCAAAACCTGATATTAGTTAACACTTCTAATTTGGTTGTCACTTATAAGTCAAAAATGAACTTCTTTTTGATGTGATAATGTACACACTTGCGTTAGACTTGTAAGTCATGTAGGTGTGTTTGGTAAGTGTTGAAAAAGGTACACTTATTTTACTGAGTAACAAAAAGTAATCGATAAAATAGTTACAAAGTATACTTTTTTTGAGAAAAAAACAAAAAAATACGTGGACTCAAAAGTAAGTATACTTGTCTGACTTGAAATATTAACGAGAACACATTTCTGTGTCAACCAAGTGCCATAGGCTAGTTAGTGGCTGACTCCTTAAGATGGAAAAATCACTGAGACTCATAAACATTAGCAAGTCGTACTTGTGAAGATATAATAAACAAATTAACATATTTAAACAAAAAGTATATAATCATAAAGACAAAAATAACCTGCAGCATGAGATTAACGGGCCCTTCATTAGCCGTGTAAGGAAAATCACCAGTACCACATTCAAAAAGCGCAAGCCCTAAGCTCCATATATCAGCTGGGTAAGAATAGCTCTCATTTCGAATTCTTTCAGGTGACATGTACGTAACAGTTCCCACAAAGGTTGCACACTGTTGTTGCATAATAAAGACACAAATAGCAGCAAACAGATTAAGCTTAATTACAGTTCTGACACCAATGTGTCATCAAATTTCAATTTTGGACTTCAATATATAAAAATTAGCAATCAGTACAGCAACGCCACATTTGTCGACAATTTAGTGCAGTTAGAGTACCAGTCTGGAAAAAAACCATAGAGCTGGGTACTAAATAGGTATAAGACAATATTTTTGAACACTTTCTATCATATTTTTGTTATTTTGAACACTGTTTTATCCCATTTCTCGAATCTAGACCCCGCTATGCTTCCTTATATATGTAGACCTGTAGTGTATAAAATCCAAGAAAAAAATGGTAGGTCGGGTACTAATTGCTGATTTTAGTAGGTTGGTGTACAATCAAAATCCAACAATATGATAGTTTATAAATCTCTAATTAACCCGACTAAAATTCAGGTTTTGTTTGGTTGCAGATTTAACGCACAGTTTTTTTGGCTTAAAAGTAGACGGCAGCTGCTTGACAATCTTAATAACCAACTTTTTCTGGTTATTTGGCCTGAAAAAGTTTCAAGTTTTCTTAACCTCAAACAACCAGCTTAGTTCGTTTAAAATCTGTAGCCAATCAGACAACTTTGAGTTGATTTTTCAAGCTAGAGAGATATTGATCCACCATTTTCAACATACCATTGCCATTGAGTTCTCTAAGCCAGCACTGATACCGAAATCCGTTATCTTTGGCTCCCCTTTGAGATTCACAAGCAAATTTGCGGGCTTTATATCTCTGTGAACTAAATGTCTCACTCCATGCAAGTAACTTAATCCCTTAAAAATATATACATCTTGTCAGGAAAGTTGAAAGAGATAAAATAAAATAATATAGGAAAAATAAAACATCAAGTAAATTAAAATTCATACGCAAATTGAAGGCTTCTTTGGTTGCAGAGCTAAGCAAATACAACTTTGCCGAGGTTTAAAAAAGGCCTAGTTTGGGCCAAAAAGAAGATGCTTACCGTTTAAGTTAGACAACCATATGCAATCAAAATTTTAAGCAATAAAAGCATAGTTTATAAAAAGGGATTTCCTGGTCTTTTAGTCTAAGGGATTGTCTGGTCGCACCTTTCTTTAAGCAAATTAGCTGGGTATTACGAGGTTAGTAAAAAGCTGGGTTAATCGGGCTTAAAATTCTAGCCTTTTCAAGATGTAAAACAAGAAATGTTCAAAATGTTCAGATTTTTGGCTGGCCAGCAAAATGTGGCCCTGATTCAAACAACGCCGCTAAAAGGCGAAGCTTAAAAGCTACAACTAATGAAGGCTAAAATAAACTAGAATTGGGACCAAACTACCCCTGAATAAGCTTAAAAGTATGAGGCCTAAATAAGTTAATAGCTAAAACTAAACAAGGCCTGAATAAGGTACAACCAAATTACATGATATGAAGGTAAAAATACAACGACATGCTTCCTTACCAGCAGTAGTTTCTGAACCATAAACGATAGAACCGGTTCTGGTATACATTTTCTCACTCGAACTATATCTGCAAGTGACCCGCCATCCATATACTCGAGAGCTATGCTTATATGACCCGAATCTGGTGTGAAAAATGCACCGTGAAATTCTACTAAACCCTCAGTACAAGGTGCCTCGCATAAAGTTCGTATCTCGGTAAGCAATTGTTGCCTTTTCTCCTGGTATATATATGGCATATATAAGTAAAATTAATAAAGAAAAAGATAAAAGGTTGGTAATTTAATCGAGTGAAGATCCTTGGATGTGCGTGAAAAATGTATGCATGTCTAAACCTACCCGGATATGCCATAATGTGTGAATATGCATGCAATATGCGTGTACGCAAGCATGTATGCGTATATGTAAGATAAGTGACTACATGCATGATATGTTTTCATTTACATGTGCATGTACATGTACATGGGAGAAAATTCACAATACCCACAGATATGCACATAATGTTCACTTAATAAGAAACGACAAGAGGGGTCAATGACTTGTGACACATCCAAACAATGTTTCACCCTTGTAAAAATGCTATTAAATCAAAACCAAGATTTTCTATCTCTGATTAATGGACATTATGCAAGACAATTTTCACGACAAACAACCATAACTTATTAACCACTTGCTTTATAGCTCAGCTTTATTGCATTTTTTCTTCAAAGTTGGACAACGTTTGGTTATCAGCTTAAAAGCTTAGTTTTCCTATTTCACTAGCCTGAAAAGCTAGAAGCTTTGGGTAGGATCAGTTTGTCTGTATTTGGTTGTTCATCTTAAAAGCTTAGCTTTTCTGTTCCACTAGCCTGAAAAAACTAGAAGCTTTAGGTAGATGAAAACAGAAAAATTATTGAACTTAAAAGATCCAGCAACCAAATAGCACGTTATTAGTGCAATATGCCAACCAGCTAACTTTATTAAATTTTTAATGTGGCATAACGTAAAAATATAGTAATTTTGGAGCTTAAACAGCAATAATTAAAATCAAGTGAAAACCTTTTCGAAAATATTTATCTTCTTCAACGCAATTATTCGGTGAGTAGGTATATGAATAGCTCTCTGAACCACACTGCTTGCACCACTCCCAATTGCTCCAAATACTCTCATCTCATTAGAAGCGCATTTATACGTCTTTTCCTTATATTCTTCGTCATCGACAGGCGAAGACGAAGATGAGCATTTTTGTAACCCAAGTTCATTAATGTTGTATACTCCATAAGATCTGCTCAACAAGTTAACGGTTCCACCATCCGGTAGCTTCAGAAAAAGCAACAACATTTAATAGAAAAACCTCGCTTGTATTAGAACATTATTTTTTGTCGAAAATTAACTTAAAGCTTAAGAATCAGAAGGGTCCTAGGTTAACCCAGAGGAAAAAAATTCTACCAAAGCCATTAATATTAGAATTAAGTGCCGAAACATCAAGTTTGAACCTTTTCAAACAAAAAATTATTAGAACTGAACAGCAACTTAAAAACAGGCATAAAACATGAAAATGAACAATCCCGGAGTATAGAACGTAATGTATTTTCGTGTATCAAGCAATATTTTTTGTAGTGCATTAGGTAGATCAATTAATAAAATCCCTAGTAAAAAGGAAATATGTAGTCGAAAACTAGCTTTGCCAACTAAAAATCAAAAGGGTCCAAAGTCGAACCAAAAGATAATTTTTCTTCCAGAACCCATAAAACTGGATCAAGTGAACAAACATCGAGTTTTAACCTATAAGATAGAATGTTAGAGGCATTTTTTTTTGCAGTTCATCTGGTTGGATAGTCGTTACAACTTTTATATCTTGTAAACAAGTATTTTTGTTGGTTAAAGAAAAGCTTACCATATAAGAATCAGAAGGATCCGAATTCGACCCAGAAGAAAAACCGTTTCCAACATCAAATAACGGTGTTAGCTTTTTCTTTAATTCTTCTAACCCTGCCATAAATGCGGTTCTTCTATTCTCCTATCACCTGAGTGGCAGATATTGAAGTGTCAATTAGCTTATCAACTACCTTATTTTCCAAATCCAAACAAAGTACGTATGCTTTAAAAGGGAAAGAACGCCACACTTCATTGAATAACAGACTCTACACATGCGTATACCAATCCTCAGACTTATATGCTTTCCCTTCTTTTGAACTTAAGATCACCATTATTAAGCGATGGCAACTTAAAGAATGCATTTGAACATACACTGTTTTTTAACTGTGCATTCACATTTTGTGATCATCGTTGTTCTTAAGGCTTATATGACTGCAGATATTAAACAACTAAGATGGCCTATTGATGTTCAATAAAAAGATGGATCTATTCAAAACTGCCGGGGAGGGAAAAGTCTGAGCAGTTAAATTCATGAGAACTTATAAGAAAATAAAAGCAATAAAAGGCCTTAGAAACCACTAACAAACAAACAAATCCGTAATAGAAATACTCTTAACATATAGGCATTTTACAGATGCAGGTAAAAGAGGTCGTATGACCCAGGCGACTCACCCGAAATCCTACAAAAGCGACCCATTGAACAAAAAAATGTTTTATATTAATTGGGTTTGACCCATTTACTAACCTAACAGTTACAGACTTTACTCGAATTCTGTTTGGTTGTAACATATTAGCTAAAAGCTAGACTTTTATGAAGACGGAAAAAAGCTAGTTTCTTTGATTGCTCCTAAACTACAAAATTAGTTTGCTGGCTTATTCATTAAAGGGAAAAAAAATCGAAGGCGAAACGCAAGTTTAATCAATTCAAAAGCTAACTCAGTTGGATTATATCTAACCTTACATATTTAAAATAAATCCAATTAAATAGAACACTCACCCACTCACTCAATCAAACTTGATATTAATATGGATTCTTAGCATACATTCCTAAGTAGAGACCAAGTATGGTGAAATTGAAATATATTTCCCAAAAAAAATTAAAGTGATAAAAACATAAATCTAAGTATTGGCATAAAATTTCTCTAGATATACTAACCTGTCAAATATTTCACTCAAACTTATTAGTAAATTATTAATATGAAAAAATTGCAAAGAACATATGAATATTTAGCACAAATTCCTCAGTAGAGACTAACAAATTAACAATGGTGAAATTTATCTCCCAAATAAGTTAAAGTAATAAAAAAAAAACATAAATCAACATAATGGTATATAATTTCTCTATATATACTAAACCTGTCAAATAATTCTACACAAACATTACTTTATTTTCTAGCATACTTTCCATACATACATAAATAAATAAAGATACATACATATATAGTGATTGGATCCTGTTGAAAAATTAAAACTGAAATTTACCCAATACCCATTTAAATATAAGGAATAGTATTTTATTTTTTAATTGATTTAAGAGAGATAAAAAAAAACAGTCTGTTTAATGACATAGATAAGTGGTTTAAATTGGTGTTTTTGTCTTTTTTTTTGTTTTGTTTTTGTTAGTCCTTATTGTTTCTACATTAATATTATTTGGTTTTTATAGTTTTAGTAAAAACTGTTTTGGGCCTTGGATTCTTAAATTAATGGCAGTTTGGGTCATCATTAGTTTATTTTATATTTTGTTTACATTCTAAGATCATCCGCATCAGTTTCTCTTGAGATTCCATTCAATTTAAAATAAATCTTACACTTTTTATTATTATTTTAGCTACACTTTTATATTTTTATAAAAACTCAGATTCGTTATCAGTTCCCCTGTTTTTTTTATAAATAATATGGTTTTATCTTGTAGAAAGAGAAATGAATGAAGATAGCTTGATTTGTTGGTTTAAATAATTAATAAAAAGTGAATTATAATATTATTATAATTACGAGCGAGACACACATTTCCTTATAACACAAATAGGGGTATGTGTTACATTAGTTTTAAGGTGAATCATAAGGTAGTTGATGTATGAGTATTTTTTTGATAGAGTCCATAATTTTAAGGGGAAATTGTCATGTGAGAGAGAGAGTTTATGTGGTTGCGACTATTGATAATCAATAATTGTTAAAGCGAGTATGAATTTCTTTAAATAACTATTTACTATCGTTTGATTTTTGATGATATGGAATTAGGTAGTCGTGAATTCATTATGATGAATATAAATTTTCGAACCCATCCAAATGTGACCACTACGAGGCATGGTCCGACCCGTCATGGGCTATGATTTGACTTATCAAATCTGAAGCCATGCAATGCTAGATCTGATGAGTTGGGCCCAATTGGGTCCAATATTCACAGCATGGTCTGACCCGTCATGAGTACTCATATGGTCTGAACTAGTAGAAGTAAAGCAATGTCTCGTAAGTAACCGATTAGGGCCTAATACGAAGCCCAACAACAAACTTGGCGACGCTAATTAGTCAATTATCCAATTGAAACGAAATTATGAATTACTCACTACCAGGTAACCGCTCATCTCGAGATCGTGGACGAATGAGTAGTTTACATCCCAAGAGTAAATTGGGGGTGGGGGTGATTTTCAGGTTAAGTGCATAAAAGTACTTAGATAGGGTGATGCTTATATGTTTTGTCCTGGTGACGACAAAACTTGTAGTATGTTGTACACAACACTTGGATAGAGTCGCAAAAGATCATAAAAAGAGCGGCGTAGTCCTCGACTCAACCTGTATTATTTGGTAATTTAGTTTCTTATTTATAATCAGCAAGAATAAAAACACTCACATTCGAAGTGGCAGAGTTGAACCCTTGATCAAGAGCATGGTTAATAAGAGACCTTAATTAATTAGGCAATCCAACTTTTTCAATGTAACCAGAAGGATAAACTCTAACCTTAGAAGATTTAGTTTTTACTTAGCTTTAAGGATATTAAAAATGACTTAAGTCTATATTTATTTGATTCAAATATTAAAAAATTAGCGTTTATGCCCCTCATTTATCAAAGTTAGTGTTTCAGCCCTTTTCCATCTAAAGGTCTTGGTTCCGTCCCTAAATCTTTATCTGTCCTATATCGTCTGGTTCTTTTTCCGCTATAGTATTAATTTCAGATCGCTTCGAACTTATCGAACCTGAAGACTTTACAATTTAAACACCGAGAACTTCACATGCCTGTAATGTAGCTGTAAATGAAGTTTTCATTGGGGTAATTAATATTATCATTAGACTAAAATTGTGTAACTTGCAATATTAAATTTCCCCTAGTACGTACACTAGTGATCTATATATGCTAGAAATTAAAGTTAACCCTTTTTAAACATTTATGTATATAAGTGTTGTTGATTCAATTAATGTTGGTATGATATCAGCCAAAACTTCTTGTTATTAAATTAGTACATTATTTGTATATATATCAAAGCCTAAAATTTCGAATCAAACTGCTTTACACTCTTTCCGACGGACTATAATAGCTAGTATTCCGATCATAATTTTACGTCGTACTAAAATAATAGTCAAATTTGATTTTAAACCTTGTTAGTTCTTAATTTTATACCCTTATTATTAACTTTGTAATCAACAAACACATTTATCGTATTTTCATGAGTGATGACATCATTAAATGATGAGGTAGAGACAAATATGAAAAAAACTATATTTTATAATTTAGTAACAAATTTTCTTTGACCATGTGAAAAAACCCAAGTGAACTAAAGCGCATGAGTGTTAGACAAATAAGTGGGAAATGAATTATTGGTGCAACTATTTATATATATATATATATATCTTACTTAAGTTAGGCTGAAACCAACTATATATCATAAAAAAATGAGAGCTAAAAAAATACTAGATTAAAATGATGGCTTTTTTTAGAAAGTGGACTCCTAAACTTTGTGTGTTACGATCATTACATGCAATGTATTTGTTATGATTAATAAAAATAGGTGAATGATACAAATGGTCATAGTCTGGACCAAACATATATCTGGCCCTCATTTTATCATTTGGGATATTAATACGAATGATGCTAAAAACTGAAATAAACGGGAAACGAATTAGGTCATCTTCATACCATATTTGTATTTTCATTAATGGTTGAAATAGATTTTTGAAGAAAAAAAAAACACTGCTTAGGGACTAAAAATCTAGTGAGTATTTTTTAATTAAAGCTATTGGTATTTCCTAATGCATCAAATTGAAATCAAGTACCGTGTTCCCTTATTTTGAATACTACGATACCCACGCGTTGCGTGTAATACGTTATAAATTGTGATGATTATACAAATGTAGAGTAAAAAAAAATATAGGATATAAGAAAAAAATATGATATAAATTGTGATAATTATACAAATATTTAGAGGAAAAAAATATAGAATATAAAAAATTTTATGCGGTTAAAGAGAGAGAAATAGTGTAATTAATTTTTATTTTTTATGAAAGTAGTTAATATGTTAATTAATAAAAAAATATATGAATATTTTTGATAAAAAAAAGGTTAAATTGGACAGACTCGATCATTTGACTTGATTCGGATTATTATAATAGAATGATAAATGCGTAAGTACACATATATATATATAGTACTATATTATATAAGTATTCAAAATCAAGACTAAAATTAACACTCCTTTTTCAATACCTTAGAAAACAATAAAACAAATCAGGTTAATATCCATTTCAATTTGTGTACATGTGCATGTTAAAGCAAAACACACATGCATGCTTTGGCATAAAGTAAAAGCTATACAATGACAATAATTTTGGAACTATTTTCTTTGAATAAGTTAAATAAAAGACTCCTAGAAAAAATTATTTATGGACCCCAATTTATACCATGGTCGGTGAGTATGTCGTGTCACATGGAATGAAAAACTGTTCACTTAAATATGCGATTGACCTTTCTCTTTCACACATTTTACGATTTTTTTTGAAATACTATGTAAAATTCAGCAAGTTGATTGACTATTGTTACAAAGTTGATTGGGTTTTTGAATAGATTGTTACACGTTTGATTAGGCCTTTCTGATGTGTGGTAGTACAAAACGAAATTTATGAACTTTTTCATTAAAAAAAATCAACATATTATATATATGACTACTTTTAATTCTGGTACCTTAAAAAATTTATAAAACGTTAAAGAAAAAAAACATCATTTTCTTCAAACAAAACAAATGATTTACAATAAATGATATGAAAAAGGCAGCTATGTAAAACCCAAATTATTAAAGTGAAAATTGCCCATAATTAAAGCATAACACATTTCCAAACAAAAGGAAAAGCTCCCCAAACAAAAAAGAAACTTTCCAACACAAGACAATATATATCATATTCTTGATTTTATGAAAACATGTTACTAATTGAAATTCTAGTACCTTATATTCTAGTAATTTAAATTCTACTTTAAACATATATATGAAAAAACAAAAACAAATTAAAAGCTTAATATTAAAGGAAAATGATAACATGTGTCTCCATGACACATGTTAAGGTGTAAACAATTAGCTAGACTATGATAATAATATTTTATATAAGTACTAAATTATGTTAAATGTGGTAATTAAATGGTTTTTATACATTCTTATACATATATCACTTACCATGTATCAGCTTGATAAATTTTCATATTACATTGTTTAGAAAATAAAATGTATATTAAGGGCACATGTTTAGGGTATATAAAACCCAAATTTTCATATCGTTAAGAAAACGAATGTATCAATATTTCATTTCATTTATTTTCATATTTCAATTCTAAATATTATTAGAGAGTATTATTTTTAATTTTAAGATAGTTTCAAATAGGATTCTATATTTTTTATTCAATTTAATTAGTATTTAATTTTAGGGTAGTTTTAACTAGGTTTTCATATTTTTATTTGAGTTTTATTGTGTTGGAAAAATGGTTTTTAGTTTGTAAAATCATAAAATATATCTACTGTAAATATTATTACCATAAACTGTTAATTGTTGGATTAATTAATCAATCGGCCATAAATAACATAAAAGACCTTAAAAGGATTTGAGTGTTTGACCAAGTACAAAACTACCATAAAGGAAAATTCTACAAAAATACTCAACCAGAGGAAATTATTAGTAAACAATCACCATATATGATTGGTTCACAACCCGTTTGCATAAAAAAATGTGTCAAATGGATAAAAAAAAGTAAATTTTGATTAATATTTAAGTTTATGGTAGTCCTCTTAGGTTTATATATTTTTATTTGAGTTTTTAGTGTGTTGTACAATTTATTTTTAATTTATCAAATTATAATTTGTTGAAAATAGAAAAAATAAATTAATTATTGAAAAACATTATATAACCATCCATTTTCTAATCTAACGATCACTACAAAAAAATACCTAAATAGCGACGGGATTAGAAACGGTATTTTTTGTTACGAGCTTATTAGCGACGGTTTTTGTGACGGTTTTGTGACAGTTTAGTCAATTTGTGACAGATTTGTGACATTTTTTTAAATTAGTGACAGACTTGTGACAGTTTTTGACTCTCACTAAATCAAACATTATTTTGTAATTGATGGTTTAAATAAGATGACTGTTTTAAATAGACAAAGGATATTGGGGTGGTGGTGACAAATAAAGAGAAGAGCACATTTAGGTTTTGTAAAAAGAATGAATTAATGAACGATTCAACAGATTTTTTGAAACATTAGCAGTTCAATTATTATCCCTGAAAGTTTAGATTAATTATTATGTACACCATGTTTTTTTATACTGTTTGTATATATATACAAATAGAGAGAATAGAAAACAAATACAATAAAAAGGAAATTTTGCCAGATTTTCCTGGCAAATTGTTAAAATACTTTTCTCTTGTAATGTACCCTTTGGCCATGTCTAATTATTGTACCCCTATACCAGTCTTTTTTTGGTTGATAATGTTATGAATTTACTCATTTGAGCATATATATATATATATAACTTTTCACATTCTATTAATTCTATAAACAACAGATGTTTTTTTTTTTTTTCTCATCCTCAATTTGGAAATTTTCCTAATCCATAAATTATTTCACTTGGGAGTAATTAGGTATAGGAGCTAAAAAAGGCTTAAAAAATCCCCATATTGAGAAAAAATTGAAAATTTTCCATATATTTTATAGAAAAATTATCGATTATAGCCGCACCCAATAATTACAAAAATATCTAAATATATAATCACTACAAAAAAATACCCAAATCGTGACGGTATTTTTTGTTACGAGCTTATTAGTGACGGTTTTGTGACAGTTTAGTCAATTTGCGACAGATTTGTGATAGATTTTTAAATTAGTGACAGCTTTTAACTCTCATTAAATCAAATATTATTTTGTAATGAATTAACCGTCACTCACATTCAAATCTTGGTTCCGGCGCTGTTACACTTATATACTATTAATTAGTTTTCTTGCTTTTTCACTAGCACTCTATTGGCTAGCTATAATTGCATACTCTTTGGCACTTCCACTTTTATCTCAATCTCACTTTTTCTTCCCCACATTTTTGACATGTTCTTGCGTGTCTTTTTTTTTTTAATCTCTATCTCTATCTCTAGGGTTTCTTCAAACCTCTCACTCTATTAATTATTATATAAAATTATGTATCATTAATTTTTTCCACTGATCAAGCCCTTGAAGGAGGTTAATAATTAGCTTGGAAGTTTTATTAAGGTACTTCTTATTATTTGTATCTTCTCTTCATTTTTATTCAAAAAAAAACAAAAAAAACATGAAGAATACATATATACCATGAACAAGTAGGTATGCACCAAGTAGATTCATATTTTTTTTCTTTCTTTATTTTGTTATCCATGGGGAAAGAGAAAAAGTTCAAAAACCATGTTACAACAAATGATTAGCTAGTATTATGAACTTTTAACAATTATCATAATACCCTTGTTAATAAGCTAGAGTTATAGTTAGAATTAAGGTTTTGAAAAAGAGAAACCCAAAATCTCATGCTCTCTAAAAAAATTAATATTTCGTATATAATTAAGGTACCTGTTCAAAAGATATTAGCTGCATGAACTATATGGAATCATGTTAATTTGTACTATATGGTAACATTTTAAACTTGTTTAAAACTCATTTCACATCGATTAATGTTATGATTACATATTTTTGCATAAAATTCTTTTTTATAAGTACAAATTAACTTTGAAGTAACAGTGTCCGATCAAGTGTTTATGAATTGACGAGGGAAATTCGTCTTCGTTTTTCGTTTTCAAAGTCAATTAATTTGTCACTGTGTTATATTCTTCATCATCCTGCTAACCAAATAAAGTTGCAGATACGCATGATGCTTTACCATATCTGCACTTCAAAGATTTATGTATGTGTATATCAGAACCAATAAATGTAAAGTATTAATTCTTCACATCTAGCCTATTTTCAAATTACGTTATCGAATATATATCTGGTTTATAATTGCAATATAGTTAGAAAATGGAGCTAGGAATTTTATGTGAAATGAAGACGCATAAGCCAAGAAAAAGGGGTGGAATACTGAGAAAGATCATGACCCGGATACGGTCCGGTAGTACAACTTGACTTACAAAGTTATAGTAATGGTTCCCGTAATTTTGTTTTATTTGGTCATAATGCAATATTTACGATGGGAGAACTAGTTTCGACTTTCGACACAAAGTTTTTTCTTCTAACATATTAAAAACTTTAGAAGGGAAACAGTAAAGTCCATATATTACATAGGCTACTTATATGAACGAAATATAATGAGGTTTGTATCATGATCATGTAGATTTTATAGACAAATTTCTTTATTTAGAGGGAGGGCAAATCCTATAATGTTAAGTTCTTCAATAAAAATAAAATCTCACAGTAATTTAAGTCTCCTTATAATAACTGCGTTGATCGTTTTTTTTGTGTCATCGCCTATAGGGGTATTATCTAAGATTTGATACCGTTACAAAAGATAGATTCCACATAATCAAACTACATACACATGAATAATTTCATTTCGTATTTGCATATTTGAGCCAGTAGTACTCCTGTATGCGCCTGGGGAAATTCCTATAATGATAATGCTTACCTGGTCGAGTCTTCTCGCCATATTTCTAACCCGAAGAGCCACAGCAATTTTGAAATCTACCAAATTCATCAGTTTTTTTTTCATACCAATTAGCTCCTCCAATCAATCTCACTCTTGGTGCGCTATATCGCCACTAAATGTAACATTAATGGAAATTGTTAAATACTGGTTTAGGTTTGTATTCAATATTGAAATCTGATACAAGTTTATTTTTCTTTTATTTTTATCTAAGGGGGTCTAATTTCACTCATGTCATATGAAATTTGAACTTAGAACCTCTAGCATGAGTTTTAGCCGCTACGTTAGCAGTGGTAGTAGATAAATCTTTTAGGATTATATAGAAAACGATGGAACTCTAATGTTTTTCAATTAGCTTACAAGGCCGTAATATAACCATTTCTATACCCTTTGCAGTGTCCCGAAAATGGCATCTTCAAGCCACCCATCCTCTCCATGCGCTGCGTGTAAATTCCTACGGCGAAAATGTTTACCTGGTTGTGTTTTTTCACCTTATTTTCCACCCGAAGAGCCTCAGAAGTTTTCAAATGTACACAAAATCTTTGGAGCCTCTAATGTTAGCAAGCTCCTAAACGAGATCCCGCCACATCAAAGAGAAGACGCAGTTAACTCAATGGCATATGAGGCTGAAGCACGGATGAAGGACCCTGTTTACGGGTGCGTAGGCGCGATCTCGGTACTTCAAAGGCAAATAATCAGGTTACAAAAGGAGCTTGATGCTACAAATGCTGATTTAATGAGACTAATGGGTAATGAGAATGGAAATGGGGGGGTGTTTCTACCGGCCAATCAGATGGTGCCACGTGGACAGAAAATCGGGGTATATTATGGAGGGTATTCTTGTAATTATCCATGGAATGGTGGTTCTCAAGAGGGAGGAGGGGGGGTGTGAAATATGATATTGGTAGGTTTATTAGGGTTTGAAGAGTTGTTTTGTGGTAAGTTTATAATTTATGTCACTATACTGGTATAATTAGATACATGTTTCATTTTACGATATCGAATCAAAATCGTCTGCATGGTGAAATATGGAGAGCACGTTTGTTATTATAAGCGCACAACGTACATCGATCCCGTCGAGATTGTCGATTTATTAAGTCTAAACTCATACTAGATTTGATTCCTAGCTAGCTCAATGATGAACTTGAATGATGTGAAAAATTGTTGTTTGAGTCAATTTTATGTAGAATGTCGTAAATATGTTCCATATCAAGGTAGACAGCAAGATTCAAGTTTATGCAGAATGTCAGACTTACCTATATTAATATCATATTAATATCAGTAATCGTTATCCACGTTTTGCGTGTGCGACGCTTAATGCAATAAAAATATAGAAAATATGTATAATTATAATATAAATATATGGATAATACAAAAAAAAACATAGTTTAAGATTTAAAAAAATGTTTGGTTGTGGAGAGATAAATAGTTTAATTAATTTTTACTTTTTATATTTTTATGTGAGTATTGTTGTAAGATTATTGGACTCTTGGACTTTTACTTATTGGGCCCAGGTGGGCTTGTAACCCTAACCCTCTATCTATATAAAGAGGGCTAGGGGTCTTGTATTTGATCATTCATTCATATTCATTCATTAATAAAAGACGATACTGTTCTCCCCTCTCTCTACTTATGTCTCCCTAAATACATAGCTAATAGTGTATTACATCACGTTATCAGCACTGTTCTCGGAGATCGAAGTACGGATTCTGGGTTAAATAAACCTTGAGGTTTATCCGTGTTTTATTGGGTTCGTTTCGACCTTCTACAAAATACGCAGAGTACGGTATAAAATTTATTTATTAGTCTGGCTGGGTGAAAATTGCATGATTACTGCTATTTCGTAAACATACTATATAAAATTGCATGTTTATTGATAATAAATTGTGATATACATATGCGTGTAAATTAGAAGTCTTATAATAGTTATGCAAATTGCTTTATTATGAGAATGATCTCACTGCATAGTAAATTATTTGCTCCTGGCACATAGCTCCATGATTAGCAAGTACATAAATTGATTATTGATAGTGCTATAGTATAATTTTTTGTGAGATATCATGTGCATATGTGCTGATTGATGTAGATTTAGTAGTTTATAAACCTATAAACTCTTATCTGTAATGTTCAGAAGTAATATGACCAAACTGAAACACTCCAGAAATTATGGCCTCCCCCCCGTAATAATTCTATTACTAATAAATAGTTTACTGAAATTACACGTATGGTCCTGCAGTAATGACTTATATGCAAAACAGTTTATATGTTTGATAAATACCTATATTCGGTGTATAAATATTCACCCACATGCATATATTTATTTATTAAAAGGCAAGTGAATAAAAATTATATGTTAATGGAATAAATTGATATGTTTCCATGTAAATTTAACCTTTTGCATGTTAAAATATTTTTTTACCATATATAGAATTGATTGGTAATTAAAAATATATTGCTTGTTTGCATGTTAAAACTACCATGTATAGAATTACTTATACGGCAATAAACCGTAGATAATTGATTGATATCTTATTAGTATAATCAACATATCTTTTGATATTACCATAGATATAAATATACCATATGACAGTTAATTGATTTGATTTGATTTGCTATGATATAATTTGTGTGATTGATAATCCTGAATTGATTTAGTTTATCACCAAATCTACTGCATGATTAGATATATATCATGAATATATTTTATACTGCCTTGTATATATGTGGTTATCTAGAAAAGATATACCTATTATTTATTGCCATGAATGGTAGAATTGCGAAATCGTATATATTCACATTTAAGTTGGAAAAATTATGAATCTTCCCCAAATAGGCTCACCTATTTGGATACGATGTCTAGGAAAGATATAGGCGGAAGTCGATATCCTAATGAGGTCGGGTTTTAAGTGGCATTCGTGCCCTCCACCCTCACCGTCTTTCCTGGTCGTGTTCAATTAGAGCTACCGAAAGGAGTTGACTAAATAATAATTTCGCCGAGTGTGTTTATATAGTGATGTATGTTTCGCCGAATTGGTATTTCAGTATCGACCCGTCGTTCGATCAATGAGAACCGATTCACATGAGAAGCAAAACTAATATTTTCGAACCTGTCGTTTCGAAAAAATGTTTGTGCTTGTGCAAACCATAAACATATAAACCAGTCGTTTTATATGATAAATAATCCAGAACTCCCAACACATGTTGGATGCCATCTATGATGAGAAAAATCGCAAAACATACTTGCGAAATGACTGTTTAGACGTTGATGTTATTCCGTCACCACATGTTAGTCACCCTGATGTGTGAAAAATGTGATGCCCAATTTTTTTTGGATGCCATCTTTTATGAGTAAAACACGAGTTTGTTGTTACCCTCATAATGAATGCTAAGGCGTTGATTTTATTCCGCCGCCACATTTGAGACGTGATGACGTCTATGGTGAACAAATGTCTGAAATTGACATATTGGAGCAATCCTTCACCAAAATACTAGCTTGGAAATTGTATTCCATAAGTAGTATCGTGAATTTATATTCACCATGTTCCTTTATCGCCCATCTGTTATTGGATAAGAAAATTACCCCGGTGAGTAGTTTTAATCCTATTGGGTCAATGGAGAATTGTTTGCCTGATATTAATGCTCTTCGTGTATATTTTTTTCCACGAATCGAGAACCGAGACAAGTGTTATTTGTCTCAAACTGTCGCGATCCCGATGAATCGCCTAGCCGAGCGAGATTTTAGACAATCGTCAAAATCGAAAACCTGTGGCTCCAAGACAGTAATTGAAATGAACAATATGGCCCGTTGTCACAAAGCAAGAGATAATGCTCAAAGAGGCAACTCTATGCTATAAAGACAAAGGTCATGCACGGTTACTCCTTAAATAGTTCAAAACTATTATAAAGGTAAAAAAACCGATGCTAATGTGGTTAAAGTTAACTGAAAGGAAACTTTTGAGACCCCCGATTTTGTGGCTCAAATGAGTTTGGGACCTTTCTTTATTGATTTTGATAAATCATTGAGCCATTTTTTCGCTCATCTGGATTATGTTTTTCCATTTGGACCATACTTTTGGATTATGGTTTGCCTGTTTACTAAATTTCTCGAAATAATTTAAAGTGTTTTGAGCAAATTCCTTTGACAAATGTGACCAAACTTTAAATTATGAAATTTTAGGCAATACTTGTGGTGTAGTTGGTTTTTTGGAAATAGTGGGTAACCGTGTACCACATAATTTCACCAACTACTTGCCTAAAAGAGTACTCAGTGACAACGATTCTGGACCTGTCGTTCCAATCGAAATCTTTGGTAAAACCAAATTGATTTGTCAAATATGAGGTCTTATACTCATATAGGTCCTGCCGTACCTTGTTGAGTTATAAAATATTCGAGAAAACCAGCGTTATCTGGTAATAGCTCATGAAAGAATTAAAATTTCTTTACATAGTCTCCATTCAATACGACCAAAAGCGTATTTTAGAGGAGTTGAAATGTCTTTCAAGTGGTTGCTACCACATTCTTTAAAGCATTTAAAGTTACCTTATCATTTCGCCCGTCGTCGAATGATAAATGATTTAGATGCTAAGACATGATTGTCTGTACTATCATTCGCCTGTCGTCGATTGATAAGAGCATTTTGATATTGTGGCATTGACCGGATGAGATATTCCCGGGTCAAAAGACGATAGTTGATTTATAATCGCATCGCATTTGGATTCTCTTTGAGGATATATTTCGTGATTAATCCGAAATTAATGCCGCTAATGCTCACTTTGAAAGACTAGTATGTGTAAAGATCACGAAATGAACTCGTAGAATTCTTGTAAAGAATTGAAGGAGTTATTGTGGACTTATCCAACCATAAGACGGACCATAAATATAAATGGTTATGGTTGATACATCGACAATAAGGTCACATGATTATTGTTGTCCACATAAATGCAGCACTTTCCAAACTTTTAGCCCTATCATTAAGTTGATGGCTCATGATCCGGATTATCCTGAAAAGTCTAGTCGACTTGATAATTCCGAAGAGTAATTATCGAAATTTCGATTTGAATTACTTGAGTTTGGAAATTGAAATTGAAATTGAACATCCTGTCGATTATGTTCAGACCCAAATGGACTCACGGAAAGTTTGATGATGCGACTGCAAATGATTGCACGCATTTCTTGGTCTTGCACACCAAGATTTATATTTCCGTGTGGGGTTATGCTATTTTGCTGCATTGGTCCGTTATGAGGCCCATATACACTCAAACACCATATGCGTACCAGTTGGTTACTGGTTATGAGCCAGAAGTCTCATATTAACGCGTGTTTAGAGTGATTAATTAATATTTTGATTGAGCCGCTCTAGCATTCAAAATATGGACCTCTGAAGGGGACATAAGTCGATTATGAATCTCCTGCCTATCATTTGATAGAGTAACCTTGACAAGCGATCTCTTTACCGCATGATATGCGAAAGTGACATCGCTAAGACTGTTCTCCCCGTCGTTAGGGGGAGATTTGCACGTTACCGTTGATAAGGAACGACGTGAAGTAACGTGGCATAACCCACTCAGTCTTAGCTTGATCCCCAAAACTGCACTTAGTGATAAGTAAGTGCATAGACTCCCTCAAGTCTAACTAAATGCCAGACGCATTTAATGACTTTATGAGATGTCACGAGATCATTTATACCTGCTGCAAAATGCTTGCAAGGATAGACGTCCCTGTCGGACGCCGTGTTCCTGTCGTAACACGTTGCTTTGGCCGAACCCGCCAAGCAAAGGACGCTGTCGTCGGCCGTCAGTCTGTCGTCCTTCCTAAGATATGAGGAAGTTGACCGGTTCTTAATTCGTTCAGCCCCAGAGGTGGTGAAATGAAACTCGTTTGTCGCACGAGATTATAAAGGATCAAGGAGATGTGTGATTTCCTCCTCATCCTAAGAATCTCGAAATATCTGTCGATCATGATATCTTAGACGATATTGAAGCGAAACGAGACTGTCATTGATTACTTGTTCATATATTCGGTGACGACTGATAATATGAGCAAATTATGACAGAGAACCATATACTGTTGCCTGAAGTCAACGTAGAATAGACTGGACTAATGGAAACTTGCAATCCAAGTAGACTCCTTAGCGAAAGTGTGTTCGGACCTGTAGATCTAACACCACCAATTTTAAACGAGTTTGTTTATTTGGTTATTCGTAAGGAAAATTGATGAGAATAATGAGATTGTAGAATGCTCGCCTAGTAGCGCAAGGCTTCTCTCACATCTTGGAATTGATTACGAGATGGTTTATTTCCTCGTAATTGACATTATAACGGTCCTCTACTTTATCAGTTTAGTAGTTTCCGGAAAACTGATTATGCAGCATGTGATTGTGGTCACGATCTTATCTCTGTGGGGATTTAGACTAGAGATGTGGATGAAAGTCCCTGTGTGACTTCATAATGCTTGAATCAAGTAGTTCCTGACCACAGAACACGATCTCAATTGACTGAGACGTTCACTATATGGATTAATATAATCCGAGCGGATGTGGTATACCCGCCTAAGTGAGTACTTGATTAGCTTGGGATACTTGAACAAGTATTATGCCCTTGCGTGTTTTATTACGCGATCCATTTTGGATTTGCCTTCGAGATGAAGGATCTTGGAAAGACACGGTAGTGACTCGGCCTGATGATTGAGTCCCGTAAAGATTGAATCTAAGTCCATGATTCAGACTACACCCAGAAGGTGTTATGACGTTTTAGTCATCATGACGCTAAGTCATCAGATTCTCCCATGATCGTTCGATCATTAGACATTGATATAGACCCAGTCCGTCCCTGATGAGACGATGAAGAGATATTGAACCATCATGTTCATATCTAAGTACAATAAGCGCATCATTGTACTTGGTCTAATGTACTAGGACGAACATCTTGTCTGCTATGAATGGTATAGCTCGACACAGCATCGCGCTAACACGCTGCCATCGAAATGGCATAAAAGACATTTTCCCATTACCTTAAGGTAACTGTGGATGAGGGCTTGTCTTATCCCATTTTGCGTCATCGAGTGTACCTACCCCCTTCGGTACTCGAATTAACGCAACCCTTTTTTCGGTTATACCGATGCCGGTTACTTATTAGACCCGCATAAGGGATATTCCTAACATGGTCTGTCTTTACCATTAGGAATAAGGCAATATCTTGGAGGTCTTGGAATGACTCCAAACGAATCACTCTGATCTACTCGTGCTCTATGAGACGACTAGAGAGTGTATATGGCTTCGAGCTCGTATTAGCCATATTTGAATTACATATGTTATGTCTCACGATCCAGATAAAACACTTGTCTTATTTGAGGACAACTTGTTGTTATCGATCAAGAGAGACATGACTAGATTATGCTATTTAGCATTTCTTGCCGAAATGAATCTTCACATATGAAGTTAAAGAGCATCCTGTCGAATGCTCGTTTTATTCCACGTTATATTTTCTTGCATACAGTCGTGTGTAAGTAAATGAGGCATCTAGTCGAATGTTCGTACTCTTTCTTGGAATATGAAATCTTTGCACCCAGTCGTGTGTAAGTGAGGGGGAGCATCCAGACGAATGCTTATTACACTAATTACTACATAGTCGAAATCTTCGCACCCTGTCATGTGCAAGTGAGGGGGAGCATCCAGTCGCATGCTCGTGTACTCTTTTTGTCCTTAGTACAAGGTTTTTCCCACTGGGTTTTCCTTGACAAGGTTTTTAGCGAGACACGTTCCATGTTATACCTCACTAAGGATTGCCGAAATCAGGGGGAGTATCCTGTCGTATACTTCTTACCACTGTGTACTCTTTTGTCCTTCAACTAGAGTTTTTTCCCACTGGGTTTACTCTGGCAAGGTTTTGATGAGGCACCTGTTTGGTGGTTGATCCCCTATTACTACCACTGTTGCACTCTTTTTCCTTAGATCAGAGATTTTCCCATTGGGTTTGCTCTGGTAAGGTTTTGATGAGGCACACTGTTTTGTGGTTAGTTACTTACATGATATTTTGGCCTATATCATTCGGCTACACAGTTTCTCCTAGGTACCGGTTTTGTCCCACACTGGGTTTTCCGTCCCTAAGGTTTTTATGTGTTTAGCACTGCGAATGAACTCGACTCAGATCGACTGCATGAAGACGAAGAATTCAAGACGTCCAAAGGGGAGTGTTGTAAGATTATTGGACTCTTGGACTTTTACTTATTGGGCCCAGGTGGGCTTGTAACCCTAACCCTCTATCTATATAAAGAGGGCTAGGGGTCTTGTATTTGATCATTCATTCATATTCATTCATTAACAAAAGACGATACTGTTCTCCCCTCTCTCTACTTATGTCTCCCTAAATACATAGCTAATAGTGTATTACATCAAGTATGATATTATTGTAATTAATATAAAGGAGTAACAGTATTTTTGAAAAAAATTAGCTAAATTGGATAGACTCATTTGATTTGTATTAACTTATTATAATAGAATGATATCAAAATTTGACGCGAATTTTGAAGAGGGAATTTTGAAGAGGGAATCGAAACGTAAAACGTGAAAAAAATGAAAAAAATCTAAATTTTACCTGTAAAATAACGGAAATCGAGAAATAAAAGGAAATATAGTTTCCGGATAACCATGATACTTTAAGTAAATGTCAGTACTAGATATCCTCGAATAATTATCAAAATGTCCTATCAAATATTGTCATTTTGTTATATTATATAACATGATACCGGCCCCTACTAGTCTTATATGGTCTTTTATAGGATCCAAAAATATAATTGTACCTCTACAATTATTTTACTAGCAATAGTATATTAGCATGTGAATCATTAATTTTGAAGTTTACACTTTTGTCTCCCTTTTTCCTTAACAACCTGCTGTGATTTTATTCTTTCATATTTTTGTAAAATACACTATGGATTAGTGTATAAAAAAATTGTATCATCACATATATTCAAATGTCAAGAATAGAGATTATAACACTATTAATATAGCCATACAAAAGCTCATGTGTTTGTGAATGGATTTTTGTATTTAAATTCTAGCTATAATTTCTATCTGTGACCCTTAGGATCAGTCTTAGTGCAACAGTAAAGTTGTTGTCGTGTGACCTGAAAGTCACGAGTTATAATCGTAGAGGACTCTCGAGAAGAAGCAATTGTCATAAATATGTTCCATATCAAGGTAGACAGCATCAGAAGGCAGTTAACTAAAATTGCAAAATACTCATCTTACAAAAAAAGTTATAAAATAAGAAAATTCTAGAATAAAATAGAATCACACTACTGGTCATCACTGTTATAACCCATAGTATCATCATTGTCATCGGATCTCGAATCCATATCATCATCGTTAGCACTGGTTTCCGAACCCAAAACATCAGCAAATTTGTTCGCTTTCGAACCAAGATAAGACTTAATCATACGCTTGTATTTCGTGGGCCCATCAAACCAAGTTGGCGTCATTATAATTGTATTCTCGAGCCAATTTTCTTCCAGCTCGGGCATCTTAGTGACATGTTGAAAAAACATCGACCATCCATTAAAGACACGTTGCAGACGAATACTCTTTTTTCCACTAAATATAAATTTAATGAAATCTTTCGTTAGTCGAGCAATGTCCTCGCCATCGATGATGAAGATATACTGAAAGAATAAGAGAGAAGGGGCAGTAAGATGGTGTCAACTAAATGCAAAAGCTAGTAGATGTTTGCTAAACTGAAGTTTTCATGAAAAACAAGCTGGCTTCTTAGAGGCTCAGGGCTTGTTTGTTTGCAGATATTAAACTCGTTTTTTGCTTAATACCTGGGCTGCATTTAGCTAACCAGCTCCAAGGATGCCCTTTTACTGAAAATTTGGTCGGAAAAGGCTTAGAAATCTTAAGACGTAAGAGCCTAACTTTTTTCTGAACTATAAAAAGATGCAGTTTATCTGCTTAAAAGTTGCAGCTAAACAAGCACTTATAGAAAAGTTGGGTTCATCAATAAAATACATATGTACGCCAAAACGGAAAAGAGAGCTAAAACGAGCCACTTGTTACGCGCTATAGACTTCAATACTGTACTCCATGCGTTTGAACTTTGAAGTTGATTTTAGGACTTCTCTGCAATTTGCATTACCCTTAAAAATTGGGTTATTAGATGTTGAAAAATAAACCAAGTTCATTCAGCTTAAACTTTCAGCTTTCACATGAGGGGAAAAAAGGTCCTAAGCTAGCTAGCGAACGAAATCCAAGACAACTTGTAAGATAAAAAGAACAAAAAAGGACCTGCACATTCTATTCTCTTTTGGAAAGAATCCATGCCAAGCATGAGATTTTGTTCCATCCAAAAGACAAAACTCAAATTAGAATATGGAAACAAATTTCAGAATTAATATAAATAGCGAAACATAGGACCAAAATAAAATCACATAACAATATGACTACAGCTAATTCTTACTCTAGAGTTTAAACAGGTAACATCATTCATATTTACTTGTCATCATTCTTTTCTAAGATGTCTTGAAGAAGCTGATTTTTCTAATTTGTATATAGTCACACTATGACAGTTGTCTATACTCATTCGTATGGAAAATCAAATGCAAACATGGTGTTAAAGACTAGGAGAATCTACCAGGAAGACGAAGCCAAGAGTAGCGAAGATCACTTGGATAACTTCACCAACTATCCCTGAGATTCCCCCATCCTCAGATTCACCATCACCACCACCACTAGAGCCGCCACCACCTCCACCACGACCACCGCCGCCACGACCACCGCCAATCTTACCCTCTTCTTTGTAGTATTCTTTTTTAGCAATTGTCTGCTTTAGTTGTTCCTCTATGGATAACTCCTTCTTGGGATTCCCTGCTGCCTTCTCCATAGCATTCCAAGGAGTACCCTGTAATAACCAAGCCACGTAAATATGCGATAAAAGTGTCACGCTGTAAGAAAAAGACGCATAACTTATTTCACACTGTTTTATGCCTCAGCGTATGCAACATGTAAGTTTGTAAGGGTACAACTAACTAATTAAAAATACACACGGCATATACATAGCGTCTTTGGTTCAATGAAAGGGGTAACTGTACTTCAGTACTTGCTATTAGCAATAGCCAATAGATCTGTCAAATTTAAAATGTAGCAAAACCTAAGGTCCTTGTTTCTCGAGTGATATAAAAAAGAAAAAAAATATCCTCTTGGAGACGTAGGCTTGCACGCTTACCTAAAAAATTGCAGAGTTTCAGCATATCACATATCTTCAACCCAACTGAAAGTACTGACTATACATATAAAAAAAAATTAACAGATGCACCTCAAATCACTCCATTACTTTCAAACTTCAGCCTTTAAGGTATCTACTTTGTGGTTTAAGAAAAGCGAGTTAAATTGTACTTAGTATAGAACTATTAGAATAGATATGTCAAATACATTTAGTTACAAATTGTGAAGGTCTTCACTTCTTCTTTGAATGGTAAAAAAAGACAATATATATTGATATAAAATTGAATTTCTTGTGGAAAGATACAGGAGTACACCATAAACGAGAATCAAATTTCAGCATATCATGTATTTTCACCCCAAATGTGAGTACTACCTATATAAAAAGATACAAATTAACAAACTCGCCTCAATTCACTCCATTGTTTATTTAAGCTTCATCGCTAAAGGCCAGGGGAGGAGGATGGATTTGAACTTCTTCAAGTGGCCAAAGTACTTTGGGGTGATTTGAGATGGTGCGAGTTTTTTTGTGTGTGCATGTGTCTTTGTGGTGGTTTTATTTTAACGGCTTGAAGTTATATTATCATTCAACTCAATCAAAGAAAGAAAATCAAAATGTACTATCCATGATATTTGAATTCTAGTATTATTGCAGCAAAAAGAAACAAAAGGCAAGAGGAAGGTCGCAAAACAACTTCTAACAATTATGCACCACTAGATGATGAACTGGCACCGAACCTCTCATATTAAAAAAGTCATAACACCTTAGAGGCGTTTCTATTCTTTCGACATAAAGAGAGAGAGATGTACAAATTTTAATTTTATAAATTATGGTTCTTGTTGACTCGTCAGCTTGTTAACTTGTGGAAAAATAATTAGACTTTCAGCAGCTGCAAGACAAATTCACTCCACTTCAATATGTTTCTTTCAACATTCTCCCCATCTTAACTTAAAACTGAATCATGACAACTGTTTCCCCCCCTCATCAATTTCCTCAAAATGCAACCAAAATTTTTATGGGAGCTACCTCCTTATTCCTCAATATGTTTTCAAACAAAATATTCTTTAAAAAACGGGAAATCAAGCTCTCTGGTTTAAACTACTATAATGTGTCAGATTCCTTTTTAAGCAGTGAAACATAAAATTTGGTGTAAATGAGGCACTGTCAACTACATAAAAAATAGGTCCAGCAAGACTCGTTTATCATTTAACTTTCACCCTACCTTCAATTAAACAAACACTAGAAATGCTTTTCAATTTCGAATAAATTTCATTAAGTTGCAATCAAGCAATATATAAGAGCCACCTCCTCAATATGTCTTCTTAAATCTTATTCTTACTTAAAAACAGTAAAGTAGGTTCTTTAGTTATTAAGACTGCTATAATGTGTCATATCCCTTTTAAGCATTTAGACTAGAAGTTTGGTGTAAAATAAATCACATAGACCTTGCTTGATTGCAGCTTTCAACTAAGATCGTTTGTGTCTTTGCTTATAAGCATGGATTTGGTTGACCTGACCTTCTAGTTTTTGGCCTGACAAATCTATAGACTTTAACCTAGACGAGCCCGGGTTTTCTGAGTCTTAAAACCACAGCTTATTTTCCAATAGCTGCAACCAAACGAGCCCTTAGGAATCGAACAACACGACATACATAAGATGAAGAAAACTTCTCACCTCACTGGCAATTCCCGACTTTCCATTATAACCGATAACACGAATGGGACCGTGTTGCCGAAGTTTTATTGTGCGAGGAGCAACCGCTAAAGAGAGCTTAGGAATATTATTATAGGCCCTTGAGAAACTGACGTGGTTACGAGATACATTAATTCCAGTATATCTATTCCTGGGGATGATGATGAGTGGGTATGCTTTGAGTTGAGTGCAGCTCATCTTTATAAAGAGCTATTTTACTTCATAAAATGTACATAAAGCTCAAGTACACAATGTTCCTCGTGTATAGCTGCATATAAAACAGATATGTAATTTCACCATATCCAACTATCCAGAAAAAAAAAAGGAATGGGGAAAAATTGAAACAATCATTAACTTGCAATGCAGGTAAAACTTGCGAGCATACATATAATGATAGAATGAATAAATGAGCAGCTCATGCCAACACCGCATATGGCCAATAAAGTTGCAAACCTAAATTTGTTGGGAATGATGAAAAGGAAAGCACTGGAAAGAAAAAAGCATAAGGCTAAAATAGCCATGTTGCTTTTGAAAAACAATACAAGGAAAGATGGGAAAACAAGATATAAGGGAGCATACAAATCATCACTACACATTGGGAAACTGGTTGACATAAATCAGTTTTAATCAATATTAGATATAAAGGGACTTCGACAGAAATTTCACATAGTTTGAAGATTACATATATGCTTACTATCTACAGCCGGAAAGGTTGAAAAATCATGTAAAAACCGTCTGTATGTATTGTATCTTGTAAACCATGCATATTTAAATTACGTTTGAACACGCATCTAATCTAAAAATTGTCACAAAAAAAGACGACATGTAGACTAATTTCATCACAGTTCTGCAAAACACCAAACCACCAAGTAAAACTCCCTAAAACGTTGTTTTCATTTTTTTAATTAGTCCCAAACACACAAAATTTGAATATTAACGATCACTTTCATTACGAATCATGATCATAAACCTAATATTTTTTCCCTTCAAAGGTGACAAAGAGCTATCAATATAAGCATTATATGATACATATAATATATTCTCAGTTAAGTTTTTATTTACACCTTCTTCCTATTAGATAGTTTCAAAAGACAAAACTTGAGATTCATAAACCCAATTGTAAATTTATCTTTTTCTTTTTAATGAGAAAAAAATATTACTAAATTTTGCAACTAAACAATCCTAATCCTAGTTATTCAATAACAAATTATAAAATAAAAAAAAAAACAAGATGAAACAAATAAACTTTACATCTAAATACAATATATATATATATATATATATATATATATATATATATATATATTAGAGACATAGGCTTACATGGTAAGAGAGAGAGAAAAGACAACCTAAGATTAAATGAAAAGGTTGGGTGATAACAAAGAGATAAAAAAGCTAAAGTTTTTAATATAAAGTATAAACTACACCTTGTATTTTGTTATCTTAATATTTGACCACTCATTTTGGTTTTTGGACAAATTTTAGCCTCTTTTTGATATTATTGTATTCCATTGCTTTTGTTTATCTTATGTTTTTTTTTAATCTTTCTAGTGTCATGTTTTTTGTTTCTTTTCTTTGTTTTTTTTTTCTCTTTTGTTTGTGGGGAAGTGGACTATTGTAAAAGAAATAAGAAATTAAAAATTGTCGTCGAAAAGATTGATAGATAAAGAGTAAAAGTATGATGGGTTATGATTTCTCCTCTCAAAACAGCCACCTCACTCAGATGGCATATTGAAAATATTTTTTTGAAAAAAAACGATATGAAATATTGATTTTTTTTTTGTCCAATAGAGGTGTAAGGGTGAATTTTGTTACGCCGAACTAATGTGTTTTACCGGCCATTGAATCCACCCTAAGATGTTTGAGATTGTTTGTTTAAATTTTAATGTTTGTGATCTCATGTTGTTAATTTTGGGAGACTCTACGTATGTCAAACAAAAGGATCGAAAAAAGAATTAAAAAAAACGACAACTACCCAACTAACCCTTGTCGATGTCGAGATGCATGTAAAGTGGCCAAGAAGTTTGTTGGTCATGCTATAATCATGTGTCAAGTAATTCAAGCGAGCTGGAAAACCAACATTGTTAAACTTATTGGAAATAATCTGATAAAAAGTTGTACGACGAAAAACCGAAAAGTAGTCATAAACATGGAAAATCTTACGAAAACATAAAACTAGTTGAACAAAAATATTTATGTTAGAAACATATTTGGTTTGTTACAATAAAAAAAAAAAAACTCAAGAAAACATATAACTCTAAAGTATTTAGACAAACATCCAACCTAAAAGTAATGCCATTTTAAAACCGAACTTGAATATTCTACACCAGAGTTAAACAGTGTTTTAAAAGGTGCGTCTAGACACAAATTAAGCGGAGTCTAGAGGGCTAAGATACTAGGCGGGGGATTAGCCTAACATGAAGTTGGTCTTACACTTTTTTATACACCAGAGTTAAACAGTGTTCTAAAAGGTGCGTATAGGCATAAATTAAGCGGAGTCTAGAAGGCTAAGATACTAGGCAGGGATTAGCCTAACATATTGGACTGACGTTCGTCGTGCGCCTTTTTATACACCGGAGTTAAATGTTACTTATTAACCAAAGGATATAAATCTTTGCAAAACATACATACTATATGGTGTTATTTGCATTTTTCAATTTAATATTTCACAAACCTTAAATCAAAATCACAATTATTTTCTTTGTATCTCTCTCTGTTCACTGTTCCAATGTATCAAAAACCTTTAAAATCATATTTCATAAACCTTAAATCAAAATCAAAATCAAAATCAAAATCAAAATCACAATTATTTTCTTCATCATCTCTACAAACAATTAAAAATTCACAAAGTAAATCAATTTCAGACCCACTCTACACTTTTTTACCCAAAACCCAAAATCCTAATAACCTTGTAGACCTCATTTGCACCAATCTTAAAAACCATCAAAATTGTCAATTTAATATTTTTAATGACAAAAACAACCCAATTCCTCATCTGGGCATCCCTCAAAATCCCAAATTTAGACAATTTAATAACATAAATGAAATAAAAAGGAAAAATTCTCATCTGGGTACTCCTCAAAATTCCAAATTTAGCTTTTTTAATGACAAAAATGAGATAAAAGGGTCTTTTTCTCATCTGGGTACCTTTCAAGATTCCAGCTTTAGTGTCTATGAGGACACAAAAGGTATAATTTCTCATCAAAATATTAAATTTAGCATACCTGAGGACCTTAGAGGGCTAATTCCTCACTTGGGTACCACGGAAATTTCTCGGGTTTTGCTAAGGTGTCAAGCTGAGCCTTTTCAAGCTGTTACCTTTTTTGATTGGGTAAAAAATGATTTGTGTATAGAACCGTCTACGCGTAACTATTGTTTAGTTTTGCACATTTTGGCTTGGTCTAGGAAGTTTTCGAAGGCGATGGAGGTTTTATGTGAGTTGGTAGTTTTGGAAAACATAGACGTTTTCAAGAGCTTGGTTTTGTCTAGTGATGAGTGTAATTGGGACCCCGTTATATTCGATATGCTCGTTAAGGCTTACGTTAAAATGGGTATGGTTCGAGAAGGTTTGAGGGCGTTTCGTAAAATGGTGAAGTTTGGTTTTTCACCTCGTGTCGTTACGTTGAATCGTCTTTTGGATGGGCTTTTGAAGTTGGACCGTATTGACGAGTGTTGGAAAGTTTACGATACCCTGAGGAATATAGAGGTGCACCCAAATTCGTATACTTATAATATAATGACTCATGTTATTTGTAAAGGCGGGGATGTTGATAAAGTGAACGACTTTTTGGAAAAGATTGAAGAAGATGGGTTTGATCCGGATATCGTTACGTATAATACATTGCTTGCTAGTTATTGTAATAAAGGGAAGATGAAAGATGCATTACATTTGTATAAGATTATGTATATACGGGGTGTTTTGCCGGATTTGGTTTCTTATACTACGTTGATGAGTGGGCTATGTAAAGAAGGTAGATTAAAGGAGGCTCACGAGCTCTTGCATAGGATAAAGCATAGAGGATTAGCTCCTGATATTTTCACATACAATACTCTGATTTGTGGCTATTGTAAGGAAAAAATGTTGCATGAGGCTAAGTTATTGTTGAAGGACATGCTCGGTAATGGCATTTTACCTGATGATTTTACTTGTTGGACTATAGTAGAAGGATATGTGAAAGATGGTAAGCTGCTTTCAGCTCTTAATGTGGTTGTTGAACTAGAAAAATTTGAAGTTTCAATCTCGCGGGATATGTATACGTATCTAATAATGGCCCTGTGTCGGGATAATAGGCCGTTTGCAGCTAAGACTCTTTGCGAAAAATTGACTCGGCTTGGCAATGAGCTGAAAGAGGAAATTTACAGTGAGCTGATCACTTCTCTTTGCAAGTTAAATTTTATAGACGAAGCATTGCAATTGAAATCCGAGATGGAAAACAAGAAATTGAAACCTAGTTTAGTTATATATAGAGCTCTTATTGAGGGCTACTGTCGAATGAGTAGAAGTTTGGAGGCCGAGGCTTTATTTAGAGATATGGCGAAATTTGGTACTTGTGCTGATATTGAAACTTGTAGAGTACTGATAAATGGGCTATGCAAAGAAGGGGAAGCCGATAAAGCGGAATCTTTTTTAGTTTTAATGGCTGAGGAATTTCGAATTTGTGATACTGAGTGTTTAAACACGGTTATTGAAGTTTACTCTGTGGCGGGTGATGTGGCGAAGTTGGTGGAGCTGCAGGATAGGACGAGAAAACTGGGATTTTCGCCAAACAGCTTAACCTTAAAATACATGATAAGTGGTGTTTGCAAATCGAGAAAGATCTGAAAAGGGAACGCGATAAATTTGGGAATTGAGAAAGAGGTGGTTGATCCGAACTACGATTTCCAGCCGATGAGAGCACCACGTCAGCATCAATTGGGTGTGGTTTCGGTGAAAGGCGGAGAAGCTAGGGGTTGGAACTCTGCTGGCTCACTAGTAAGGTTCATCCCCCTATCTATATATACAAATTAATAGACGTATATGTATAGATACAATGGAGGAACCAGGAATATTCCAGGATAGGAGCTGTACTCGATATATAGAGCTTATTTATTGTTTTTGTTGTTAATATGGTTGTATGTATTGTGTGTGTGTGTGTGTAGATACAATGGGGGAGCAATGAATTTTTGTGGGAGGAGATTAAATACGTAATGGAGCTATAATTGTGTAGGATTGTGCGAAAACTACCAGAATTGACAAATTTATAATAATTAAGCGGGATAGATTCATCTTTCTATGTATACGTGTGTATAGATACAGTGCCCAGACCAGAGATGTTGCGTGGAGCAGATAATTTAATATATGGAGCTATCTTCTGTTTATTATTGTTCTTACGTTTCTGTGGCATATATAGAACTGGCTGAATTTAGAACAAAATAGGAGGTACATGGATTTGCCTCCTATTGCTATCAGACTAAAATTTATCTCTCTATATATGTGTTGTGTAGGTACATACAGTGTCAGGACCAGAAATGTTAAGGGGAGGAAATGAAATTCGTATATGGAGTTGGTTTTTTATCTAATTGTGTTTTGGGTTGTGTGGGAATTACTAGAATTAACAAGTTTAGAATAATATAGGTGGCAAATTCGAATTTTCCTGTGAGTGATTTGTGTGATGCACCAGATACAGAAAACGAATGCAATCACTGTCACTGTCTTATTTAAACCTTTTTTCCTCCCTGATGTGTTATGATCATGTTCGTATAAATCATTGATATTAAGTGTACGTTACTGTCACTATCTCGACCTGTTATGATCATGTGATATGTATTACGTACTGTAAAATTACATCAAGTTCTTTCATTTTGTTTGGTTCCTGTTTAACGGTAATAAGTGAATCAAAATACTTGATAGTCTTACTTCATTTGAAATGGTTTGAGAACTGAGAAGTGGTACTTTTAATCTATGTGGACTGCCTACCATTCGAAAGGCTTTCTTTTCAAGGTTATGGCGCTTGAATTCACTTTTGTTCTTTTCGTCTCTTATTTAATCTTAATGGGTTGGATGAATTATTGGTGATAGTGATTTGTTTTTTCTCTTCTGGTTCTTGCTTAATTCTTTTTTTTCTGGTGTTGAATGCAGAACTACAGCTCCCTTGATTCGATTGAACCTGCAAAAGGTGTTCCGGAGAAAGATCATATAGCTAGCAATGCAGCTTTGATATCTGAGATTTGATAGAACAATTGAAAAGAAAGTGGATAAATTCATGCATGCATTAGAAGGTGTTAGTGCGAGAATATGCCAGCTGGAGAGTAGGTCCGGCAATCTTGAAAGTTCAGTTAATAATTTGAAGATCACTTAATCTGGGTAGTACATACGGAAAATTGAGGCCGCTTGAAAATATTTTGAGAGAGTTAAAAGTGTTTTTTCTTTCTCGTGCCTGGAGTTATTTGGTCTGCATGGTTGGAATGTAATATCTAATAAGAAGGGGTCAGGAAAAAGGCGAAAAATAAATTGATCAAAGATGAAGCAGGATGTTAACTTACCAACTTGGAAGATAAAGTGAAGTTTGCTTAGAATATTATAATTATTAGAGAATATCAGGGAGGGGAAAGTTCGCCTCGAGGTCAAGAACGACGAAGATGCCATATACCCACTTCAGTGGGCAATTATCCATCCTGGAAATATAAATAAGAATATGCTTATATAGCAAATATGCTTACTGAACTAACAACTATGCTTTTATAGTCATATTTCCGCTCTTTAATGACAGATAATGTATGCATTATTTCAGTTTGTCAAATATCATTATCCGGTGATTGGCCATCGAAATTTCTAGCGCGTTAGAATTATTTTAAATTTCTTTCAATACGAAAAGCTATTACAAACATGGGCGAACACCGAAAGGGGGTGAATATACTTGCTGACAGTTTTCTGTCTTATCAGACGGAAGGTTTTTTTTTCTATGTTGTGAAACCAAATCAGCATTGTTCCTTTTTCACTTCTGCAATTAATCCTGACTTCTAAAGTTTCACTAGGCAAGCTCTTAGGCTTCATTTTCTTGTAGCTTTGAAGCAAATCGGCTTATATAATAGCGTTAGAGAAAAAAGTTAAAGTTGAGCAAATCTAAAAAATTCTAGCTTTTGGCGGGGGATAAAAAACAGAACATCTATGCTTTTAAAGCTGCTCAACCAAATTCAGCACAACTTTGAAGCCAAAAGAGAGCTTAAAAGCTGGAAATAAAAAGGTTCTTAGTTTTACTACATTGTTCGGTTTACTGTTTTATAATTTATGGGGTAAAGATCACGCTGGACCAAATGACAGTTTTCCCAAATCATCAAAATACTGGAATTCATGGGAACATTATAACAAGCCACTAAAACAAAAAGTGTAAAAACATATTTCAAACAACAAAATTAAAACGAATTTCAAAACAGAAAACAGGGAAGAAAAGAAAACAGAGTAATTTGATTTTTTATTATCATTCAGTAGTTCACCAATATGCCCGTCACGTCGGGAAAAAAATGGGTCGGATCATGCCAGGATTTTCGGGTTACTGCCCCAGCCATGAATGAAGTAAAATCCGAAACATTATGGGGTCCAATTTTAATTAACAGAAATTTAATATACAGAATGAGAAAGTCATGCATATAATGGTCTGGATGAAGTGTTCAGTCTCACTCTCACATATTGTGATTTAACTTTTTTTGATCAAAATCACCAATCTTATATGCATGGGAGAATAAAATCAAAATAGTATTGAGAAAAAACATCATATAAATAGAAGAGTGAGTAACTTTATTGTTCCCACATCTCAAATAACTTCATTATTACCAAAAACTTAATTTCTTCATTATACCCGTCACGTATCTCACCACTATACCCGTCTTATATCATCATCTGATCCAACGCTCCCATTGCTCCCGCAATGATGCGCACATGGGAGCGAGAGGAGTGATGGATCACATGATGTAAGCCATGATGATCAGAAAGCGAGGGGAGCCCTCCCCATGAAGCTATTCAAGTTGTTGATGTTGTTTCGAGGACAACACCTTCGGAGAAAAACATACGTAACCTGATTATTGGCACTTATGCTTTATGTTTTTCTTTTAAGAACGAAATATATTTGTACTTTACTTACCGCTGTAGCTCAGTTTGTCTCCCAATTTACATAAATAGCAGTAGTAGTTATGTACAGAATAAGTTAATTATTTTCCTTCCAAACAAGAAGCCAATCTTTGCCACTCGAAGCTTATCCGATCCCATATGTAACCCCCCCCCCCACCCCCCCCCCCACCCCCCCCAATATCTATCTTAATCAGGAAAAAATTACTACGAATTTCAAAACCTTTTCAATTGTAGACAAAACCTCTAGAAAAGTGATTTCATTGATTATGATTTGCATCAAAAATCCAAATCTTTTAAAAATGTTTTTCAAGAGTTTTAATTGCAGAAAATTTATAGTTTCATATTAGTTTTAGCTTATGGCTCATGTGGTTATGAGAAATTTTTGTAAAAGTAGACGAATTTCTTGAAACTGTAACTGCAATTTTAGAAGATGTATAAAAACTGTTGAACACTTTTTTGAAATTAACTACTCTATATTGGCTTGTAGAGTCAAGTCTACATGGGAAAAAGAAGAAATTTAAAATGGTTGTACTTGATGTGCTTTGTTATCCTTTCTTTGTTGTTTTTGGTTTTGCTCTAAATGACAGTGTTCACCGGGACACAGTTCATTTTAGAACACTTGTTGCTTTTTGTGTCCTAAATTTTGGTTTATTTTACTGCTTCTTTTTAATAGTTTGTTTTGTATGAGCTTTTGCTCTTCAGGTGAGAAAAGATTTAGATTTGTTACTTTTTTCTTCTTCTTTTGCAAACTTTTTTGCATATATGAGTATTAGTATAGGTTTTTGTAACTTATAGTAAATATAAGGTGGTCCTCATACCAATCAATCAAAATTCTGACGGGTGTTTTGCCAAATTAACATTTTTCTAACTCAAATTTACAATATGCCGATGTGAAGTATGTTCCTATCTAAGTACATCGGTTTCACGAATTTGGGTCATATGAGAAAGTTGTTTTTCTGGTACACTGGAGGCCGAGGCCAACGGAAACGGAAAACCTTGCAACTTAAAATCTTATTACAAAACTACTTTCTCCCAAATGGAGCTTCCATTGTGATGACAGATATGATAGTTTCAGGAGGTTCTTCCGATTCATGCATCTCGATTTTTTGATTCCTCGCTATTTGGGTCATATGAGAAAGTTGCGAGGAAGGGAATTTAGGTTTGGGTCATAACTCATGCGAGAGAACATTATTTTTTTACAGCTGAGAATTAAAACTTGCAAGTAAATGACGATGATCAAGGTCAACGTATCGTGGACAAAAGAGGTAAGAAGGAAAGGGGTAGTAAAAGAGAGACATATCCCTACATGTTACTGAATAAGTGAACTACAATAAGAATTAAAAAAACAGCAGGTTGATTAAAAAAAAAAAACAGGTCAAAACCGGTGACTGAAAATTGACGACGTAAAAATTGAGGGTGGCAAATTACTATTTTTGAAATCGTGAATTTGCATAGAAATAGTAATAAAGATTGCTACAAAAAATATTTACTCACCGATCCGCGGAAGGAGAAGGGAGAGAAGAGGAAACTCGGGAGATAGAGTTGTGAGTGGTCGGAAAAAAGAGCATGGTATGACTTATTACGATTAGTTTTTTATATTATACAAAAAGTTTTCCGATTTAATATCTTGCAACTGGCGCCTTTTGCATGCGACTTTGTATAGAAAATTAATAGAAAACATAACATCTGCAACACACGAGAGCTTAACTGCAGGCTGACTGCTCAATTACATTTTAAGATCTGGCAACAGAAGTTTCCATGACAAAAAATTGTTTGACTAGAAAAGATACAAGGCAACCCTTCGCTGCACCATGAAGAATCCTTCACTAATCACCACCTGTAACATCCCGAATTTTTATAAGTAATTTTATTTATGATTTAATTTATCCAAAAACGTTTTATTCAAATTTTACCAAAAACCGGTCACTCGACTAATTTTTAGCCAAAAACCGAAACTCTTCCGAAAAACTTTATTTTAAAAACCTGTTACTAATTTTACTAATAAAAAGGACCCAATAGATTTGTTTCTAAAGATTTGTTATTTTTGAGTAGTAAAACTATATTTTTGGATTAAGAGTTATCTTTTAGAACTTTGGGGACCAAATAGTTCGCTTCCACAAACTATCTAAAAACAGTTTTTCTAAACCTAAAAATCAGCCCACTTTCATTCTTTAAACCTAAAAACAAGAGAGAACAAGAGAGAAAAGAGAGAAAAGAGAAGAAGAAGAAGAAGAAGAAGAAGAAGAAGAAGAAGAAGAAGAAGAAGAACGTTAGCGGATTATTACCGGAATCATCTCCTCTACACGCTAAGGTAACGGGGGTTATCCATTGAGACTAGACGAGGGTGTATGTTAGGATTATGTTTTACGATTATTGTTAATTGGGGTTTTTTGCCTTTTATCTTAAATATGTTCTTAATTGGTTAATTGGGTTTATTTGTTGGATGTTTTAATTCACTTGTTTGATTTTGGATTTAGTCTTTTGATTTCGGATTAATGATAATATTAATGGGTTGCGTGTTATATGCGTTGATTATGTATTATTATGGTCGTTGATAGAATTGGGTAAATTATTGTTGAATAAAGATGAGTTTTATATTATGCATACAAGGTGTTTATTAAAATGCCTGAATGGGTTTTTATGTTGTTGAAGTGATTGGCTAGTTGTGAATCTAGCATCTATAATTATGGTTATGTTGTATTACGTTAAGTGACGTATGAGTTTATGTTAGTTGAATAGTATAATATTATTGGCCGAGGCCTTAATATTTATACGTATGAGATGCTGTTATTTGAATGATTTTATATTATTGGCCAAGGCCTTGTGATTTAGCTGTAGTGGCAATGGTCTCTGTCTCTCCCTAATTCCGGGGACAGAAGACGGCCGAGGGGATAGGGAATGACTCGTCTTACGGACCGGGGCGAGTGGCGTTAGAGGTCCCAGTGTGCACTATATTTACTTTTATGTTAGCAATGGTCTATGTCTCTCCCTAATTCCGGGGGCATAAGACGGCCGAAGGGATAGGGAATGACTCGTCTTACGGACTGGGACGAGTGGCGTGAGAGGTCTAAGTGCGCACTATAAATCTACTTTTATGTTGCAATGGTCTCTGTCTCTCTCTAATTCCGGGGACAGAAGACGGCCGAAAGGATAGGGAATGACCTACCTTACGGATTGGGGTAGCTGGCGTGAGAGGTCCATGTATGATGTTGATGTGTATTTAATTTATCGTAGTTGTAGAATGTCATTATATTTCTCTTTATACGTCGGTTATCATAGTCGTAGGATTAGTGAGCTCTTCCATTTATGGGATGGAGTGACGGTATTTGTTGTGCCGTCCCGTCTAGTTATGTGCTTGGGACTCACCGTTACAATTTTGTATTTCAGGTACCAATTAGGTTGGCATGTTTGGATAAGAGCTGTTGCATTGCAACATCATGGGCTTGGGGCTTTCGCTTTCCTTTCATTTTTATTATATTTTGAGGTTGTAGCCTACGGGCAAATTATTCGTTTAGTATTCTTTTTTTTTTTTTTTAGTCTGTCAAAACCTTTTTGCTTGTAGCCGTGTTTGACAACATTTTTATTTAATTGTCAATTGTTCCTTTAGCTCGTTAGTGTTTTCTTTTAAATTTTCAAATTTTGTACCAACAGGTTCTACTTTCTTTTGTTTTAAAAAGGTCATGCCTCGATGTCCGTTTATAGGATTTTGGGGCGTGACAAGTTGGTATCAGAGCTAACTAGGTTCTTGTATACTTTGGGACGACGGGAAGATGGGTAACCATTGGACCAAGATCCATTGTATCAATTTTTACAAAACTTTTTCCAAAAACTTAAACTTTTTCTAAAAACGGTGGGGTTGCATTTAGCTTAAGACATGTAGCTTGAAGTTTGTAGTAGTTGATGTAAGGAAAGTCCACATGTGAGGCAAGTTGGGGACAATGAGGACGCTCGTTGATCCCGGCTCGCCAAACTAGTGGGTAGACCTCTCGTCGGTATGTGTGAAGGAATACCTTAGCGATGTGGAATTCTAGAGTATGCGAGGACGCTCGGGTGCTTTAGGCTAACGTATCGTGATGGGTTATCCCTCGCATTTTTGTGTTGATTGTATGCGTGTGTAAATTGTTATAGTGTGTATGAGGTGTAAGTTGTATGTCAAGTAGTAACGATATATTAAAGTGCGAGAATTGTGAAGTTGATGATTTTACGTAGTGCGTTTCCATATTATTAACATGTGTGTTAATGTACATTTTATGCGAATGGATGTTGATTGCAATAAGTTTGTGGACTTAAATGGGTTATTTGTGTGATATATGCCATATAGGATATTACAAGTGTTGAGAAATTTTGCGTTTTTTTTAATCTTTATTTTCTGCTGTTTAACGATTGGTCGTCTGTAAAAACGGCCGGTCGAATTTTGCAAACGCTACTGGAACAAAAACGATCGGTCATTTCCCAAAACGATCGGTCGAAATTCTTCAGAATTTTTTTAGACCCTACTGGAACAAAAAACGATCGGTCGTTTCCCAAAACGATCGGTCGAAATTCTTCAGAATTTTTTCAGACCCTACTGGACCAAAAAACGACCGGTCGTTTTGTCAAAAACGATTGGTCGTTTTCTGGCAAATTTTGCGGTTTTTCGCTAAACTTCAAACGCTCGTAACTCCTTCGTTTTTACTCCGAATTTGATTCCGCTTGAAGCGTTGGCTTCGTATTTCAGTGCTCTATAATTATGAAACTTAGAAATCTTGATAAAATTATTACCATGAAAAACGAGCTTTTATCATGATTTACATGTTTTGTTAATTATCACGTAATGTGCGGAATGTTGTATTGTATGATTAGCGGAATTTGATGTCTTTGCAAATCATTATAATATGTTATAATATATATATATATATATAAATACATGTATTAGAATGAAAAAAAAAAGAAAAAGATTTGGTTAGATTTTATTAGTTGGAAAACATGAATGTTTAATTACGTGTTGTGAGGTCGTGTCCTAAATTCATTAGTTTTATAAGTCGTTTGTGCACTTATTTCTTCCTTATAACATCATTCTACTCTTTTAGACATTGAATATAAATTTTTTTCTTGGTTAGATGGTAAGCTAGTGTTTTATATATATGTTTCACATTTAGCAACTATTTTCCTTCACTCGATAGAATGATAACCGGGGACTTAGATATTTTAGGTTTTAAGTTAATTGTCCCTACATGAAGAATCTCATTTGATATTGTATAATGTAAGACTATACTATAATGTAAGACTTAATTTAGTTGAGTTGGTTTGGTGTCCATATTTAAGAGGAATTACACACAGCTAAGTTCATATGTACTAAATTCAAGGTCGATATAAGGGATTTTTAATAGATTTTATTTTTATAAGATTAACTATTGAAAACTTAAGAAATATATCTGGTGTAGCATGCCCCTATACAAGTTAAAATGTTTGCGTTTGTAAACTATTATAGGTGAGACAAAGTTTTTTTTTAAAACATTTTCTTATTATTTCTATTAATGGATTGTACGTTAATGAAGTCACTGGTTTGGTATATATAAATAAAATTGTAGTTAACTATTGCGGCGGATTGTAACTAACAAACAAAAGGGCATGATAGGATATATTTATTTATTTTATGGATTTTTTTTTTTTGAGTAGAAGTTTTCGACACCTATAAGAGAACCTCGATTATGGTAGTTTCCTTCTAATTTTTGTAATTTAATATTGTCCATGGATTACCTTTCGGTGCCGACTTTTGCTTAGAGTTTCAATGAAATGATACGTTAGGTTATTTTCAATTCGTTTGACCACTGTAAAAGATGTTTAAGCTATAATTAGGATCCAAACTTGAGATTTAATTTGTGTTTAAAGTGTTCAAATAATAAGTGAACTAGCATTATAGTTGTCCTAGTTATTTCGAGTAAATCTCTTTGGTCGGATTAGTTGCAAAGTTTCAACAAGTCTTGCACTTTGATTGAGAGCATGTATTACATGTGAATTTGGAGTGGTATTTTGGGACTAAATATAAATTATTAGGTTTTGCGCTTCTTATTAATTAAAGATTGTTTTGTTTAAGAGAACATGGCATAAAGGGAGATTGGTATTATTTTTGGGTGGTGGTCTAGATGCTAAAACTGGATTGTTTGATAAATTAGAAACAAAATGGAATGTTAGGCCGGTTAGCACCATTATTATTATTATTTTATCAGAGCGTGCAGCGGAAGCACATGAAATAGATATAGATGTATAAGTAATAAATGTTTCGGAAAACGATATGGAAACAAGTTTTGGAATAGGTTTGGTTATCTTACGGTATAAATATCAATAATAGTTGTTTGAATTTGAACCATCCCAGAGGTTAATTATCAGTTCAAGGAAAAACATGGTAGGAACAAATTTATTTTTATTTTTACCAATTAAAAGATTAGCTTACCTCATGTGTTTTGCTTTCATGATGTACACTTTGTTATTAGCATTGATGATGACTAAAATCAGAATTTGGATTAAGAATTATGTAGACAGGAGTTATAGAGTTTTGGAATTATGATTGATGGGAGTTATAGAATTTGGTAATTAATGAGATAATAAACGATCGGAAGTGGTAAAAGTTTGACCTTAGGAATTTACGTTAGTATTTTTCCATCATAATTTTTCAAGTTTCACAAGGATAATGATGATATTATTATTAGTAATTTTAATCTCAAATGAGTTTCCAAGATACCTTTTATTATACTTCTTTTATATAGTGTATGCTACATGCACACACAAGTAACTGTTTTGGAGACCGGTTGGTTAAAGAAATTATGTGAGCTGATTTAATCACGTCTAAGAAAGCATATATAATATTATTCAGAAACATTATCTTTTTTTTTTCAAGATATTAAAGAAATAAAGTTTCGGGACGAAACTTCTTTAAGTGGTGTAGAGTGTAAAATCACGTATTTTAATTTAAAAATTTTATTTTGAATATTTATTCTTCTAAATAATTACTCATGTGACTATTTTGTTTTCATAAGTAAGAATACTAATGTTTAGTTGTTTAAGTGATTTAAGGAACTTACGGTTACACGTTATCAAAGCTATAGAGTTTTAAAGGATTTAGAGGTATTTAATTGGTAAAATAATTTACCATGGATTGATACGTGGTAGTACTTTTAGGGATTAACTGGTAAGAATTGGGCCTAGTAATTATGTAATTTACTTCGGTTAGAAATATTGAATTGTATAAACGTATGATTAGGAATAATGGTGTAAGTTATAGGTCTTTGAATGCCTCACTAAGATGATTAATGACATGATTTGATTGTATTCATATATAAAACCGATGCCTTGTCTGAAGAGTAAATGTCAATTAAGAATAGTAAATATTATCTTGAGTTTTCTATAACGAGAGGTTTGTATTTATTCCTATAACTACTATGCGTGGAATATTTAAGGAGAAATAATGTTACATGTATTCAAAGAGTTTCTGTTGCTAGCAATTTATTAAGGAGTTAACCTTGCATGAGAAATTGAAACGGAAGTAATAAATTGGTATAGAATTGTAGTATAAATGCTAAGCCAATTGTCATGCCATATACACGTCCCTATAATGAATTCTTTCTTGTTAATATAGATATATACACCAGTGCAAATAAAGAAAGAAAGCTAGGTAGCATTTCCCTGATTAGATTCTATACTCCTTTACTGTATTAAAATTATATGTATGTAACGAAAGTATACAAAGATGAGAGAATTAAAGTCCTATGTTGAGCAAGGAAAAGGTTTAGTGGAAAGCTAAGCACTAGATTATTCGTTGTAGAAATGTTTCTGTTCTTTCAGATTAATATTAGGTGAGTGGGTTTTGTCTTGCTATTATAAATATTCCGTTGCAACTTTTGATAATATTTTACAGGCTCATGGGTATTATTTTTCAAGTACTAATTATATATGGACACATTGTTTTTATATTGTTACGAAAACATAGTAAATAAAAGAAAGAAAAGAATGAAAAAGAAGAAGTGATTTATATACAATGGATCTATATAAAGAGAACTAGCTTATATCTTATAAAGATAAAGGTTATATAAAGTGTATCTGTATAAGGTTTCTAAATTTATTAATTTATGATTTGCTTATGATTTGTATCTGGGACCATGAGAATAAGTCCAACGGAGAATCCCGAATAAGGGGAAGAGGAAAGTGGGGTGACGTTGGCAACTAAACGAAAGAGTTTAGTTCTCAACGGTTAACTTAGCGATTGTACATAGTTTTGTTAACCGGAACGTTTTAAGGAATAGACTCAGCCGTCATGCTGTGGTGACCTTAATTACGTAGTGCACGTATGGTTTATACACCTGAGAAAAAGATCGACGGTAAAGAGATTGAGGAAGTCAATAGGGCTTGGTACTCTAAGAAATACATGTTATCATTTTGCTTTTACCATAAAAAGAAAGAAAAAGATTTTATTATTACTATTGCGATTACATTTTTATTTTAGTTGTAAGAGATTAACTTCTTGTAATGAACGTAATTTTCGAGATTTTATTTAATGAAGTTTTTGCTAGAAATTTGAGCTTATTTAATGAGTTATTTAGCGAGTGTTTAATAATTATTTCATTTAGGCATTGTTTAGCACGTGCCGCCACACATGTTATTCAGCCGTGTGACACCCCCGGGTCTGGGTTGAGAGTTTATTTTATTTGAGTTTAGTTTACTAGAAGGACCGTATTTTGAGTGTTGTAGACGTTGTGGAGTTGTTGATGTAGAAACATGTCATCTTTGCTTACTTTATTGTCTTTTATTCAATTAGATATTGTATACAGATGGTTACTTGATTTGATGTTCTTACATGTTGGTCATTTTCTGCAGTTATGGATTGTGAAGTTGTTATGGGTTGTGAACCCTGTGTATTTTATTTCTTAAATTATGACACGAATTGTACATTTAAATTCTTACGGTTTTGTTTATATAATTTTATCATTTCTGGGTATAGTTGTTTAGAGAGGAAATTTCGGGACGAAATTCTTTTAAGGAGGGTTAGTTGTAACATCCCGAATTTTTATAAGTAATTTTATTTATGATTTAATTTATCCAAAAACGTTTTATTCAAATTTTACCAAAAACCGGTCACTCGACTAATTTTTAGCCAAAAACCGAAACTCTTCCGAAAAACTTTATTTTAAAAACCTGTTACTAATTTTACTAATAAAAAGGACCCAATAGATTTGTTTGTAAATATTTGTTATTTTTGAGTAGTAAAACTATATTTTTGGATTAAGAGTTAGCTTTTAGAACTTTGGGGACCAAATAGTTCGCTTCCACAAACTATCTAAAAACAGTTTTTCTAAACCTAAAAATCAGCCCACTTTCATTCTTTAAACCTAAAAACAAGAGAGAACAAGAGAGAAAAGAGAGAGAAGAAGAAGAAGAAGAAGAAGAAGAAGAAGAAGAAGAAGAAGAAGAAGAAGAAGAAGAAGAAGAAGAAGAACGTTAGCGGATTATTACCGGAATCATCTCCTCTACACGCTAAGGTAACGGGGGTTATCCATTGCGACTAGACGAGGGTGTATGTTAGGATTATGTTTTACGATTATTGTTAATTGGGGTTTTTTGCCTTTTATCTTAAATATGTTCTTAATTGGTTAATTGGGTTTATTTGTTGGATGTTTTAATTCACTTGTTTGATTTTGGATTTAGTCTTTTGATTTCGGATTAATGATAATATTAATGGGTTGCGTGTTATATGCGTTGATTATGTATTATTATGGTTGTTGATATAATTGGGTAAATTATTGTTGAATAAAGATGAGTTTTATATTATGCATACAAGGTGTTTGTTAAAATGCCTGAATGGGTTTTTATGTTGTTGAAGTGATTGGCTAGTTGTGAATCTAGCATCTATGATTATGGTTATGTTGTATTACGTTAAGTGACGTATGAGTTTATGTTAGTTGAATAGTATAATATTATTGGCCGAGGCCTTAATATTTATACGTATGAGATGCTGTTATTTGAATGATTTTATATTATTGGCCAAGGCCTTGTGATTTAGCTGTAGTGGCAATGGTCTCTGTCTCTCCCTAATTCCGGGGACAGAAGACGGCCGAGGGGATAGTGAATGACTCGTCTTACGGACCGGGGCGAGTGGCGTTAGAGGTCCCAGTGTGCACTATATTTACTTTTATGTTAGCAATGGTCTATGTCTCTCCCTAATTCCGGGGGCATAAGACGGCCGAAGGGATAGGGAATGACTCGTCTTACGGACTGGGACGAGTGACGTGAGAGGTCTAAGTGCGCACTATAAATCTACTTTTATGTTGCAATGGTCTCTGTCTCTCCCTAATTCCGGGGACAGAAGACGGCCGAAGGGATAGGGAATGACCTACCTTACGGACTGGGGTAGGTGGCGTGAGAGGTCCATGTATTATGTTGATGTGTATTTAATTTATCGTTGTTGTAGAATGTCATTATATTTCTCTTTATACGTCGGTTATCATAGTCGTAGGATTAGTGAGCTCTTGCATTTATGGGATGGAGTGACGGTATTTGTTGTGCCGTCCCGTCTAGTTATGTGCGTGGGACTCACCGTTACAATTTTGTATTTCAGGTACCAATTAGGTTGGCATGTTTGGATAAGAGCTGTTGCATTGCAACATCATGGGCTTGGGGCTTTCGCTTTCCTTTCATTTTTATTATATTTTGAGGTTGTAGCCTACGGGCAAATTATTCGTTTAGTATTCTTTTTTTTTTTTAGTCTGTCAAAACCTTTTTGCTTGTAGCCGTGTTTGACAACATTTTTATTTAATTGTCAATTGTTCCTTTAGCTCGTTAGTGTTTTCTTTTAAATTTTCAAATTTTGTACCAACAGGTTCTACTTTCTTTTGTTTTAAAAAGGTCATACCTCGATGTCCGTTTATAGGATTTTGGGGCGTGACACCACCACCGATACATATGATATATACTACAATATAGTGGTCGACATTGGATTAGCAAAAAAGTGCTCGCAACAGACCATCTTTGATCTTCTAAAGTTGCTTTTGAAAAGACTGTTCAGTAAGGAGGAGGGTTCGCAGCTTGTTCTCTGTTTCATCTTCCTCACGATGATATGATTATCGATAATCATCAGTTTCAACAGCTGTCTGCAACTCTGAGAGAAACAAAAGATAATGTTTAGTATATATATATGCTCGTAGTAGCGAAACATGCTGCCAGTAGGGGAAAAATTTGACAAGACTGCTCAATAATTGTCATCATATAATTACTAATTAGAGGGTCAAACTTAAAAATTGTAATAGGTGGTGAAATTTGTGATCTCTACTGGAGCCTAAGTCATGAATTTGTAGGAAGCACAACTATATAAGCAGTTCCGATGCGCAAAACCAATCACACTACAAAGCGTCCTGATAGCATTAGTTGAATTAAAATTGTGCAAACCAATAATTTAGGTTTTTAGACTAATGAAAAAATTGAACCAACTTCAATTTAGACCGCTCATATGAAGCTTGAATTGGCAACCTCGGAACTCGAAAAAGATACATACCTGTGGATTCAAGGCACTCATATGGTTAACAATATTATCCTGCAAATAAGATATTCAAGACATGCATATTAGAAAAGGAAGGTAAATGAAATTCGCTTGATAGTAAAAGTGGAGGCCTAATATCTACAAATTCACCTGTATCCACCAGAACTGAAACAATAATTTACAAATCCAGAGTATTTTTCTTAACCTGATCTAAAGGGTATTTAAGGCTTCCTAATCTACCCCCATTTGAATTTTGAACCTGTGGCCTAGATCGAAATGAATTGCAAATTTTTACCAAATTAGTAGACTCAGCAACTACGCGGGTAACACATACAAAAGAAAATGGCAACCCAACTACCCAACTAACGACTAGAAGCACAGACAAGATGAAGTCTCTCGTTTGCCTGGAGTTTCTTCTCCCTACTGTGGTGAGATGATTTTATTCACTATATTAGGTGACAAAGAGGTTTTGAAGACAAGTTTCACGTAAAACTTAACATTTTCTTCTATATTCAGCATAATTAGTAATAATCCCTCAAAGAGTTAAAAACTTAAATTATAGATCCATGTTTACCTCTAACATCCCTGGATTCTGCATCAAAATACCCAGAACACGCCGCGAAAGTCCTTTGTGAACAATCTTATTTATTGTGCCATCATCATTTACCCAAGGCAATATTGGTCTACACAACTCAGGACCGCCATGGTGAGATTCAGAGTTTTTAGCTTTAAAATTGTTCTCAGTTGATGTACTTTTCACTTGACCACTCCTTTCTACAGATTCTATATGTTGCACATCACTAGACGATATAGAAACCTCTTTAGGAAGATTTAGGATGGTAATTTTGTGAGTTTCATCATTATCTAGATGTACACCCTTAGCCGTACTAGTACAAACGTCTTCATCCAGGATGATGTTTTCATGCTGTTCTGGCTGATCATTGTCATCACCACTTTTAGAGTCCCTTGTTAACGGGACTTCAACATGTTGACTGAAGGTGACCTTTGAGGAGGTCAAGAAATACTTCGACTGATATAATGAATCAACAACATGGACAGAAGCATAAGAATTGACCTGAAGTAAAAAAGAAGAAGACAATATTATAGTTTTTGGATGTGAAAAGTAAATTTAATCATTTTGATCAATTTACCGCTGAAGTGATTTACTCCTAGTATAGAAGTAAAACTTACCTTTACAGCTCGCCCAAATGCTTCTAGTGCTTCAACTACTAGTTCCGGCACCTCTTTTTCTGAAAATAAACATCAAATCAATCTGATTAAACTTACAAAACAAGTAAGTTTTTTTTTTTTCAAAATCAAATACAATAACAAAAAGAATATTAAATCCGCCTAACTTGACAAAAACTAAACAAAAGGAGGAGAAATCTTTGCAAACCTTGTGAGTTCATGATCTTCATGACCTCTTCCATGGTCAAACCCTGATCACCAGCCTTCTGAATGTCTGAGTATAAATTCTTGAAAAGTTGAGGATGAAAAGGGTTCACTTGTTGATTAGCTGGTGAAGACATCAGATGTGTTGCATAGCTCGTCATATCTTTCCATTCCGATTCATTACCAACAATTCCTTTACCGAAGCTGCTTTGCCCATTCAAAATCTCCTCAACATGGTTTAAACTAAAGGAGGTCCCAATACTATTAGTGTTTGAAGACGTATTACCTTGATCAGCTTCACCGATAACATTATTGATACGGCCATCTTGGAGTATATCAAGAGAATCTATTTTTGATAGTCTAGCCCAACTCACCAACAAACTAATTCCAGGGAAACCTTTTTCTCGTCTATAGGAAATCTCTCCTTCTCCTGCTGATGAGATTCTGGAATCTTCAGGTTCTCCAACACCTTCATCAGGCAAGCACAGTGAAACTGAAAATTCTCCAGTAAAAACTAGGGCACAAATATGAAACAGATCCCCACACTGCAAATCGGCTGCAATAACTCTTCCCTGTTCAATTAAATCCTTCTTCTTTTCACAAATCCAGCGGTTAAATTTTGCTGCCCTTTTCCCAGTATTATACGGAAAGGGAGATGAATATATGCTGTCGAAGAATTGTTTAGAAAGCGTAAAGGGGCTACCCATGGTGCCTCCAATCTTGAACAAATAGATAATAAACAAACTTCAGAAAGAAAACACAAGTAGAAAGCATTCAAATTACATTCACATAATTGCAAAAAGAAGAGAACCCTAATCCAAGCCTGATCTTCCCGAAGCACCATTTAAAATATTTCTATTTCTTTAAGTACTATGTCTGTTCACAACCAAAAGTTTTGTAAAACAACCATTCTAAGCTTGAAACTTTCAGCTGTCAGTGAAAACGTGGAACTGATGAAATCACAGATACAAAAAGCATACATCACTGTTTCACTTCCTGATTTAAGATTGCAAAAGATGATAATAATGGTCCATATAGAGCTAATGTACATTTGAAAATTTTCTCCGAACAATAAACAGTAAACACAATGAGAGAACACGGTTAACCATTATCTTTTTCTCCCTGAGGTAAATAAAGGCAGTAAAAAGATCATGCTCTGAATAGCGGTTTAATGTTCTAGCAAGCAAGTTTCCATTAGATCAGGGGCGGACCAAGATGAAATTCGTCGGGGGGCAGTAGTGTAAATAATTATAAGTTCAAAAAAGATTCGCCGCTTGTAAGAATTGAACTCTTGACCTTTAGCTTGTTATTGACCTCCACTACCACTATGCTAGCAACACTATTGGAAATTAAGGGGAACTTTTATTGTATATATCGCGAAAAAACTGTAAATACATGTATAATAAAAAAATGAAAATCGCCGGGGTGGCAAAAGCCAAATAGGTCACTTACTATGTCTTCAGCATTGATATTCAGAGTTGACTGTTTCCCGGCAGAAACAATTCTTTTCTTGGTTCCCAAACGAAGAACGTCTTCAAGAGCCGATTTTACATTTTCACTCTCAAAATTGTACCACTGCTTCTCAAGACACAAATCAGCTTTATCTTTACTTCCAGCAGACAAACCGCTACTACAACCCTTTCTAAATACAGAATTTCTAACTATAGTATTGAAATCCCCACTGTTTGATTGTTTGTTCTGCAACTGATCCAGATGCTTTGCATATTGCTCACCAAGCACGTTACATAGTCTCATCATGGCTTTTCGAAATGTCTCATCACTATTCAGTGTTTGCATTCTTCTTTTGCAGGTATGCGGAGGTGAAGGAAGATCAAGAAGTGACGACCAAGGAACACGGTTAATTTTTGCCCCAAGATGAGCACGTTCTCTCGCATACACAATTACCAATTTCCTGTAGTAAGACAAACGAATCATTCTATGTTAAGAGGAGGAAAAGAAAAAGCTCTTTATTAGGTGGGGGAAAAAGCTCTTAATTAGGTGTGTATCCTATCCCTGTACATATTAGCTGGATTTTTTTAGAAGTCCAATATAACAGGAAGTAAAACCTTCTTGAAGAATAAAACAAATACAAACATGCCAGTCAATAAATCCAACCTCTTAATCATATAGAACAAGGCACGAATGTTTGAACAAAACAAGTAAGCTCTGTTCGAGACTTGCAGATTTAGAATCCCTAAAAGATTTGGGCTTATTTATGTATTGGAGATTGTGGTCCTTGAGCTCCATGATATAAGAAACTACAACTGCTTTGCATTTGGCCTTGCCCATTATGAATTTTAAAAGACTAATTTTACCACGGATTTCAAATCCACATGGAACCTTAGACAATTCAACTGAATGACCGAAATAACTGTCCAGCCTGTAGAGAGGAGATTTTCTTGTTACCTATCTGCCTCTTCTGTCCAAGAAAACTTTTTGTTGCATTTTGACTTAATCCTTGAAAGGGCGCAGTCTTGAACAACAGAGTGGTGCTCTCTTTCTTTACTTGAGTCAGTCTCTTCTGTTGCATCCCGATGGTATTCGTATTCAGAAGTTTCTAAAATATCACAGTCCTCTCCCAAAGAAGTTGAAGGGAAATTGTGTTCTTCTATGGACCGATAATCAGCATCAGATAGTTCAGCAGGCTTTTTTCGTTTCGAACAAACATCTTTGGTGGTAGATAACCTCCCTCCAGAAGATTTCTTCCTTTTACGTGAAGATGGAACTTGTTTCTTATGCACCTGAAGGTCTTCCCCTTGGGCATCTAAATATTCCCCGAATCGAGGAAATTTTCGGCGTTTGTTATAGTAAACACGAAGAACCTGCAAGTGGCCTTTCTTAATAAGGAGCAGAACAGTATACAAGTCGAAATTGCTCAAGTGAAGGGATATACATGTGTTTGAACCCCAGTCTTAGTAACTATGAAGAACATTTCTTTTTAACTGAATGTTAACAAATCTTACAATGAACTCCAGAAGCTAAAGATTTGCTGAACAGAAAGCAAAAAAACCTATGAAAGTTCCCATGAATTGGCTACTGATAGTTTTTTAGTAATGAATAACTGTGGGATCTTAATCATCGTTTGTCAAAGTAAAACAGGTGATCTATTAAGGTAACTGCAAGGAACATATTACCTGCTCCAGTGTCAAATTAAGATCTTTGGCTACCTTCTCACACTCTTTAAACGAAATCTTATTTGGAAGAATATCTTCAACACGCTTGCAGAGCTTAGCACGCTGATCTGCTGTCATAAATCCGGTAGAGGTCCATGACCGAAAGTGAACTACCTAGAGAAAGAAATTGTGACAAAATACACCAAAATAATTCAAAACTAAAAGAGCATATTTGTCCCAAAAAACGTAAAAATTGATTTCAAGTTTCATAAGACCAAGAAATAGAAAACCAAGTATCCAATGCCAAAAAACGATTTCACTATACACTGAGTTGCAATTATAACTCAAATCTTGCCCGCTTCCACTTTGGGGTAAAATGAAATGCAGATCTCGACTAAAGTTGCCAACACAGGGAATGGACAACAAAATGATTAAAGATAATATGCAAACTATATCTTCGTAAATCACAAGAAATGAATAAAACTTATGAAGAACACACGTGAAGGGACAAAAACATCATTAAGCAAGAAAAGTTAAAAAGAAAGACAGTTAATAGAAAATTTCAGTTAACCAACTATTTACTAGCTCATATAACAGTGAGCAATGGAACTAATACTTTATAATCTTCAGTGTGAGATCTTACTTGTGGTGAAAAGAGTTTTTTTTTTCAAAAATAATTAGGACATCTATTAACAAGCAAAAGTGTGATCCTGCAAAGGGCAAAGGGGAGTAATTTTTTATTTTTTTTAAAGTGAACAAAGTCAAACAAACAATAAAAGGAATCAAGCTTCATGCAAGTAACCATGAATGTAAAACGCACAGTTTCAGAATACCTATCGAAATTTCTAAATAGAAGGTAGATCAGATGGTCATATCTGAAGCAGAGTTTTAACAGTACCTCATGAACAGCAGAACCAGGAAAAGCAAGTAATGCAGCTCTTGGATCAGAGACGCTATAACTATACTCGAGGGTATTCCAATAGGTATCAACAGCCTCTTTGCTTAGAAGAACAAAATCATGTCTGATCTCAGGGCGAAGATCAAAAGAAGGTATATCGCCGGATTCTACAATAACTGAGACTGGTTCCTCAATGTAAGGCTTAACCTCCATTGCGTAATTGAGAGTGACATGTGCAGTGCCAGCCACATTATCTTCTGACTGCCCATCCGGAACCAGTGTAAGTAACTGTCACAAAATCTACTAAAATAAGCAACAATAATGCAGATACGGAACAATAACATACATGAACTGCCAAAAAGTAAAAAGAGCATGTGCTGTCAACAAATTTACAAGGTGATGCGAAGCCGACTTTAGTAACTTTTTGAAAAGCGAAAATGTGGCTAAAACATTATTGAAAGAGCTATGCTAAAGGTCTAGAAAGCAAAAGCTATATCGCCTTAGAAGCGGGAAAGCGAGCTTTTTTCTGTTTTTTTATGCTTTGAATTAAGCTTTTTATAACAGTGGACACTAGTAGTATTCAACACCACAATTATTATATAAAAGGAGTTTACTCCACGATTCTATATTAATTATTGTTCAGAGAAATAGATTGGCAGGTGTTCCCACAGTGTTCGAAACTCATTCAGTTTAGTTGTTACACAAAAATGAAGAAAAAGGAACACGTATAACCATCAATCAATAGTTGAGTCTCTTGTTGGAGAAACCAAATGAGATGATGATAAAAAAGATAAACGCTGAAAAGTAGGGTTTTTTTTTTATGTTTTAGTCACCTGTACTATCAAACCGTTTTCATTAAGTCACGTGTACTTTCATTTTTTTCCTTAAGTCACCTGTAGTTACACATTTGTCATGGTCCGCTACCCTCTCCGTCATTTTGCTCACAGAAAGTTAAGCACGTGACCGCACGTGACCAACTTCCGTTAACGGCACGGGCACTTTAGTCATTTTCTCTCTTAAATAACTCAGAATAAAAAAAAACCAAAAAAAAACCTTAATAATGTTTTTCCTTTATTAAAAATAACATTTACCAACATATATAAACATAAAAAACATCGTCTATGTTTGTATATGAGAGAGACGATGCTTTTTATGTGAGAGTATTATAGCAGAATATTATATGAGAGAGATGATGTTTTTAATGTTTGTATATGTCGGTAAATATTTTTTTTTAATAAAGGAAATCATTATTAAGGTTATTTTTCTTTAATTTTTTTTATTCTGAGTCATTTAAGAGAGAAAATGACTAAAGTGTCCCTGCCGTTAACAGAAGTTGGTCACGCGCGGTCACATGTTTAACTTTCTGTGAGCGAAATGACGGAGAGGGTAGCGGACCATGACAAATATGTAAGTACAGATGACTTAAAGAAAAAAATGAAAGTACAGGTGACTTAATGAAAACGGTTTGATAGTACAGGTGACTAAAACATAAAAAACCCCTGAAAAGTACAGCACTAGCATGTGAACCTTCAAACGTCGCAGTAAATCGACGATCTGTGACAGTCGTCCCATTGCTCGAGTATTCACAACACGTTTGTATTCCTCGTTGGGGAGATCAGAAAGGCGCAAACCAATTTTACATTTTGCAATTATATCTTCAAACTTGTAACTCGATCCTACGACTTGAAAGAAGACCTCGAGAGGCATGGCCTTAATAGCCGCCTCTAGTGAGAACAATTTGGATCTGCTGTGCGGATTCTTCAGATCATACCTAAGTTTGCCAGATGATAATGCATCACACCAACCTGGAGAACTGCTAAGGTAACTCCAAAAATAAATATGCAACAACTTCGTTCGAACCATCTTTGCCGAAACAAATCCATTTGAAGTCATGGCTTCAGACCATTCAGCTTGTCCATCCAACGTAGCATTTTTTAATAATCTTTGAACACCATCCAGAATATGAACAACAGATTCTTCCTTCTTTAACCTTGATAGGCCTCGATTGCGAATTTCCATATCAAATGACCTTAGTCTCTCATAAATTTGAACCAATAATTCAGGAGTTACATTAATAGATGCTTGCAAGATCACACTAGTTGTCCGACTACGACCACAATTGGTTACTAAAGGTGCACTAACAGGGATGCATTTGCAGTGACCTTCTTGCATAAGTTTCTTTAGAACACGGTCCAAAGTTTTCTTGTCTGTCATTGTTTGTTTGTCCTTTTCAAAACTAATGAGTTCCCTACGCAGCTCACTTATGATAATGAACTTCTTATCCTAATCAAAGAAAAGAGAACATTCCATAGTGAAATCAGGAAAAGAAAAATTGGTCAAATAACTTTTGACTTACAAACATGGCATTAATAGTAACAAACCTGCAACATTTGAAGAATCCACTGCTCCCTTCTGGCACAAGCAGCAGTCAAAGTGAAACAAAGATACTGCCGATCTGATTTTTGTTTCTGCGGTGTTGATAAAGCAACAGCACATGGTTCAAGTGAAGCATCCTTTGACACATTACCCGAACTCTCGACACAAATTCCTGTTGGAGAAATTAAAGTGGTTAGCTTATAGACTTTCCTCATACAGCTTGTACATAGCAACATAAAACGGCACTCACTGTCTTTAGGAGAGTCACGAGAGAGTTCTGGTTCAATCACATTCTCCTGTAATTTATCAGAGTCCTCGACATCAACTTCAAAAGTCCAGACATCAGATCCCGGTAGTTTCTGAGCCGAAATCTCGTTAAAAACAGCATCTCGAGGAGATGAGGCAGAAGTGCAGTTTGTATTTGAGACTCTTTTTGGCTTATTCGATAAAGAAAAGGACGCTTCATGATTGAAGTTACCAGGAGTCCAAACTCGATAGCGGTTAACTTTATTGTGGAGTTCTGTCTTCTTCTGCATTCCAAATCTAGAGAACATACGTTCGAGACGTCTATAATATTGTTTTTTATTTAATCCAAGCCTCTTGCAGACCTATTAGTTCAACAAAAGAATAAAAAGAAGATCAGCAACCGAAAATGTGGCAAGAAATGGCAATGAATATTGATTCTACCAAAAGGTCCAAAATCATAAACACATGAAATAAGAAGGAACCATTTGAAAACTAAATTTTATCCTCTGCCATTGCTATGCAGGATTAAATTCTTGATAAATCCACATTAAAATGAAAAAAGAAACAAAAAAAGAAGAACCAGAAACTTTTTAACTGTCAGCTTTAACCTAACATCTGATCACCATTACAAGTAAAGGATTAAACTTTAGAGAGACATGCATAGTACATGAAGAAAGGGCTCAAACCTCGGGTATAGTGAGCCCTTTTGATCCTTCGGCATCAATCGTATCATAGATTTGATGTTGAATAGGAAGCTCCAGAAGCTGATCAGTTATTTGAGATCTCTTCACACTATCGTCGTCGTCATCATCATCATCTTCTTCATCATCATCATCATCTTCTTGAATAGCTCTATGCTTGCAATTCTTGGGCGGAAAACTTTTTAACAATCGCAAACCTTTTACTTCCTTTGAAATAAGCACCAAAAGATAAGCAATGAAGTAAAAAGAGCTTTAGATACAATGAAAGAAGAGTTGTAATTGAAATACAACGGTAATATCATTGAAACGACCAATGAGATCGTTGATATGCAATATACATGAAGCAGAAAGGGAGGAATAACTAATACTTAGATAAGAGACTTTTTGGATAATATACATGATTTAACTCATATAAGCCAGAATAACTTTGGCATATTGCTTGACTAGAAAATGCCAAGTTCACTCGGCACGATAAAGGATATCTGTGAATGGGGGTCACGGGAATTTGATTTCCCATCAACATTAGAAGTTACTCATATTAAAGGTAGAAAAGAGGTTGTCAATTACTTAAGTCAGACAAAAAACTTAAATTGTGTAGAAGGCAACGTAAGAATATGCGAGGGCCAGAAGAGTGACCAATGATAAGAAAAAATAGGTAGTTCGTTTAACTTACTTTGAAACATCATATTTATTTGTTCAAACCCAAAATAGCAACATAAGAGAGAGTATCTAATAAGCATCTTGCTTACCTTCTTATTTACTTTTACAGAGAAATCCTCGACCAAATGTGCATCTTTCAGCTTCTTGAGTATCTAATAAGCAAAAATGAAGAAAAAAAAAATCAGTATCACAAGACAACTTTTAGAATTATAAAAAATAATGCTTTACAAAGAAGCAAAGGGAAAACAAGGAAATGAAGGCTAAACTTACACTTCTCCAAGCTCTATGCCCGGAGGGATTTTTGTAACCAAGGTCTCGCTTAATGTCAGCAACAACAAGAACCTTCAAGGAAGAAACCAAATCATAGACAACCATGAAGACACTACGATATATAATTAACATTCCCATAATCATGTTTATGCTGGAATTTTGTTAAAAAATAGTCACCTTGCCTTCAGCTAGTTCAAGTTTATCACAAATGGCTTTCAAAGCAGGACGATTATCTTTTACACGCACTTCCTCTTTACCACAATCGGAATCAATGTCATCCCCATCCACGAACCTAGAATTTGCATTTTGATCAATCACTGAGGTCCTGTCGTATTTAGTAACTTCAAGTATTTGTTGGGAATTCAAATGTTTTGCATAACGATGTAAGTAGAGCATGTTAGTATTCACAGTTGAACTGGTTTTCGACTCCTTTTTGCAGCTAGCATCTACAGTCCTCAAAACAGCAGGATGTATCACGATCAAGCCTCTACTTTCAAGTTGTTTCAATCTGTAGCATAATTTGTTTTCTTTTATACCAAATTCCTTTGCAAGTTCGCGTTGAGTAATACCCTTAGTTCTGCAAGGATACACCATGTTTAAAGTTATCAGAATATGACAGAAAGTGATGTATAAATTGCATATTTCGTCAATAGATTGGGATGCATAAGAAATAATGTGACACTATTTTAGTATTTAGTAATGAGATGAGTGTTTACACCTCCTCGTTACTTCGTTAACTACATCTGCATAAAACAAATGTAAATTTACACAAAATTGGCCACTCTAGAGCTGAAAGAAGTACAAATTGTGTTTAATGTTGTACAAGTCTACAGCATCAAGTGTCTTGGACTAAACCAACAAATTTAACAATGCTGTAACCAAAGAGAACCTCAAAGTTGCACAATTCTCGAATGGAAAATAATTAGTATATAAAATTATGTTTGTACCTGAAATCTGGCAATCAAAGTTTTGTAATTGTACATATGTAGGAGAACAATATAATCAACTACATTAACTAATTTTCTTAACCCTTTTGGAGAGCCATTATTATGTGACAGAGTAGTAATAAAAAACCGATAGTAGTCAGGGGCAGAGCATTTAACAAAGGGGTGCACTCGCAACCTCACAATTTACGAAATTTCTATCTTTTCAATAATAAATCTTTTAAAACAATAAGTTTTGATGCTTTTTGCAACACCGTTAAATAACATTTTTTTTATATAATTAAATTTGCAACCCCGTAGTGTTATTACTAGCTCCGCCCCTGACAATAGTAAAACAATAAGGCAGAAACCTTGCTAGGGCAAGGCGATCAAGGACGCGACGCTGATTAGCAGGAACAAGCGGATCATCAGGATCCGAGACCGATGGTATAATATCATAAATACCAACAAAATTTTCAAGCAGCTTCTCACTCGCAACGACTCTCATACCAACCCTCTCACACTCATCCACGCACAAGTTTTTCACATCATAAATATTTTCATCAAGTTTTTTACCAAGCAACCCCGTCTTGGGTTCGAACCGAAGCCCAGGAATGTCGGAAAGGCTGTTAAAGAAGGCTTTAATGACATCAGGACACGGTGGGAGAGAGTTGGAGGAGAGAGCGGGAGAGATTTTACGCAACAGAGACGAAAGAGATATGCCTTTTTCACCTTGTTTGCATATTTCTGCTAAAGCTGTTAAAACTACCTCGTCCATGGCGGGAGATTTTATATTAATTTATATATAGAGAGAGAGAGATGGGAGAGATATATAATTATATTGTTTTGTTGTAGGGTTCGAGACTCAGGGATAGGGATTGTTTTTATCTTATTATTTATTTATTTATTTATTTATTATCTCTATACATTATCATCATTCTATTATATATATATTAGCGCTGGGTTCGGTTTGGTTTTTGGCAAAACCGAAACCGAGCATATTTTTCGGTTTCGGTCTTTTTATTTTTTGAACCGAACCGGACCGGTTTTTTCGGTCCAGTTTCGTTATTTTTCGGTTATTTTTCGGTTTTATTTTTTATTTTTCGGTCTTTTTCGATCGTTTTTGGTTTTTTTCGGTTTTTTCGGTTTCTGTCTTTTTCGGTTCCGGTTTTTTTCGGGTTTTTTCGATTCGGTTCGGTTTTTCCCGTTTTTTGCCCGGCCCTAATATATATATCATTATCATTTTATTATCATCATTCTATTATAATAAACCAAACCAAGTCAAATGAGACTGTCCAATTTAGCCATTTTTTTACAAAAATACTCATACACATTTATATTAATTACAATAATATCATATTCACATAAAAATATAAAAAGTAAAAACTAATAAAACTATTTATCACTTTTTAACAACCAAACATTTTTTTAAATCTTAAACTATGTTTTTTTTGTACTGTTCACATATTTATATCATGATTATACATATTTTCTATATTTTTATTGCATTATGCGCCGCACACGTAACGCGTGGGGCACGATTACTAGTATTACAATAAGTCAACCCAAGAGAAATGAGCCTACCCAATTTTACCGAAAATATCCCACTCTTTTTTACTAATTACTCATTATTCAATTCAAAATATAAAATATACATAAAAATCATTATCTTTTCAAAACAATTATAATCATATACCAAATAAAATCGTTTTACGTGTATTTTGTACAACAATAACATTATATTACTCATGATTTATAATTTAATATATTCATTCAATCAATATACTTTTTAAAAATGTATTTATCCGGATCATATATATCACGTGTCGTACACGCAATGCGTGGTTAACGATTAACAG